>CM035172.1:58650942-59057746 GCA_020205615.1 Panax quinquefolius
AAAGCGAGCAGAAGACTCCCTCAGAAGACTCCCTCACTCGCGTTTCAAAATAGTCGATTCAGAAGACTCCCTCTCGTAAACCCAATCTTCCGATTCTCTCTCAAAGCGACCTTTCCCTCCCTCTCTCTCAAAGCGAGCCTAAAGAAAATCAGAATGCAAGAAAGAATTTGAATAGGTTCTATTGCAAATCGGAAGCGGAAGGTTCCTATAGAGAGAATCTGAAGGTAAAGATTGCTACTTAATTTTGTAATTTCTGTTTTGGGGTTTGTTTTGCTACAAAGATCTAGGGTTTGTTTTGGGGGAAGTGTATTGGTGATTTTGTGCTCTGTTTACAAGCCCCACCACACAAAGCGGTAGTAGCCACAGGTAAGAAATTTGGAAAAATCTTTTCTTCCTTATCTAGCTTGTATGTACTGTACGTGATGCGTATATATTGTGAAATGTCATAATTGCAATTGCTCTATATATTTAGCTATCTTGGATTAGGTTTGTATTTCTAATTCCAATCATAATTTTTGAGTTTTTGATATTATTATGTGAATTTGATTTGGAAGTTATAGTTCTTTAATACCTACTTTTAGCTCTTATTTTTTTTCTCGTTTTTTATGTTATTTTGTGTTTGATTGTTTTGAATTTTTTTTGGTATGTTCCTATTGTTAATTTGGGCATCTATTTTGAATCTGCAGTATTTTTTAGTCTATTATTATCACCTGTTTTCTCTAATAATCATTTGTATCATCTAAATTCAACTTTCATCTCAGGATCCACAACTCTAATTATATATGTTACTATTTACTAACCTTCACCAAATAACAAACAGTAAAATATATAAAAATAATGCTTGCAATATATCTCTGTGTATTCATTCATATAACACTAGCATTTTCTAGGCTGCTAACAATAGTTGAAGATAACCGGTCTCCATCACATTTTGGTAGGTCTTATGTTTCCACTGGAAATCTCATAAATATAAGCAAGACAACAAAAAAAAGAAGAAGGGAGAAAACAATCCAAGAAGTTAAAATAATAGAGTAAGTTATGGACATAAACTACAAGAGTTGATCCTGCTGATCCAAGAGTTTTCAAGTCCAAAAAGTATCTCAACAATCCAGACCACAAAAAGCATGACCGGCTCCATGAATCTAAACTTGGTCGGGAATCAATGTCATCAATACATGATGCAAATGATGCAACAACTGGAGAAAAACCTATGGATATATAAAGACATGAAGAACATGGATACAGCAACAGAAGATCATACTACTAAGATTAAAAAGATTGGTCCAGATGGTCATATCAAGGGAATCACTATGTAAATGTAGTTATTTATTTTCTTATGGATTACACAAGGGAATCACTATGTCATGTGATGTATTCACTCTTCTTTAAGGACCTGTTTGATGTAAGGACCTGTTTTGATGTAATGATTTTTAGAATCGCGGACATCTTGATTACTTGTATTTTTATTGGCTATTTGTTGGACTTAGTGCAGTGGCATTGGTATTATACTTGTATTTTACAGGATCTTACATTTATAATCGAGGACATAATGTCCGAGATTGCTGGAAGCTTGGAAGATTTAATTCCTTACGTTACTAGAAGAGGCACATTTAGTTCAACACTGCAACAACTTCAGTAGACATTACACTAATATAGTGCCTCCATCATATTAAATTATCATTGAAGGATGATCTTCTAAAAAATCTATAACATCGTTCCATAAACATCTAGAAAAATATTTAACAATGCTACATAAACATCTAAAAGAGTACAAATAACAAAACAGCCTCGTTAACAAGGAACGTGATGGTAACTTTTGGAAAGGATCCCAACTTTCTATTAAACCTAATCGGTGTCAGATTCATTCCCATAATCTATGCTCGTCGACTATGGGTTATTGTAGCCCTTCATTTCATCATTGTACCGTTTCTTGTCTGCACGAGCGTTTGCAATTCATATGCTTCTTTCTCCTCAGCTACATGCATCAGTTTTTGCACAATCAGAAATAGATTAACAGATGATGAAAATAATCAAATGATCCTTAGGTGGGAGTATGTGTGTGACGCCCCCAAAATTAGGTATATATCACCCATCTTGGGTCGTCAGATACATGGTACAAAATTTAAATACAACTTACTAATACAACTGCTGTCAGTATGCGATACGACAAAACATATAGCTGTGAGTTTGAATACAATTATTGTCTACTAGAGATTATACAAACTCAAAAGGAGTCCTCATTACAATTATTAACACACTATTTCACAAAATAGTGAGGACTACTAATGCTATCCTCCTGGCCAAGTCACTCGGATTCCCGACTAGTCCCTCGCTATGTTCTCATTTCACAGAAGAAACGGTGAAAGAAAGGGTGAGCTCAACTAGCCCGATGAAATATTATGACTAAGATAATGCGAGAATAAATTATCATTAGTCTCCAACAATGTTAAACCGATAAAATATAATAGACATCAAGTTTAAGCTGCGGTGAACAAGCAATCCATTAAAAGAGTCAAGTAGAAAATAAAATCTACTATCTTTTATGATTAAAAAGGTTTTTCATCATTTATTATCAATTGAGACTCGAATAATAAATATTCCACATCATCGAATCACCCCTGCACTATGGCCAAGGATATTCTTTAGTATCACGACCACAATTATCCATGCACTACGGGCCAAGAATATTTGTGTATTCATTAATGGTCATGATCATGCCAACAATTGTCCATCAATGCATTACGGGCCAATGAGAACTTTTACCACATCATTTGTAACATTACGGTTAATGATTACAATTGAATAATCCTCAATCATAATCATACCAAGTCCATCTATACTTCTACGTGCCCACAAATGACTTTTAACAAAATACAAACATGAGGATGATGATAATGATATAAGAATTCAATAAAACAAGTTCAAGAATTATTTTATCCGGGATTATTAACGTCCAAATTGTCGACATGATAATCTTTTTTTTGTAGAGTAAAATTCAAGAATGATCGGAAGAATATTTTCATAAAAGATCTTTGGATGAAGCCTTGAAATATCAAGGATATTCTACTAATTTCATAGAGTATAGAAGTCAAAACTTTAACCAACCGAGTATAATAAAGAATGGAATAACAAAAGAAATCACCATGCATGCGGTGCTTTGCGATGCAGGTTATTCCAACGAGAATAATAATAACGAAACCAAGAGTCGTGCAAAATTTGCAAGCATGATGTTTCTAACAGAATAATAAAGATGGAACCAGTCCGGTGTAAAACACACGATGTGATGTTCCAAATGAGAATAATAATAAGATTTAAACCGGTCCTGTTGTAAAACACACAGATGGGATGTTCCAACGGAATAATAATAAAGATTTTAACTAGGTCCCAAAGTAAAAACACACAAAGCGGGATGTTCCAATGAATAATAGAAGAATGTCACCAAGTATAGGGTGAAGCAGCGTATACTGAGTTATTCCAACGAGAATAATAAGAAATGGAATAACAACAGATTCTCTTCATGAATAAGAAAGAATAACACAATTTCTTACCGTAAAAAGAACCTGAATATAAGAGTAGTTAAGTGCGAAATCTTTTCTTCTTTCTCTTTATAATTTTTCTCTCTAGAGTTTCAAAGTGAATTAATAAGAAAATAATGAAAGAATGAGCTTATTTATAGAAAATGGACCTGCATAAGAACTAACTCATGAAACGGTCCAGTTGATTTACTTTAATCTAACGATCCATATTTAAAGCAAAATCTTTTAAATAAAATATAATATATTCTATTTATAATCTAATAAAACGAATAACTTTATAAAAGATTTTACTATGCAAACACTACGCAGCTGAACTTATGCAAAAACACTATGCATAATAAAATATAATATATTCTAATTATTGTCTAATAAAACAGATAGCTTTATAAAAATATTCTGTTTTATATAGAAAAGATTTTGTCGTTTTCTCAATCCGACAATAATTCCGTTGTGGGGTCCACCAATGATTGTGTCGTTGTACTAATATTCCCTGGTAAAACGAATATTCCCCAACCAATCGAATATTATATAACAACTTGCGTACTTTGCAAAATTTATAAATATTACCCACAACTATTATATCAATTTCACTCCATAATATTCAAAAATAATATTTATAGAAAATTCATCTTTATTCAAAAAGTTGGGGTTTTACAATCTCCCCTTCTTATAAAATTTCGCCCTCGAAATTAGGGTACGTACCTGGTATGTCGAAGAGGTAAGGATACCTTGATTTCATTTCAGATTCTAACTCCCAAGTCATTTCCTCAACATCGTGGTTTCTCCACAAAACTTTGACTTGAGGTATAACCTTTGATGCGTAGAATATGTTCCTTCTTATCCAAGATTTGAGCAGGAACCTCTTCATATGTCAAATCTTCCGCTATTTCGTTCGGTTCCCAACTCAATAATGTGGTTGGGTCTTCCACATATTTACATATCATGGATATGTTAAAAAGCGTTATGAACACGAGACATACTTGGCGGTAAAAAGCGAGTCTATAGGCCACGCTTTCTACTCGATCAAGGATTAAAATGGGTCGATGAATCGAGGATTGAGCTTTCCTCTCTTTCCAAATCTCGTAACTCCTTTCCATGGAGCAACACGTAACAACACATGATCTCTATATCGAATTCCACGTCCTTTCGATGAAGATCGGCATAACTCTTTTATCGATCTTGTGAGGTTTTTATCGTTCTTGGGATCGTTTGAATCTTTTACGTAGTCATCATACGTACCAACTCTGGTCCCAACAACGTTGCTTCACCCACCTCATCCCAAAGATACCGAGAGCGACACTTTCTTCCATACAACGCTTGAATGGAGCCATGCGATACTTGCTTGATAAGCTGTTGTTGTGGAAAACTCCACGATGGTAAGAACTTGTCCCAACTTCCTTGAAATAAAGGACATAGAGTCTTAATAGATCTTGAGTTTGAATAGTCCTCTCTCGATTGTCCGTCCGTCGAGGATGATATCTTGAAGCTAAATCATAAATCTGTGCCCATAGCTTTTTGCAAACTAACCCAAAATAGCGAAGTGAATCTTGGGTCTCGATCGAAAACTATGGATCTTGGCATACCATGCAATCTTACAACCTCGTTTATGTACATACGAAAGCAAGGCGTTCAAGTGTATAAGTTTCTCGTATCGGTAAGAAATGAAGCGAGACTTAGTCAATCTATCAACAATGACCCAAATCGCATCTATGCCTTGAGAAACTTTGGGAAGACCAGTAACGAAATCCATGGTAATGTGCTCCCACTTCCATTTTGGAATTTCAAGTGGTTGTAATGGACCTTTTAGTACTTGATGCTCTGCATTGACTCATTGACACGTTAGACACCTTGAGATAAAACAACGCTATATCTCTCTTCATATTGCCCCACCAAAATGTATGTCGAAGATCATGATACATTTTGGTACTCCCAGGATGGATTGCAAACGGTGTGTTGTGCGCCTCCATCATGATTTTATACTTTAAATCAGGGTCGTTAGGAACACAAAGTCTGGAGTTGACTCGAAGTATTCTTTCTTCATCGATTCTTGCTTCCAGCATCGCACCTTTTGCACTTTCTTCCTCATACGCATCGACTCCGGATCTCAGTAACTTGAAAGACTTTAATTTTATCAATTAAAGTCGGTTCTACTTGTATATTTGCCATCATCACATGGGTCCCTGGAGTCTTTATCTCTATCTCCATCCTTTGCAAGTCATACAAAATGGGCCTTTGCATTGACAATATTGCACTCATACCCGCATATGATCTTCTACTCAATGCATCAGCTACCACGTTCACTTTTCCAGGATGGTATTGGATAGTATGATCATAATCTTTCAACAGTTCAAGCCAACGTCGTTGTCGCGTGTTAAGTTCCTTTTGAGTGAAGAAATATTTGAGGCTTTTATGATCCGTAAAGATCTCCACTTTCTCCCCATACAAGTAATGCCTCCAAATCTTTAGTCTGAAGACAACAATACTTGACTCTAGATTATGAGTAGGATAATTCCTCTCATATTCTTTGAGTTATTGTGAGGCATAGGCTATGACTTTCCCATGTTGCATGAGAACACATCCTAACCCTTTTCCCGAAGCATCACTGTAGATGACAAATCCCTCCGAACCAGATGGTATTATCAGAACAGGTGCTAAAATGAGTCTCCTCTTGAGTTCTTGAAAACTCTTCTCACATTCCTCGCTCCAATTGAAGTTTGTATCTTTCTGAGTCAGCTGAGTTAGTGGAGTAGCGATTCGAGAAAACCCTTCTACGAATCTTCGATAATAACCAAATAAAGCCGAGAAAGCTACGTGCCGATCCTTTGATTTAGGTTGCTCCCAACTTTGAATAGCTTGAATCTTTCTTTGGGTCAATAGATATTCCATGACTTGATACCACGTGCCCAAGGAATGCTACTTCCTCAAGCCAGAACTCACATTTCTTCAACTTGGCATAAAGCTTATATTCACGAAGCTTTTGGAGTATCAGCCTCAAGTGTTGCTCATGATCTTCACGGGTTTTGGAATATATGAGGATGTCATCAATAAAGACGACCACAAAGTGATCCAAATATTCCTTGAATACTCGGTTCATCATATCCATGAAGGCAACAGGAGCATTAGTCAATCCAAAAGATATGACTAGGAATTCATAATGCCCGTACCGAGTTCCGAAAGTCGTCTTTGAAATGTCATCGGTTCTAATTTTCAATTGGTGATATTCGGAACGAAGATCAATCTTTAAAAAGAATTTGGCTCCTTGCAACTGGTCAAACAGGTAATCAATACGTGGCAATGGGTACCTATTTTGATGGTGACATGATTGAACTCCAGATAATCAATATAAAGTCGCGTACTCCCATCTTTATTCTTCACGAATAGAAACAGAGCACCCCAAGGAGAAGTACTAGGACGAATAAAGCCAATGTCTAACAATTCCTGCGATTGAGTTTTTTAACTCCACGAAGTTCAATAGAGCCATTCGATATGGGGATTTAGAAATGGGTTTTGTCTGGGGTTCAAGGTCGATACAAAATTCAATTTCACGCTCGGGGTAGGCCAGAAGTTCTTGAGAATACGTCGGAAATTCATTAACAATAGAAATATTATTCAAAAGCGGCGTATTTTTGTTTGATCATGACATGAGCTAAGAAAGCTTGACATCCGTTTTCAATAAGCGAATAGCATTATGGCTTGAGATGACGGTGTTTGATTTTAATGGTTTGGTTGCTTGAATTCGCATAAATAGGTCGATTAGGAATATGAAAGCTAACAACCTTACGAAAACAATCAATTTTTGCATGATGAGTAGTTAACCAATCAATCCCTAGAATTACATCAAATGCAAGTATTTTTAATGCAATAAGATCGACAGGTAATGTATGGGTACCAACTTGAACCAAACAAGACTTAAAAACCGTGGATGTAATGAAGGTTTCTCCCAACGGAGTTTCCACAGATAAGTCAAAGTCTAATTTCTCCGGAGTCAAATTTAATCGTTGAGTGCAAGTAGGAGAAATAAAAGAATGGGTAGAACCGGTATCAAATAAAGTGTAGACTTCGCTAGAGTTTATGATAAGCTTGCCCGTGATGACCTCATTCGGGTTCCTTGCTTTCTAGGAGGTCACAACAAATACTCTCCCTTGCACTACCGGCTTTGACTTTTCTGGGATAGCCTTTGGTGCCTCCATCCTAGCTGAATTTGTCTTCGGTGAACGACAAAATTGGGCTAAGTGACCTTCTCTTCCACAATTATAACATGCTTTGGACGACATCGCGCAATTTGGACTGATGTGTCCCTCCCCTCCGCATTTGAAGCATATGATAGGTGGTCTTTCTCCTTCCTTAACAACGGTTCTTTGATCTTTGGCGTCTTTCCATCATTGTTGAATCTCCTCTTCTTGAAATGTCCATTCTTATTGTTTTGGCCCCGATTACCACCGGTGGTTACCATTTCGCCTGTTGATTCCTCCACGCTTGTTGTCACCGCTTTGATGATCGCTTTCTATCGGTATTATCATTTTGCCGTTTGCTCTCTTTTTGGTTGCGTTGACTCGTTATCGCGCTCCACCAACTGAGCCCTATTTACAACATCTGAATACAAACACAGTTTATGAGAAATAAGATGTTGATGTATCTCCGACTTCAAACCTCTTAAAAACATTCGCGCCATTCTCTCTTCATTATCCACCAAGTGGGACGCAAACCGGGATAACTCCGTAAATTTTGCCTCGTATTGCGACACGGTCATATTGTTTTGCTCCAATTTGATAAACTCCACCTCCTTCATGTGACGAATACTTTCGGGAAAGTATTTGTCGTTGAACAGCTCTTGGAACTTCTCCCAAGACAACTTGATGCTGGCGAGTTGAGTCGTTTCTGGATTTCCACCATTAATCGCCTCTCAACATAAACATAAAAAGGCAAATGGAACCTTTTGCTCCTCGGAGCATCCCAAGACATCAAATATCTTGGTGATCTGCTTTATCCATGCTTCTGACATAAGTGGTTTTGGCTCTCCCTTAAACTCCGGTGGTCCCAGCTCCTTGAACTGTTTAGCGGTGACCGCCCGAGAGTATCCAGTGTTTCCACCTACATTTTGGACAGGAGCCTCTCTCGCCTGCTGTTGCATGAATTGTATAAAGCCTCTAAACAATCCATCATTCATCATTTGGTCAGTGTTGTTGTTTGCATGAGGATTGTCGCCTTCCTGATGCACATTCTCCTGATTATTGATATGTGGAGACTCAACGGTCTCTTGTGCTCCATTGCTATTATCAACATTTTCAGATACTGCCACAAAACAAAGGTTAATTGACATGTAACATAACATCTCTAAACTCTGACCAACCAATTTAAATACAAAATAAATTTAAGTAGGTCATACTAGCGAAGGAATTCCCCGCTCTCCCTCCTAGTTCTAGTCTCACATCTTAGCTAGGGATCATATCCTAGCTTTGATACTAACCGTGACCCCCAAAATTAGGTATACATCACCCATCTTGGGTCGTCGGATACATGGTACAAAATTCAAATACAACTTACTAATACAACTATAAGTGTATAATACGACAAAACATAAGCGTGAGTTTGAATACAATTATTGTCTACTAGAGATTATACAAACTCAAAAGGAGTCCTCATTACAATTATTAACACACTATTTCACGAATAATGAGGACTACTAATGCTATCCTCTGGACCGTCACTCCGTTCCCGACTAGTCCTCTGCTATGTTCTCATTTCACAAGAACAAAGGTGAAAGAAAGGGTGAGCTCAACTAGCCCAATGAAATATTATGACTAAGATAATGCGTAATAAATTATCATTAGTCTCCAACAATGTTACAACGATAAAATATAATAGACATCAAGTTTAACTGCAGTGGAACAAGCAATCCATTAAAAGAGTCAAGTAGAAAATAAAATCTACTATCTTTTATGATTAAAAAAGTTTTTCATCACTATTATCGCTGAGACTCATCTTAATTAATATTCCACATCATCGAATCACCCCTGCACTACAACCCATATTCTTTAGTATCACGACCACAATTATCCGTGCACTACGGACCAAGAATATTTGTGTATTCATTAATGGTCATGATCATGCCAACAATTGTCCATCAATGCACTACGGGCCAATGAGAACTTTTACCACATCATTTATAACATTACGGTCATGATTACAATCAATAATCCTCAGTCATAATCATACCAAGTCCATCTATGCACTACAAGGCCACAGATGACTTTCAACAAAATATAAACATGAGGATGATGACAATGATATAAGAATTCAATAAAACAAGTTCAAGAATTATTTTATCCGAGAATTATTAACGTCCAAATTATCAACATAATCTTTGTTTTGTAGAGTAAAATTCAAGAATGATCGGAAGAATATTTCCATGAAAAGATCTTTGGATGAAGCGCAAATATCAAGGATATTCTACTAATTTCATGGAGTATAAAAGTCAAAACTTTAAACAATGAGTATAATAAAGAATGGAATAACAAAAGAAATCACCATGCATGCGATGCTACTTATGTATGCAGTTATTCCAACATAATAATAATAACGGAACCAGTCGTGCAAAAATTTGCAAGACGGATGTTCCAACAGAATAATAAAGACGGAACTGTGGTCCTGTGTAAAAACACGCATGTGATATTCCAACGAGAATAATAATAAGATGAACCATGTCCTGTAAAACACATGCATGGATGTTCCAACGGAATAATAATAAAGAAAGCGGAACCAGTCCGTGTAAAACACATGATGAGATGTTCCAATGAATAATAGAAGATTGTCACCAAGTATAGGGTAGATCACAGATACAAAGTTATTCTAACAGAATAATAAGAAATGGAATAACAACAGTTCTCTTCATGAATAAGAAAGAATAACACTCCTTACCGTAAAAGAACTGAATATAAGAGTAGTTAAGTAGTAGAAATCTTTTCTTCTTTCTCTCTATAATTTTTTCTCTCTAGAGTTTCAGTGAATTCGTAAGAAAATAATGAAGGAACGAGCTTCTATTTATAGAAAATGGACTGCATAGTAACTAACTCATGAACGGTCCATATTGATTTACTTTAATCTGACGGTCCATATTTAAAGAAATTTTTTTTAAATAAAATATAATATATTCTATTTATAATCTAATAAAACGAATAACTTTATAAAAGATTTTACTATACAAACACTATCAGGACCTTATGCAAACACTATGCATAATAAAATATAATATATTCTAATTATTGTCTAATAAAATGAGATAGCTTTATAAAAGTATTACATTTTATATAAAAAGATTTTACTATACAAAACACTATGCAGACATTTATGCGTAATAGAATATAATATATTCTATTTATAGAATAACTTTATAAAAGTATTACATTTTATGTAAAAAGATTTTTTGTATTATTACATTAATAATACCAACAAAACCGAGTGACTTATCACGTAAGCATCAATAATCAATACTGGTATTACTACTTATCTGACCACGCCAGACATTCTTTATGTTTTAACACCGGGTGTTTCAACAGTTAACGGTAAAACTTCCGCCGTTATTTTCATAAAAAGTATTTTTATCGTTTTCTCAATCCGACCAATAATAATTCCGTTAGGGGTCCACTAATGATTGTGTCGTTGTACTAATATTCCCTGTTAAAACGAATATTCCCCGACCAATCGAATATTATGTAACAACTTGCGTACTTTGCAAAATTTATAAATATTACCCACAACTATTATATCAATTTCACTCCATAATATTCAAAAATAATATTTATACAAAATTCATCTTTATTCAAAAAGTTGGGGTTTTACAATGTGAACACAAACCTGACATCTTATTCCATCTATCTCCAAGAACTCTGCCAACATCTGTGAAGGCAATTCCAGGATTACTCTTTTTCACATTCTGCAACCAATGTAACAGAATTAGCTACTATTGGCAATCACCATATGCTAAATAACCAGACAATTGCAGCAGGTCCAATAAGAAAGAGGACCCAGGAAAAAAACATGGCCAACATGCAACCAACGAAGTTCCCTCCATCAACTAATTAACGATATACAAATAAACTAAATGTAAGCAAAACCTACAAAATGTAGCACGCATGATAGGGGTTTTATCACTTTATCTATTAAAAATGAAATTGTGCCCATCCATTTGAAAATTTTAAGTAAAAATTGAGCAAGTATCTACTCTAGTTCTCTCAAGTCTCTACCTATTCATCCCTACATCATCTTTAATTTGAATCACTAATCTACTTGTAAAGGATGAATCCGAAGATATTAAAAATGAGGCTATTATAAAATAATTTCATGGAAGAATGGTTATTAAGAACATCAGTCCCAAGGATAAAAATATACTACAGTACCAGATAAAAGAAAGAAACATCACATCATATTTAATTATAGTACAAAGAACAAAACAACATTTAGATGTCAAATTGCTGCAAATACATAATCTTCCATCCTATATAAAGAATTCAATCAAAACCTCAATATCACATGAAAATTAGTAGGGCAAATAGGATACATTTTCAGGAAGTAGGAAAAAATAATTTACAACAAAAGAATTGCACATATTTCAATTTACTAAAAATACACATAAATTACAAGGGTCAAAGCAACATTTCGTAATGCAATTCACATTGGCATTTCAAAATTATATTCTTTTAACTCGCTTCTCTTTGTATCAATGAAGGGGTAGGTGGAGTCATAATTTCACACAATGCTAGATTTTTCCTTATCTATGATAAAATCACAATCTTCAGCTAAGCATTTCAACAAACAAATTATGAACATGAATATATTATAAATCAATAACAACTACAAAAAGCATATGCTCACAAATTTATGGCAAACACATATGGAAATTCTTCAATGATCACAGGGGAAGGACCTTTAGGAGAGAGAATATCACTGACCTTACGATTTGCAAACCCTAGATTTAATCCAACTGCCCAGCCACAAAATAACCATACAAACACTAGATTTCTTTCAAATTAACAAGTTTGCGAATGGTTCTGTTCTGGTCGTCCGGCGATTTGTAAACCCTAGCTTCAGACTCGGAAGAGTGAGAGAAAGCCTAGCATCAGAGTCGCTTTAATTTGAGAGAGAATCGGGGAGAGGAGCTTTGAGAGAGAATCGATCGGCAGTGATAGAGAGCGGATGGTTGAAAGTGATTTGAAATGGGTTTTTGACCCGCCTCCGTTTCGACCCGCGTGTTTTTTGGTTTCATCTTTAGTTTTGCTTTTTTTGCTTTGGTCCGTCTTTAAACCGTTGCTTTGGTCCGTTTTAGAACCTGACTCTCTCTCTCTCTCTCTATATATATATATATCCATAGCATCTATATAATATGGAATAAAAAGTGACATATAACATCTATATCATCCATCTAATTAATGAATGGCTGTGATATTATTGAGAGAAAACTCGTCCGCTAGACTTACTAGCGGACGTATTTAGTAATTTTTCCAGACGCTTTTGCCCCTGTTAGCACTGCTGACCACTTGAAAATAACATCATCCGCTAGTAAGTCTATCGGATGGATAAAAACTATCATAGTACAGCAACATGCTACAACATGAATTCAGTACATCAATTTGTAAATTATTCAAAATTAGTAAATTTGTTAAAATTTGTAAAATATGCAACCATTATTAATTACCAACATTATATCTCATAAGTAAACTATAACATTGTATTAGTATAATATTGTATTAGTGTAACAATAACTTTGTATTAGTGTTGCACAAACTTCAATTTAAATGTCCGCTAGTAATTCGGATCCACTTCAGAGTCCGCTAGTAATATTGTCTTCATGATTGACGTTCCCAACACATTTGAAGAACTTGTTGACATTCTTGGCCTCTTTAAGCACATAATCAAGGAGGTTGTCCCCTGTAGAATTCAAACATGAATATGATTAAGCAAGAGACAATTTATATTGTAATACAACTAGAACACAGAAGCAAAGAAAGAAAGTTTGTTTGCCTAAGGAGAACAATATATTGCCATAAGAATGTAGCAACTATGCATCCAAATCACATTCCACTAACTGACATGAAGTGAAGACAATTAATAAAATTTACTACTTTTCACCTCAAGAATTCACAAAAGCAGACTAAATAATAGTCTTCAAAAGAGTAGATACTTCAACAGTAACTTAAAAAGAAAAAGAGTTACCTTGTTGGTTTCAAATATGCATCTATAAACAACCAATACCCAGTAGTTCTTAGAATCAGAGCATTCTTTGATCCAAGCATTCGAACCAATAAAAAAGTTTCCCTGAAGCTGTCCAAATATTAATGAAGTTTAAATCAAAGCATACAACAAAACGATATGACAAATTAAGAAAGACAATATGATAATATTTCAAGGAATATGATAGTATTTCAAATACTTGTACAATAGAATTCAGTTCATCCATTAAAGACTAACTTTCATTTTATATGGAGAAACCTTAACAAAATAAGAACAAGGTCAGAACTCAGAAGGCATGTTCAAATATAAAGATCAATCAAGTTTATTCTGAACCTGAACAAGCTGTATTCAGCTGTTATGGCTTAATATGGAGCGAACATTTTACTAATATTTAGATGAAGATAATAATACAGGAGGCTTTCAAAATAGGGCATATAAAAGAAATAGAAGATTAAACACAGATGACCACCATTAAAAAGTTGATCACAGTTAAAGAAGCATGCACAAAAGTGATCAAAATGAACAAAACCAGATCTATCAATTAAGAGCCTAAAATTCTAGAAAGTAAACTGCATAAGATTATAGTTATCCTCAGAAGTATACCAACTGCGACAAATTAACAACTTTACCTTCATTGTTTTCACCACATGGACTACTCTCTACTGTCTGCAAAGAAGGTTGTGGAATTAAAAATATATTAGAAGGCTTGTGACTCTACAATGCAAGGCCTTCCAATTAGCTACTAGTATGCTTGAAATTGCAGCAACCTAATTCATAAATTGTTATGAGCAAAAATTAAAAATATTAAATTTATAGGTAATATAGCAAGTACATTATTTTCTCATTTTCTGTGACCTGTGGATGTATGCGAATCAAGCCCACAATACTTTGTATGACTCCTGCTGCTGAGTAAATTAAAATTTGTGGAACCTAACATGTATGTGCTCTGTTATCATAAAGAGGGGAAAATGAATAAAATAAAACAACTATATAAACGTTCTTCAGAATGAATATCAAGCAAATAGTTCCAACAACTAAATGAAAACCTACTAACATCTTTGAAGTTGATGCTTTCAAGAAACGAAAATGAATCATCATTTGCTACAATGGTAATAGGATCCAAGCAACAATGGCGTGATCCCATAAATTAAGATTGGGAAACTCATTAAATTCAATTACTAGACTATAGATTATCAATTTGCATTTATCCAACAGGAAATATTTTTTTTACCCAACATGTATTTCTATTTGATGGATCTGGTATGCTAAAACTTATCCAATTCACAACTAGGCATTAGTGGATTTCCTACAAAGTGCTCGCTTTATCCAACTAGTGTAGGTATCTGGTATGCTAAAACTTATCCAATTCACAACTAGGCATTAGTGGATTTCCTACAAAGTGCTCGCTTTATCCAACTAGTGTAGGCCAGAAACCACTGCACAAAAACTGCTAGTGTATGCCAGAAACCCCTGCACAAATAACTTGTAACATTCCAGAATTTTAATTGTAATATTAAATATTTATTGAATTATATAAATATTTAATGGATGTGTTTATCGTTGAATAAATATTTGTTTAATTGATTTAATTTTGTTTAGTTAATTATTTGTTAAATAAATAATTAATGAGTTAAGGAAATTATTATTATATTGATATTTCAATTTGATGGTAAGTATTTGTATAGAGTTATGTGAATAAATGATTTATTAATTGTTATTTGAATGAAATAAATTAAGTATGAAAACTTGATTAAATATAGTGTGACAAATAACTATAGTATAAAGAGTTATTAAAATAAAGTAAAGTAGTTTTAATCTAGTTTACCCAAACAATGCTTAAGGATATAAACTCTTTAATTTTAAATAATTTGCCAAACAAGGCCCTATGGCTTTTGAAATTCTTTTAATTTTGAATTATAGTATAAATAAAATAAATTAAAATAAAAAATATAATATATTTATATTATATACGTTAGTAACTGATTTTGCAATTAGTGGTGTTATAAAGGGTTATCAGTTTTATTCTCGCGCTTGAATATCAGTTGATTTTCTTATTACGCATTCTATTTTCCAAGCTTGAGAGTCCAGAAAGTTGAGAGAGAAGTTGTGATGGAATTGAGAGTCTTAAGAATTTTCACAGCAAATTCCAGTGATTAGCAGCGATTGTATTAGAAATTAAAGGTATGTTCACAACCTTAGTGTTATATATATGTGTATGTATGTATGAGGCTACGACAGACTTTTATATAATCTGTAAATTGCAAATTGTTGAATTGTTGCTATACAATGGGATTACTTGTGATGAGTATATGGTGATTAGAGGTTGTGTTTAAACGAGAAATTCATGCTAATTTCAGATATCAGTAGTAAAATTTTTTTTGTCAGTATATATGTTTTCATATGTAGCTATGTAAGTATCAATTTTAGTGGCCAATTAGTGTGTGAAATTATAAACTGAAGCTTGTATATGTTAGTTCAATGAGATACGAGCATAACGTAATTTGAATGGAGTGATTTGGCCAAATAATGAATTCACAGTGATGATTTTTGGGATGAATATCAAAAATGGAGTTTTATATGAAAAACATGAAAATTGAGAAATTAAAATAGTTCTAGTTGTTGTTAAATTGTGCTAAGTGGTTAAATATGTTAGCAATCATGTTTATGATAGTTGTATATTTATTTTACGTGTTATTATCACTGTTTATTAGCCTTCCTTTGCGTTCAATACATGCACCAAATAAGTAATTGCTGCCTTGGAATCCCAAGCCTTTGTATGGCAGCAATTGCTACCATACCCTACTTTGAGATTCTGGCTTCTATTGTTGCTGCAAATTTGGGAAAACATCATAACATGGTCTGAAATTATGTTAGCATGTTAAATGGGTAATGTTAAGGTTAACATAACATAGTGAATTGTGGTTAGTAAGTTCAAAGTTGTAAAAATGATTAGTAAATTGAGACCGCGTTATGTGATAACTTAGTTTACACAATGAAAGTTAGACAAGTGTTTCTAAGTAAAACACTTGGAATTTTCTGAAATGTAAATAGTAATGAAAGAATTGTGCTTCAATGATAAGTTTAGTTAGAAATGTACATGTTATGGAATATTAGCATATTTAATAAGTATTGTGGTTCTAAACCGATGTATAGGTGAACGTGAGTTTGATATTATAGCTTACGCTCGAGGCAAGTTTTCTAAACCTATCCTTTTACATTGAGCAAGTTTCTAAACTTCTCTTTTTAAATTGTGCAAGTTTTCTAATTCTACTTTTACAATTGAACAAGCTTTCTAACTCTACACTTTCGTGGAGCTAGTTTAATTATTGTCATGTAAGTTTACTTCTAACTGTAATTTCGCAAGCTCTTGTATCTAGTTTATTCATGGTGATACACGTTCTCTAAACCTTAGTTTTATGTTAAGCAAGTTATTCTTGTACTTAACTTGTCAAATAGCATGCAAGTTTATTTAATCTAATATACGGTTGTTGAATAGTTGTATGCTTAGTATTCAATTCTAAGATTTTAACATTAGCTTAGTGTTGTTCAAAACAAGGTATGTAAATTATTCAATACTTATGCTATTAGATTATTCCTAAAGCATTAACTTAGAATGCAATGTTTATTCAGTTATGATTATTCCATAACATAGTATTGTTACCTTTTATTCAACTAATCCTTAGTTGATGTCCGTTGAATTCCAAATTTCCTTGAAATTTATCCAAACCAAACTTACTTTGGTGCGGACTTGTAATCTAAATACTGAGATGAACAACGCTATTATTAGGGTTTTACGCTTAGCGTTCAAATATTTGTGCACAATACATTGTACGAAGGATTGATCCCCCTAAGTACGTGGAGTCGTTATAGTCTTATGACTGTTAAAGTTAAAGTTAAAAGATTACTTATAACTGTGGACATGGTTCGTGGTCATTAAACCTCAAGTAGTATATTTTAGAATGTTAATAGAACCTATCATTCAGTTCTATCGATCCTATATTTTGGCAAATGTTGTAAAGTTTATTCATTCTTATTTCAAGTGAGCTTTGTTTTCTCACTCTTGCTTATATAACCATTACAGCTAAGGATGAAAAGATACATGTACCTAGCACCAGTAAGGGCAAGGGGAAGATGAACAAGTTTTGAAGACTTATAATATGTTGACAATTATTTATCAGACTTTAAATTTGATTGATGTAATAAAGCATTTATTTAATTTCCACATTTGAATGATTGTAATTAAAGGTTAGATAACCTGGGAGATAATGTTTTTATTAATGTAATCCTGTATGGGCAGGTTTTATTATTCAATTTTATTAAGATTGGGTAGTTAGATATGAATGTTTTAATTAAGTGAACACCAAATCTTGAGGTACTGAAGTACAGGGATTTGGGGGTGTCACAAGTTGGTATCAAAGCTTTAGGATATGAACTTTAGGTGGGGAAAAGCCTTAGGAAGTAACCTTTGAAAAGATAGCGGTGATTAAATGTGTTTATAACTTATGTGCTCGTGAGTGTCGAGTAGTAATGATTAATAATTAAAACTTAAAATTTTGTTGTCAGGATGACTAATGTCGGAGAATCCAGTCAGGCTAGGGATGATGGACCTCAGATGCCTATAGAGGAGGAGGTTCGCGACATTTAGGTTGTTTGGGAACAACTACTGCCACGGGAGTCAGCCCCGTTGGTCACGGTGGTTGAAGAGGAGGATGATGATGTGGAGATGGATGAGGAGGATCCCTTTGAGTTTCCACATGAGGATGAGGATAACGAGGACGAGGAAGAGGAAACTCCACTAACCTCGATAGCTGCTCGTATGTAAGATGAAGTCTACGACCGTAACGTGGAACTTCAGGATACAGTCGAGGAATCACAAGAGATAGTAGCTGAACAACAGACTGCAATGACACAGAAAGACGATGAGATCCAAGATCGTGAGGAACTACTGACTAATGTCGAGGAGAAGCTAGAACAGACTAAAGGAGAGAAAGAACAACTGATCGAGGAGGTCGCATAACTAAAGAACAAACTGAAGGAAGAAGCTACTAAGAGGACAAGAGCCGAAGACGCATATGAGGAGGTGTTTCAACGAGCCGGGATAGCAGTGAAAGACTCACAAGTAAAGAGAATGCAGATGGAAGAAATGAATAGAGTATTCAACACCGTGGTTAATCGAGCTCAAGATCGGGTCATGGGTTATCCGATTTAGTTCGAGACGCTGACATCGTACGTATTAGATCGCAGAACAATGTTCTGCATTATGGAGGAAGAGCGTAGTAAGGCTAAGCAATATCTTAATAGAACATCATAGTTGTTATGCGATTAATAAAATGGTAAATAAGTTGTAAATCCCAAGTGTTATGTGGCCTATAGGATATGATGATGATGTTGTCCTGAAACTTTTGTAGTTCAGGAAAGTAATGTAAATAGCACTGATGCTATTGTTTTGATGTTTTCAAAAGAAGTTATGAATAAATAAAAGTTGTTACTTTATTCAAAGTGTTATGTGATTATGTGGCTATTTCTTTTGTGGAGGCAAGTTAAGTAGAAATTACTTAAAAGAGTTGAATAATAATCTAATGAGTGCATTTTTAATAGAAAATGCCTCCCAGACATCAACCACCACGACAGAGAACCACTGAAGGAACTAACAATAACGACAATGTTGATGTTAACCCCGTTCAACAATTAGTGACTTTACTGATAGGAGCATTACAGAATCAACCACAGAATGAAGGAACAACGTTTAAGGAGTTCAAGGCGGTTGGACCACCTGAATTCCGTGGGTCCATGAATCCAATCAAGGCACAGACCTGGATTATGGAGATTGAAAAGGTGTTCGATGTTGCTAGGGTAGGGGATGATCAAAAGACTGCTTTCGCAACCTTCATGTTGAAAGCAGAGGCTAGTTATTGGTGGCAGAACAATAAAACTTGAGAAGGACCAGGGGTGATGACCTGGGATAGGTTTAAGGAGATATTCTTCGAGACCTATTTCCCAGAAAGTTCAAAGAGTCAGCTAGAAGTTCAATTTTTGGAACTGAAGCAGGGAACGATGACGGTATCCGAGTATGCCGCTAAATTCAATGAGTTGGCGAGGTTTGCGCCTTATCAAGTCAGCACAGACGAACGCAAGGCAAAGTTATTTGAATAGGGACTGAAGCCCTGGTTGTACAGTAGGGTTTCCCTATTCCAATTGAAGACTTTCGCAGCAGTAATGGAGAAAGAAATACTCGCTGAAGGTGGGGGTGAGGCAGTGACAAAGTTCAATCAGGAACAGAAGAAGAAGAAGAAGAAGAAGATTGAGGTGGAGATTAAGAATGGAGGTGGTAGTGGTGGAAACAACAACAACAAAAACAACTTGAAGAGGAAGTGGAGTGGAAACGTGGGTACTGGAAACCAGCAGGGTAACCAGTAAAACAAGAAGTTTGAAGCATGTGCTACATGCGGGAAGTTTCACAAGGGTACATGCTTGATGGGGAAACTAGTATGCTTCAATTGTGGCCAGGAGGGTCACATCGCCCCAAATTGCACTCAACCTAAGAAGAACACGTGCTTCACGTGCGGATCCAAGGATCACTTTGCTCGTGAATGCCCTAAGAAGAAGGCTGGAGAGATAACCAGAAGCAATGGAGGTAACGGTGGAGGTACATGGGCTATTGCTAGGACCTACATCATCAAACAAACCCACAGCTAGAACCTTCAACATGACTGTAGAAGATGCTGTGCAATCAAAAGATGTAGTGTCAGGTATTATCCCAATCAATGATATAAATGCTTATGTATTATTTGATTCGGGTGCTACTTGCTCATTTATATCTGATGAATTTTCTAAGAGGTTAGGATTGCCTAGTGAAGAACTGAATTTCTCTTTGAGCATAGAAATTGTGAATAAGGAGATAATCCCTATTAGGTTCGTATACAAGAACTGTAGGGTGAACATTAAGGAGAATATCTTGATGGTGGATTTGATTACGATTAGACTTGGAGAGTTTGATGTTATTTTAGGAATGGATTAGCTGTTCAAATATGGAGCGGTAATTGATTGCCAAAAGAAGTGTGTAAACCTTATGACCCCATCAAAGGTAGTATTTTATGGTAGAAAGTCGCCTAGACAAATGAAATGTCTGACAATTATGCTGGCCAAGAAATTGTTGAGTCAAGGCTGTCTGGGCTATTTAGCTTACATAGTCGATACTCAGAAGAAGAATGTGAAACTGGAAGAGATACCAGTGGTGAGGGAATTTGAGGATGTGTTTCCAAAGGATTTGTCAGGACTTTCGCCTGACAGAGAAATTGAGTTCGTGATCAACTTAGTGTTGGGAACATCACCGATATCGAAGTCCCTGTACAGAATGGCTCTGGTAGAAATGAAGGAACTGATGGTAAAGTTGCAAGAACTGCTAGATTAGAAGTATATTCAACCGAGCGTATCACCGTGGGAGCGCGCCAGTGTTATTCGTGAAGAAGAAGGATGGGTCGATGCGTCTTTGCATTGATTATAGAGAATTGAACAAAGTCACTATTAAAAACAAATATCCATTACCAAGAATAGATGACTTGTTTGATCAGTTAAATGCTGCTAAATACTTCTCGAAAAAAGATTTGAGAAGTGGGTATCACCAATTGAAGGTAAGGAAGGAGGATATACCTCGAACGACATTCAGAACTCGGTATGGACATTACGAGTTTCTGGTGATGTCTTTTGGTTTAACCAATGCACCTGCTACATTCATGGATTTGATGAATATGGTTTTTAAACCATTCTTAGACAAGTTTGTAGTGGTATTCATCAACGACATTCTAGTGTATTCCAAAACTCAAGAAGAACACGTGGAACACTTACGTTTGACATTGAAAACACTAAGTAAGGAAAAGTTGTACGCGAAATTCTCTAAGTGCGAATTTTGGTTAGATCGTGTGCAATTTCTTGGGCACGTGATTGATAAAGATGGAATTTCAGTGGATCCATCAAAAGTGGAAGTGGTAATCAATTGGGAACAACCAAGAACACCATCGGAGGTGAGAAGTTTCTTGGGACTGGCCGGTTATTATAGAAGATTTATTCAAGATTTTTCTAAGATAGCCACTCCATTAACAAATTTGACAAGGAAAACTGTGAAATTTGTTTGGACGGAGAATTGTGAAGAAAGTTTCCAGGATTTGAAGAAGAAATTAAGCATGGCACCAGTGTTGTCATTTTCAGATAGTACAGGTAACTTTGTGGTGTATAGTGATGCCTCACATAAGGGATTGGGTTGTGTTCTTATGCATAATGGCAAGGTTATTGCGTATGCATCAAGGCAACTGAAAGACTACGAGAAAGGGTATTCGACTCATGATTTAGAGTTGGCGGCGGTTGTGTTTGCATTGAAGATATGGAGACACTATCTCTGTGGAGAGAAATGTGAGATCTACACAGACCATAAAAGTCTGAAGTATATTTTCACACAAAAAGATCTGAACATGCGTCAAAGAAGATGGATGGAATTGATAAAGGATTACGATTGTGAGATCTTTTATCATCCGGGCAAAGCTAATGTGGTTGCAGATGCCTTGAGTAGGAAAGGCAGAGAAAAGTTGATGTTGTTAACTGATAAGGAGGAGCTTATTACAGCAATGGCAAGGTTAGAGCTGGAAATTAAATTTCCAGAAGAATCCGATGAAAAATTGTTTCAGATAGAAGCTAGTCCAACTTTGGTGGACAAAGTGAAGAACGCTCAGCTACAAGATGAAGAATGCAAGAAAATAAAGGAAAGTGTGGTCAAGGGTAAAGAAGTGAAGTACCAGGTCGATACTGAGGGAATGCTAAGATTCGAGGGATGAATTTGGGTTCCAGCAGTATAGGAAATTAAAGAAGACATCTTGACGGAAGCTCATAGCTCAAGATATTCGATTCATCCAGGAAGTACAAAGATGTATCAAGATTTGCGGTGACATTTTTGGTGGCCGAACATGAAAAGAGATGTTGCCGAATGTGTGGCAAAATGCTTGACAAGTCAAAGGGTCAAGGCCGAGCATCAAAGACCAAGCGGATTACTTCAACCGTTGGAAATACCGGAGTAGAAATAGGAGCATATCACAATGGATTTTGTGGTAGGTCTTCTAACGACTAGAAAGGATACGATGCGATATGGGTAATAGTGGACAGATTGAAAAAATCTGCACACTTTTTGCCAATAAAGATTAGATTTAATCTTGATCAGCTAGCGAAACTATACGTTAAAGAGATCGTGTCAAGACATGGAGTTCCAGTGTCAATTGTATCAGATAGAGATCCAAGGTTCACATCAAACTTCTGGAAAAGACTACAAGAATGTATGGGAACACAGTTACAAATGAGTACAACATACCATCCGCAAACTGACGGGCAAAGCGAACGAACAATCCAAACGTTGGAAGATATGCTGAGAGCATGCATCATGGATTTCAAATGAAGCTGGGATGAATATTTACCATTGATAGAATTTGCCTACAACAATAGTTACCACGTGAGCATCGGCATGCCGCCTTACGAGGCATTATACGGCAGAAAGTGCAGAACTCCACTGTGCTGGAATGAAGTCGGTGAACACCAACTGTTAGGACCAGAACTGGTACAACAAACTACTGAGGTCGTCAAACTCATCACGACAAGATTGGTAGCAACCCAAGACCGACAGAAAAAGTATGCAGATCAAAACAGGCAGAATCGCGAATTTGAAGTAGGAAACTTCGTTTTCCTAAAAGTTTATCCTTGGAAGGGGAAAATTCATTTTGGCAAGAAAGGAAAGCTCAGCCCAAGATTTATTGGACCTTTTAAGATATTACGAAGAGTGGGGGAGGTGGCTTATGAGGTAGCTCTACCTCCAGAGTTGGAAAATATTCATAATGTTTTTCACATTTCGGTGTTACGACCGTATAAACCCGATTACAAACCCGTGATCGAGTACGAACCATTACAATTCGATAAAGATTTGTCTTATGAAGAGATTCCTATCCAGATAGTCGACAGGAAAGAACAAGTGCTCAGGAATAAAGTGATACCTTCTGTGAAGGTGATATGGAGGAACCACAATGTCGAAGAGGCTACGTGGGAACTCGAAGTTGAAATGATGAAAAATTATCCTGAGTTATTTGTTTAATCTATGTCCTCGATTCTGGGGACAAAATCTTTATAAGTAGGGAAGAATGTGACGATTTGATTGTTTGAATTATGATTCTGAGGACAGAATCCTTTTAAGGAGGGAATGCTGTAACATTCTAGAATTTTAATTGTAATATTAAATATTTATTAAATTATATAAATATTTAATGGATGTGTTTATCGTTGAATAAATATTTGTTAAATTAATTTAATTTTGTTTAGTTAATTATTTGTTAAATAAATAATTAACGAGTTAAGGAAATTATTATTATATTGATATTTTAATTTGATGGTAAGTATTTGTATAGAGTTATGTGAATAAATGATTTATTAATTGTTATTTGAATTAAATAAATTAAGTATGAAAACATGATTAAATATAGTGTGACAAATAGCTATAGTATAAAGAATTATTAAAATAAATTAAAGCAATTTTAATCTAGTTTACCCAAACAATGCTTAAGGATATAAACTCTTTAATTTTAAATGATTTGCCAAACAAGGCCCTATGGCTTTTGAAATTCTTTTAATTTTGAATTATAGTATAAATAAAATAAATTAAAATAATAAATATAATATATTTATATTATATACGTTAGTAACTGATTTTGCAATTAGTGGTGTTATTAAGGGTTATCGGTTTTATTCTTGCGCTTGAATATCAGTTGATTTTCTTATTACGCATTCTATTTTCCAAGCTTGAGAGTCCAGAAAGTTGAGAGAGAAGATGTGATGGAATTGAGAGAGTCTTAAGAATTTTCACAACAAATTCCAGTGATTAGCAGCGATTGTATTAGAAATTGAAGGTATGTTCACAACCTTAGTGTTATATATATATATATGTATGAGGCTACGACAGAATTTTATATAATCTATAAATTGCAAATTGTTGCTATACAATGGGATTACTTGTGATTATATGAGTATATGGTGATTAGAGGTTGTGTTTAAACGAGAAATTCATGCTAATTTCGGATATCAGTAGTAAAAAAAAATTGTCAGTATATATGTTTTCATATGTAGCTATGTAAGTATCAATTTTAGTGGCCAATTAGTGTGTGAAATTATAAATTGAAGCTTGTATATGTTAGTTCAATGAGATACGAGCATAACGTAATTTGAATTGAGTGATTTGGCCAAATAATGAATTCATAGTGATGATTTTTGGGATGAATATCAAAAATAGAGTTTTATATGAAAAACATGAAAATTGAGAAATTAAAATAGTTTTAGTTGTTGTTAAATTGTGCTAAGTGGTTAAATATGTTAGCAATCATGTTTATGATAGTTGTATATTTATTTTACGTGTTATTATCATTGTTTGGTGGGTGAAATTTGTGTTTGTTGGGCTAAAGTCTGACTCGTTTAGTAGTAGCCTTCTCTCTCAAGTCTGTCATACTATAAACATAATTTACCGATGCTTAAGGCAAAAATGGTGCAATTACATTGGCCCTAAACCTTTGTATGGCGCAATTGCCACCATACCCCTACAGTTTGAGATTCTGATTTTTCTTTGTTCTTTGATTTGGGAAAACATCATAACATGGTCTGAAATTATGTTAGCATGTTAAATAGGTAATGTTAAGGTTAACATAACATAGTGAATTGTGGTTAGTAAGTTCAAAGTTACAAAAATGATTAGTAAATCGAAAACGTGTTATGTGATAACTTAGTTTACACAATCAAAGTTAGACAAATGTTGCTAAGTAAAACACTTGGAATTTTTTGAAATGTAAATGGTAATGAAAGAATTGTGCTTCAATGATAAGTTTAGTTAGAAATGTACATGTTATGGTATATTAGCATATTTAATAGGTATTGTGGTTCTAAACCTATGTGTAGGTGAACGTGAGTTTGATATTATAGCTTACGCTCGAGGCAAGTTTTCTAAACCTATCCTTTTACATTGAGCAAGTTTCTAAACTTCTCTTTTTAAATTGTGAAAGTTTTCTAATTCTACTTTTACAATTGAACAAGCTTTCTAACTCTACACTTTCGTGGAACTAGTTTAATTATTATCATGCAAGTTTACTTCCAACTGTAATTTTGCAAGCTCTTGTATCTAGTTTATTCACGATGATACAAGTTCTCTAAACCTTAGTTTTATGTTAAGCAAGTTATTCTTGTACTTAATTTGTCAAATATCATGCAAGTTTATTTAATCCAATATACGGTTGATGAATAGTTGTTATTATTCAAATTGCTATTCGTTATGCATGCTTAGTATTCAATTCTAAGATTTTAACATTAGCTTAGTGTTGTTCAAAGCAAGGTATGTAAATTATTCAATACTTATGCTATTAGATTATTCCTAAAGCATTAACTTAGAATGCAATGTTTATTCATTTATGATTATTCCATAACATAGTATTGTTACCTTTTATTCAGCTAATCCTTAGTTGATATCCGTTGAATTCTAAATTTCCTTGAAATGTATCCAAACCAAACTTACATTGGTGCGGACTTGTAATCTAAATACTGAGATGAACAACCCTATTATTAGGGGTTTTATGTGACGCCCCGAAAACAGGTATACATCACCCATCTTGAGTCGCCAGATACATGGTACAAAAATCAAATACAAACTTAATTATACAACTGTCGTGTATAATACGACAAAACATAATCTAAGAGTTTTAATAAGAATATTGTCATCTAGACAATATCCACACTCAATGGAGTCCTCATTACAATTATTATCACACTATTTCACAGAATAGTGAAGACTACTAAAATAACAATCTGGACCGTCAATCCATTTCCCGACCAGTCCCAACTATATTCTCATTTCCTTAAGAGAACAGTGAAAGAAAAGGGTGAGCTCAACTAGCCCAGTAAAAAATATTATGACTAAGATAATGCAGAATAAATTATCCTTAGCCTTCAATAGTATAACAACTATAGAATATAATAGACAACAAGTTTTAGATCAACAACTGTAGCGGAATAAGCAATCCATTAGAAAAGTCAAGTAGAACATAATGTCTACTATCTCCTCTAGATTAAAAGTCCATCGTTAATATTTCATTCATGCAATACTTATCAACAATTCTTTATTATACCCTAAGACAAAAAGAATTCTCATCACCTGTCTTCACCTGAACCACCAACGATTATAATTAAATCCATAATTCATATTTATAATCATGTAAATAATCAACAGTTTCTCTTTGCCATAAAGGCTTAATAGAACGTTAACTCAATATCCTTACCCAAAAGGCTAAAGATATTCAAATGTAATAACAATGATCATACCAATCAGTTGTCTATCTTTGTACTGCGAGATATTCAACTATAAAACCAATGGTCATGATCATACCAATCAATTGCCTGTCAGTACACTACGACCAAAGACATTCAACTGTTAACTAATGGTCATGATCCTGCCAATCTTATCATCAAATTATCCATGCACTACGGCCAAGGATATTCGTTAGTATCACCAGTGGTCATGATCATGTCATACACCTGTCCATCTTTGCACTACAGACCAAAGCTATCAATCAACAGTTCATCTTTGTACTACGACCAAAGATGTAAGACCCCAACTTATTATTAATGAAATTTAATTTTCTCTATTTATTATTTTGAAATAATAAGGGTTGATTTGATTAATGTGGATAGTTAGGGGTAAAATCATGCAAGTGGTTATAATATATTCATTGTTGTCGGGGAATATTCGTTTGGTCGTGGAATATTAAATCTTGTCGGGAATATTCGTGCGACCACAATGACCATGTATGTGGGCCCCATAACTAAAGCGATTGGATGAAGAAAACGACAAAATATAAGTTATTTAAAAATAACGGTGTAGTTGTTACTGAGTAATATCTTTGTTAAAATACTAAATTGGTTTAAAACACAAGAGCACACCGGTATTGCACCAATTATTGATTCTTATATAAGAAGGCACTACTCAATAATGGTTACGATAATTACTTTATTCAATATTTTATTGAGTTAATAATTGCTGCGTTGATATTTTATATTCTTTGTTGTTTCAATAATTGTCATTACACAAGTTATTTTCATTATCGAAGCAATAATTCATATTATCTGAATAATATTATTAGATAACATTATTGGCAATGTCTAGAAAGTTCTCATAAAGGAGAGGTTTGGTCACCTAATTATGCGCGCAAAGAAGAAGAAATTCTTATTGAAAGCCCCTCTTTCCTAGAACCGCTGAGTTGTCAATATTGTGATTCTGTAATATTATTTGTGAATAATTAATTATTGATTTATATGATGAGAAAAATATTGATTTTATGTGGATATAGATAGAGAAAATTTTTAAATGACAATTGTTGAAAATTAATATTTTATCTTTTTCTGATAAAATAATTCATTTAAATATATTATTTTAATAATATATTAATGGTGATATTTTTACAATGAATGTGGAATATATGAGTATATGAGGAGGAAGAGTATTTTTGTGGCATTAAATGTTTAACACATGTTTTGTGTGTTGGTGGACACAATTATTGACCGAAATTTGATTATAGCCTGTAAAATCGCCCGTTTGTGGATTTTGGTCAATTTCTATTTGGAATTTGGAAAAACTTTCTTCTGCAAAGTTGTAGAGAATTGAATTTCCTATAAAAACTCGCGAGATTCGAATTTTCTGATGAAAGGACTATTTATTATGAATTATTGAAGTTCCGAAGTTCCGAAATAATTAATTTTTGGGAGTTTTAGTTAATTATTTTGAGAAAAACGTTTTTTGCAACTAAGTTGGCCTCACATGTGATTCAAATGGGCTGAGATCAGTTGTCTAAGGTGGGCTAAAGAAAATGTGAAAAATATATTAATATTATATTCAATTTTACGCTTTGGTGTTCTAAGCATTTTCCTATAAATAGGGTGCTTAGGTTAGAATTGAAAAACACACCGTAAACCCAAGTTTCTCTCTATTTCTCTCGATATATTGAGCGTATTCTTGTGAGTATACTTTGAGTATTGTTAGACGGTCTGCAAGTTCCTTCAAAGACTATACCCGGTGTTCCAAATTAGAAGTACTAATCTTTCGAGGTAAGGGATGTTATTTTCTTCTCAAATGATATTATTTCTTCAATATCATTATCTTTGAAATATTGGTTGGAACTTTTTATCAAATTTAGAACTTTTTCATGTCAAGGTTACTATTCATGAGTTACTTATTCACGAAGTTACTATTCATGAGTTACTATTCATGAGTTACTATTCACGAGTACTATTCATGAAGCGTGAAGATGTTTTTTTGGAATTTCTATCTTTTGGTGTCGAGTTACTATTCACGTATACGACACTATTCACGAATCTGATCTATTCACCTAAAAATGAAATTTCTTCTTTTGTCCAAAATATCTATTCTCGATATTAGCTTTGATTGTATCCATGTTTTGATCATTCTTGAATTTTACACCACTATGATTATTTTTGAGGTATTTTTGAACATGGATAAAACAAAGTACGAATCCTTAATCCTTAATCCTTGTCATTTTGTTTCACCGGATTCGCTTTTTTAAAAATATTTTCATCATCCTCGGTCTTAAATGATGATATTATTGAATATCTTTGGCCTATAGTGCAAAGAAGATGAATGATTTCTGAAGAATATCTTTGGTCAGTAAAGTAAAAGATGAACAGTGTTTAGATGAACATGACCAATCGAATGAATATCTTTGGCCCTGTAGTGCAAAGATGAATATTTGATTCTAGATGTATATTGATTGATGTTACAGGATAAAAGATGAGCGATGAACTTTTAAATTCATACATAGAAGATAGTAGTTTGCATTCTCTACTTAACTCTTCTAATGAATTATTATTTCATTCTGCGAATATTGATTTAAAATTTGTTGTCTATTGTATTCTATTAGATTTTTCCTGTTGAAGACTAACGGTAATTTGTTGTATATTATCTTAGTCATAATATTCTTTATTTGGGCTAGTTGAGCTCACCCTTTTCCTTTTAGTTCCATTTTTCTTCTCGTGGAGGCGAGAATATAGCGAGTACGAAGCCTGGGTATGGAATGAAGGTTTTAGAAAGGATTGTTTAGTAGTCCTCACCATTTTGTAAAATAATGTATCAATAAATGTGATGAGGATTTATTTGAGTATAATATTTTCTAGAAGATAATATTTGTATTCAAACTCACGAGCTTCTTGTTGTAATAATAAAGTTGTAGTTGTTTCGCATCATGTATTGACAACTCGAATAGGTGATGTATACCTATTTTGGGGGCGTCACAATTGGTATCGAGCTTGGGGATATGATCTCTGGCGGAGATCGGAGAATAGAACTAGGAGGGGAGAGACGAGTAAATCCTTCGCTAGTGTGTCCTACCTAAGCTTAATTTTTTTAGTTGGTCAAGATATAAGGATATTATGTGATATATTAATTTCCTTAATTAACCCTTGTTTTATAGCGGTATTTGAGAATGTCGATTTGAGAATATTAACAATGGAAATGAAACCGTGGAGACGCCTCAGACTCACCAACGAGGAGAACGTGTAACAGTCGACAATGTTCCTCCCGTGAACAACAACCCACCGAGCGAGATGATGAGCGAGGGGATGTTTAGAAGCTTTTTGCGGTTCATGCAAAATCGAGACGAGGGAGACTCGTGTTCAAAATACGAGGAGGAAATGATAGCAATTCACGGGTTGTCACAACAAGGTTCAAAGAGTTGGGACCACCGAATTTAAGGGAAAGCCGATCCGATCATGGCGGAAACATGGGTCAAGCAAATTACCAAGATATTCGATGTCTTGGGATGCACGGAGGAACAAAGGTTCCATTCGCCACCTTTATGTTCCGTGGCGAGACAGACTGATCACTTGGTGGGAGTCATGAAGCGCACCATCCACCACTTTTCGGCATGTCTTGGGAAGCGTTTGAGAACTATTTAATGACAAATACTTTCACGAAAGTGTTCGTCATATGAAGGAAGTGGAGTTCATCATATTAGAGCAAAACAACATGACGGTGTCTCAATGACGAGGCAAAGTTTGCGAGTTATCCGTGTTTGCACCTCATTTGGTGGAGAATGAGAAGCGATGACGCGGATGTTTCTTAGAGGTTTGAAACCCAAGATACGTCGAAGATCTCATTTCTCATAAACTTTCTCTCTATTCGGAGATGTTGTAAACATGGCTCAATTATTAGAAGCGAGATAACGAGTACTGGTCAATTGAGGACCCACAACCAGGATCGTACGGAGATAGCGATCAATAGAATAATGATAACCAAATGGAGAAAGAAAAGAGACAGACAAAAATGGTAACCACTCGGTGGTAATCATAGCCATAAAAATAGAAGAAGCGAGTCGGGAGGAGATTTTAAAAGAGGAGATTTAACAATGACCATGTGAAGACATGCGGTCTTACGTGAGAATCGGGTTCTAAGGGGAGGAGAACGACCACCCATTATATGTTACAAATGCGGAAAAGAGGGACATATCACCCAAACCGCCCACAACAGCTTCAAGGTATGCTATAATTGTGGAAAGGAAGGACATATCGCTCGAGATTGTATAAGTAGCGAAACCTAGTTCAATCGGGGACGGTGACTCAAAAGACTATCCCGTAAAAGTTAAAGTCAACGATTCCGGAAGAAGCGTTTGTTGTGACCGGTCAAAATGCGAGGAACCCAAACGAGGTGATCACGGGTAAGCTATTTATAAATTCTTGCGAAGTTTATACCTTACTTGATACCGGGTGCTACCCATTCATTTATCTCTCCTGCCTTGTGCTCAATGTTTAAACTTGACTCGGAGAAATTAGACTTTGACCTATTTGTGGAAACTCCGTTAGAGAAAACTTTCATCACATCCACTATTTATAAATCTTGTTTGATTCAAGTTGGCACCATTACCTTACCTATTGACCTTATCTCTTTAAAGATACTTGCTTTTGATGTGATTTTAGGGATTGATTGGTTAACTACTCATCATGCCAAAATTGATTGTTTTAAATAAGGTTTGTTAGTTTTCATATTCCTAACCAACTGTTGTGCGAATTCAAGAAAACTAAACCATTAAAATCAATCACCGTCATATCTAATCATAAAGCTATTCGTTTATTAAAAACGGATGTCAAGCTTTCTTAGCCCATGTTATGGATTTGAATAAAGACATGTCAAATTTGAATAATATTCTGTTGTTGTTATTGACTTTCCGACGTATTTCTAAAGAACTTCCTTGGTCTACCCCCGTAACGTGAAGTTGAATTCTTTATTGATCTTGAACACGGTACAAAGCCCATTTCTAAAACCCCATATCGAATGGCTCCTATTGAACTTCAGAGTTAAAGGTCCAACTACGAGAAATTGTTGGACATCGGTTTCATTCGTCCCTAGTACATCTCTTTGGGGTGCTCTGTTTTATTTGTAAAAAGAAAGACGGGAGTATGCGACTTTATATTGACTATCGGAATTGAACCATGTCACCATCAAGAATAGGTATCCTCTACCTCGTATTGATGACTTGTTTGACCAATTGCAAGGGGCACAATTCTTTTCAAAAATCGATCTTCGCTTACGGATATCATCAATGAAGATTAGAACCGAGGATATTCCAAAGACCGCCTTTAAAACTCTCGATGCGGGCATTATGAATTCTTAGTCATGTCTTTCGGATGACTAATGCTCCTCTTGACTTTCATGGATATGATGAACCGAGTATTCAAGGAATATTTGGATCGATTTGTTGTTGTCTTTATTGATGACATCCTTATATATTCCAAAAGTCGTGAAGATCATGAGCACCATTTGAAGCCGGTACTCCAAAGGCTTCGTGAAAACAAACTATATGCCAAATTGAAGAAATGCGAGTTACGGCTTGAGGAAGTAGCATTCCTTGGGCACGTGGTGTCGAAACATGGAGTATCTATTGATCCGTGAAGATTGAAGCAATACAAAGTTGGAGCAACCAAGTCGGTGGTCAAGTACGTAGCTTTTTGGGCTTAATGGGTTATTATCGGAGATTCGTGGAAGGGTTTTCTCGAATCGCTACTCCATTAACCCAAATAACTCGGAAGGATACAAAATTCGTTTGGAGCGAAGAATGCGAGAAGAGTTTACAAGAGCTTAAGAGGAGACTTATTTCTTAGACTGTTTCTAACAATACCATCCGGTTCGGATGGATTTGTTATCTCTGATGATGCTTCATGCAAAGGGTTAGGATGTGTTCTCATGCAGCGTGGAAAGTCATAGCCTATGCCTCGCGACAACTTAAAAGAGTATGAGAGGAATTATCCTACTCATGATCTAGAGTTAGCGTGCATCGTTTTTCGCTTAAAGATATGGAGGCACTATCTATATGGGGAGAAAGTGGAGATATATTCAGACCATAAAAGCCTTAAATATTTCTTCACTCAAAAAGAACTCAACATGCGGCAGCGACGTTGGCTCGAGCTATTGAAAGACTACGACCACATTATTCAATACCATCCTGGAAAAGTGAACGTGGTAGCTGATGCGTTGAGTAGAAGATCATATGCAGGAACGAGTGCGATGATGTCAAGTATACGCATAGAGCCAACTTTAATAGAAAAAGTTAAGGTTGCTCAAGACACCAGAATTCCGGGCGATGTATGAATGAAGAAGAAAGTACAAGAAGGAGCTATTCCTAAGCGAGAATTGATGAAGAAGGAATACTTCGAGTCCACTCTAGACTTTGTGTTCCTAACGACTCTGATTTGAAGTACAAGATTATGATGGAGGCACACAATACACCATTTTCAATCCATCCTGGAAGTACTAAAATGTATCGTGATCTTCGACATACATTTTAGTGGAACAATATGAAGAGAGAGATTGCAAAGTTTATCTCAATGTGTTTAACTTGTCAACGTGTAAAGGCGGAGCATCTAGTACCTAAGGGTCCGTTGCAACCACTTGAGATTCCGAAATGGAAGTGGGAACACATTACCATGGATTTCGTTACGGGTCTTCCTACGGTTTCTCAGGGCATCAATGCTATTTGGGTTATTGTTGATAGATTAACCAAGTCTGCTCATTTCTTGCCGATACGGGAGACTTATTCACTTGAATGTCTTGCTAGTATGTACGTGAATGAGATTATGAGGTTGCATGGCATGCCTGTATCCATAGTTTCGGATCGTGACCCAAGATTCACTTCAAGATTTTGGGTTAGCTTGCAAAAAGCTATGGGCACGGATCTACGATTCAGTTCAGCATACCATCCTCAAACGGACGGACAATCAGAAAGGACTATTCAAACTCTTGAAGATTTATTAAGACTACATGTCCTGACTTCAAGGGCGGTTGGGATAAGTATTTACCATTGGTGGAATTCTCCTACAACAACAGCTTATCGAGCAAGTATAGGTGTGGCTCCATTTGAAGCATTATATGGGCGAAAGTGTCGCTCTCCAAAGATGTTGGGACGAGGTGGGTGAAGCAACACTTTTGGGACCCGAGTTGAATACGTATGACTACGGAAAAGATCCAAATGATTCGACAACGATATAAAGCGGCACAAGATCGACAAAAAGAGTTATGCGGATCTTCATCGAAAGGGCGTGGAATTTAGTGTAGGGATCATGTATTATTGCGCGTTGCTCCATGGAAGGGAGTTACAAGATTTGGGAAGAGAGGAAAGCTCAATCCACGATTTATTGGTCCATTTCAAATTCTTGATTGAGTAGGAAATGTAGCTATAGACTCGCGTTACCTCCGAGTATGTCTCGTGTTTATAATGTGTTTCACATATCTGTATTAAATATGTGAAAGACCCGAACCACGTTATAGAGTTAGAATCGGACGAGATAGCCAGAAGACTTAACGTATGAGGAGGTACTTCGTCAAGATCTTGGATAGGAAGGAGCATGTCCCTACGCCAAGAAAGGTCATACCACAAGTTAAAGTTTTGTGGAGGAATCATGCTATAGAGGAAATGACCTCGGAATTGGAAACGGAAATGAAAGCGAGGTATCCTCACCTTTTCGAAACACCAGGTACGTACGTCAATTTCGAGGACAAATTTCATAAGGAGGGGAGGTTGTAAGACCCCAACTTATTATTAATGAAATTTAATTTTCTCTATTTATTATTTTGAAATAGTAAGGGTTGATTTGATTAATGTGGATAGTTAGGGGTAAAATACGCAAGTGGTTATAATATATTCATTGTTGTTTGGAATATTTGTTTGGTCGTGGAATATTACATACTATCGGGGAATATTAAATGCGACGCCAAGCAGACCATGTGTGGGCCCCATAACTGAAAGCGATTGGATGAAAAAAACGCACAAATATAAGTTGTTTAAAAATAACGGTGTAGTTATTACCATTAATCTTTGTTAAAATACTCGGTTATTTAAAACACAAGAAGCACACCAGTATTGCACCAATTATTGATTCTTACGTGAAGAAGGCACTACTCAATAATGATTACGATAATTACCGCTTCGAAGATTTTATTGAGTTAATAATTGCTACGTTGATATTTTATATTGTTGTTGTTTCAATAATTGTCATTACACATATTTTTCATTATCGAAGCAATAATTCATATTATCTCGAATAATATTATTAGATAACATTATTGGCAATGTCTAGAAAGTTACGCTACAAGGAGAGGTTTGGTCACCTAATCATTGCCATGATGAAGAAGAAATTCTTATTGAAAAGCCCCTCTTTCACGGAACCGCTTAGTTGTCAATATTGTGATTCTGTAATATTATTTATGAATAATTAATTATTGATTTATATGATGAGAAAAATATTGATTTTATATGGATATAGATGGAGAAAATTTTTAAAATGACAATTGTTGAAAATTAATATTTTATCTTTTTCTGATAAAATAATTCATTTAAATATATTATTTTATTAATATATTAATGATGATATTTTTACAATGAATGTGGAATATATGAGTATATGAGGAGGAAGAGTATTTTTGTGGCATTAAATGTTTAACACATGTTTTGTGTGTTGGTGGACACAATTATTGACCGAAATTTGATTATAGCGTGTAAAATCGCCCGTTTGTGAATTTCGGTCAATTTCTATTTGGAATTTGGAAAAGCTTTCTTCTGCAAAGTTGTAGAGAATTGAATTTCCTATAAAAACTCGCGAGATTCGAATTTTCTGATGAAAGGACTATTTATTATGAATTATTGAAGTTCCGAAATAATTAATTTTTGGGAGTTTTAGTTAATTATTTTGAGAAAAACGTTTTTTGCAACTAAGTTGGCCTCACATGTGATTCAAATGGGCTGAGATTAGTTGTCTAAGGTGGGCTAAAGAAAATGTGAAAAATATATTAATATTATATTCAATTTTCTGCTTTGGTGTTCTAAGCATTTTCCTATAAATAGGGTGCTTAGGTTAGAATTGAAAAACACACCAGAAACTGAAGTTTCTCTCTATTTCTCTCTCGATATATTGAGCGTATTCTTGTGAGTATACTTTGAGTATTGTTAGACGGTGCAAGTTCCTTCAAAGACTATATCCAGTGTTCGATAGAAATACTAATCTTTCGAGGTAAGGGATGTTATTTTCTTCTCAAATGATATTATTTCTTCAATATCATTATCTTTGAAATATTGGTTGGAACTTTTATCAAATTTAGAACTTTTTCATGCTCTGGTTTACTATTCATGAGTTACTATTCACGAGTTACTATTCATGAGTTACTATTCACGAGTTACTATTCACGAGTACTATTCATGAAGCGTGAAGATGTTTTTTTTGGAATTTCTATCTTTTGGTGTCGAGTTTACTATTCACGTATCGACACTATTCACGAATCTGGTACTATTCAATCAAAAAAATGAAATTTCTTCTTTTTGTCCAAAATATCTATTTCGGATATTAGCTTTGATTGTATCCATGTTTTGATCATTCTTGAATTTTACACCACTATGATTATTTTTGAGGTATTTTGAACATGGATAAAACAAAGTACGAATCCTTAATCCTTAATCCTTGTCATTTTGTTTCACCGGATTCGTTTCTTTAAAAATATTTTCATCATCCTCGGTCTTAAATGATGATATTATTGAATATCTTTGGCCAGATAGTGCAAAGATGAATGATTTCGAAGAATATCTTTGGTCAGTAGTGCAAAGATGAGCAGTGTTTAGATGAACATGACCAATCGATGAATATATTTGGCACATAGTGCAAAGATGAATATTTGATTCTAGATGTATATTGATTGATGTTACAGGGATAAAAGATAGACGATGAACTTTTAAATTCATACATAGAAGATAGTAGTTTGCATTCTCTACTTAACTCTTCTAATGAATTATTATTTCACTATGAATATTGATTTAAAATTTGTTGTCTATTGTATTCTATTAGATTTTTCCTGTTGAAGACTAACGATAATTTGTTGTATATTATCTTAGTCATAATATTCTTTATCTTGGGCTAGTTGAGCTCACCCTTTTCCTTTTAGTTCCATTTTTCTTCTCAGGAGGCGAGAATATAGCGAGTACGAGTCGGGGTATGGAATGAAGGTTTTAGAAAGGATTGTTTAGTAGTCCTCACCATTTTTGTAAAATAATGTATCAATAAATGTGATGAGGATTTATTTGAGTATAGATATTTTCTAGAAGATAATATTTGTATTCAAACTCACAGTTTTACTGTTGTAATAATAAAGTTGTAGTTGTTTCTGTACCATGTATTGACAACTCAGAATAGGTGATGTATACCTATTTTGGGGGCGTCACAAAAGATATCAATCAACTGTTCTTTTTTGACACTACGGGCCAAAGACATACAACTGTAAAACCAATAACTAACAGTCCATCTATGCACGTAAACCACAGATGACTTTTATCACAATATAAGCATAAGGATGATGACAATGATAAAAGCATTAATCCAACGAAATCAAATCAAACGAAATCAAGGATAAATATTAAAGACTTTAAATTTATCCAGAGTTTGAAAATATCCAAATTGTCAACATGATACTGCTTTGTGGAGTAAAATTCAAGAATAATATTGTATCAAAAATGATTTGGATATCAAAGAAATCAATTTTTATCATGAATAATTCCTCGGGTGAATAGTACCCGAGTGAATAGTATCCCGTGAATAGTACTTCGGGAATAGTACCTCATGAATAGTACCTCGACAAGAAAAGTACCTCAAATACCCGAGTGAATTATATTTGGGTGAATAGTAATTTGGGTGAATAGTAATTCGTGAATAGTACTCCGACACAAAAAGTGTCCCGAATACCCGAGTGAATAATACTAGAGTGAATAGTAACTGGGTGAATAGTAACCCGTGAATAGTAACTCGTAAATAAAATACCAAATAAAATGATATTTCATGACGAGTACAAAAGAAATAATATCTCATACGAGAATATTAGAATATACGAAACTGCAAATGGATTTTCACCCGTCATGCGGTAATCCACGTAGACAGATCATTTCCACAATTTAATAAGGAATGAATACAAAGGATCATTCACTATACATGCGGTAGTCCACACAGATAGATTATTCCAACATAATAATAGAGAATTGAATAACAAAAGAATTCACCAGGCATGCGATAGACCCCACAGACAAGTTATTCCAACAGAATAATAAAGAATGGAACCAAGTCATGCGTAATCCACACAGACAGGATATTCTAACAAAATAATAAAGAATGGAACCAGGTCATGTGTAATCTGCACAGACATGATATTCCAACAGATAAAGAATGGAATAACAACAGAATTCACCAGGCATGCAATAGACCGCACAGACAGGTTAATCCAAAAGAATAATAAATAATGGAATAACAGAAGAATTTCACCATGTATGCGGTACTTCGCATAGACAGGTTATACCAACATAATAATAAAGAAAGGAATAACAACCCTTACGAGTATTGAAAGAAAATAACTCTCTTCATGAATACGAAAGAATAATACCCCTTACCTCAAAAGAAGACTGGATACTGGAATAGTGAGGTAGCAAACTTCTCTTCTTCTTTCTCTCTATAATTTCTCTCTATAATAATTATTTTATAGCTTTAGTGAATTGGTAAGAAATGAAGTAAGAATGAGCTTCTATTTATAGGAAAATATAGTTACGATAATTACACGTTTTGGGGCTCGAAATATTACATTATAATACCTTCGTCTTTTCCTTCATTTTTAATTTAGTCCTGCAAGTATTATCAAACTTGCACCACATCCCCTAATAGTAAATCATGTGAATTAATAGTAAATCATGTGACTCAATAGTTCTAAATATGTGAAAAAAAATAATTACATTATAGTACCTTCATCTATACCTCCTTTTTAACTTAGTCATGCAAGTATTATCAATCTTGCATCAACTCCCCTAATAGTAAATGAATGTGAATCAATAGTATACACATGTGAACAAATAGTTATAATCATGTGAATCAATAGCAATTAATTACTCATTTATCCCGTTAGTTACCCGATTGGCCAATATAACCTCCAGACATCAATTATTATCAAAATAAATGTCGATTTCCACTAACACTAATAATTCTAACACAATGGAACTATCAATTTCATCTCTAATCAACACGAACTTATTTATCATTAATATTATAATGCACAATATTTAACAACCAGGTCGTTCCCAGGAAAGAGGGAGCTTTCCGATAAGGATTTCTCCCTATTGGCGCGTAATTAGGTGACCAAACCTCTCATTGACAGAACTTTCTAGACATCGTCAATATTGAAAATAATAATATGAATAACTTCGTCATCTCAATTATTAATTTAATAATAAAAAATATTGTGACAAAAACTGAGTGACTATGTAAGCATCAATAATTAATACCGTGTGCTACTATGCAACCACGCGTATTACTGTACTTTTACTACCGGGTTGTTCAATAGTTTAATGGTAAAACTTTCGTCGTTATTTTTATAAAACTATAATTCTGTCATTTTCTAAATACGACAATACTTCCGTTGTGGGGTCCACCAATGATTGTGCCATCGTACGAATATTACATGTTAAAACGAATATTCACCGACACAACGAATATTTTATATTAACTTACTTTCTTTGCAAAACTTTCAAATGTCACCCTTAACTTTAACCTTTTATCAATTTAACCATTTACTAAATAGAATAATTATAAGAAAATTGAATACTTTCATTTCATAAAATTCGGGGTCTCACAATCTCCACTCCTTATGAAATTTTGCCCTCGAAATTTACGTACCTGGTAGTTCAAAGAGATTAGAATACCTTGCTTTCTTTTCGGATTGTACCTTCCCGGTTATATCCTCTTTATCATGATTTTCCTATTTCTCATCTCCTGTATTTCAGATATCATTCTAGAATATATTTTTAAAATAAGGGTTAATTGATATGCCACATATTATCCCTATACTCTGACCGACCAATTAAATAACAAATAAACTTAGATAGGACATACTAGCGAAGGAATTACCCATCTCTCCCCTCCTAGTTCTAGTCTCACACCTCAGCTAGGGATCATATCCCTAAGCTTTGATACCAACTGTGACGCCCCCAAAACAGGTATACATCACCCATCTTGAGTCACCAGATACATGGTACAAAAATTAAATACAAACTTAATTATACAACTGTCGTGTATAATACGACAAAACATAATCTAAGAGTTTTAATAAGAATATTGTCATCCAGACAATATCCACACTCAACAGAGTCATCATTACAATTATTATCACACTATTTCACAGAATAGTGAGGACTACTAAAACAACCATCTGGACCGTCAATCCGTTTCCCGACCTGTCCCAGCTATATTCTCATTTCCTGAAGAGAACAGTGAAAGAAAAGGGTGAGCTCAACTAGCCCAGTAAGAAATATTATGACTAAGATAATGCAGGATAAATTATCCTTAGCCTTCAATAGTATAACAACTGATAGAATATAATAGACAACAAGTTTTAGATCAACAACTGTAGCGGAATAAGCAATCCATTAGAAAAGTCAAGGAGAACATAATTTCTACTATCTCCTCTAGATTAAAAGTCCATCGTTAATATTTCATTCCTGCAATACTTATCAACAGTTCTTTATTATACCCTAAGACAAAAAGAATTCTCATCACATGTCTTCACCTAAACCACCAACAATTATAGTTAAATCCACAATTCATATTTATAATCATTTAAATAATCAACAGTTTCTCTTTGCCACAAAGGCTTAATAGAACGTTTACTTAATATCCTTACCCCAAAGGCTAAAGATATTCAAATGTAATAACAATGATCATACCAATCAGTTGTCTATCTTTGCACTATGAGATATTCAACTATAAAACCAATGGTCATGATCATACCAATCAATTGCCTGTCAGTGCACTACGGCCAAAGACATTCAATTGTTAACTAATGGTCATGATCCTGCTAATCTTATCATCAAATTACCCATGCACTACGGCCAAGGATATTCGTTAATATCACCAGTGGTCATGATCATGTCATACACCTGTCCATCTTTGCATTATAGGCCAAAGCTATCAATCAACAATTCATCTTTGTACTATGACCAAAGATATCAATCAACTGTTCTTCTTTGCACTACGGACCAAAGACATACAACTGTAAAACCAATAACTAACAGATCCATCTATGCACGTAACCCACATATGACTTTCATCACAATATAAGCATAAGGATGATGACAATGATATAAGCATTAATCCAACGAAATCAAATTAAACGAAATCAAGGATAAATATTAAAGACTTTAAATTTATCCAGAGTTTGAAAATATCCAAATTGTCAACATGATACTGCTTTGTGGAGTAAAATTCAAGAACAATATTGTATCAAAAATAATTTGGACAGCAAAGAAATCAATTTTTGTCATGAATAATTCCCCGGGTGAATAGTACCCGAGTGAATAGTACCCCGTGAATAGTACTTCGAGAATAGTACCTCGTGAATAGTACCCCGACATGAAAAGTACTCTAATTACCCGAGTGAATAATATTTTGGTAAATAATAAACTCGTGAATAGTAATTCGTGAATAGTACTTCGACACGAAAAGTGCCCCGAATACCCGAGTGAATAATACTAGAGTGACTAGTAACCGGGTGAATAGTAACCCATGAATGTAACTCGTAAATAAAATACCAAATAAAATGATATTTCATGACGAGTACAAAAGAAATGATATCTCATACGAGTATATTAGAATATCTGAAACCTATGAATGAATTTTCACTCGCCATGCGGTAATCCACGATGAATGCATCATTTCCATAATTTAATAAGGAATGAATACAAAGGATCATTCACCATGCATGCGGTAGTCCACACAGACAGGTTATTCCAACAGAATAATAAAGAATAGAATAACAAAAGAATTCACCAGGAATGCGATAGACTATACTGACAAAGTTTATTCCAATGTAATAATAAAGAATAGAACCGGTCATCACAGTAATCCATCCACGCATGGGATATTCTAACGAATAATAAAGAATCTAACCAGTGTCATGCATAATCCGTATAAAATGTAATATATTCCAATAGAATAATAAAGAATGGAATAACAACATAATTCACCGAGCACGTGCGATAGACCACACAAAAAGGTTATTCCAATGTAATAATAAAGAATGGAATAACGTAAGAATTTCACCATGTATGATGAGGTACTTAGCATGTAGACAAAGTTATTCCAACATAATAATAAAGAATGGAATAACAACCCTTACAGTAGTATTGAAAGAAAATAACTCTCTTCATGAATATGAAAGAATAATACCCATTACCTTAAAAGAAGATCCGGATCTTCGGAATAAAGTGAGGTGGCGACTTCTCTTCTTTTTCTCTCTATAATTTTCTCTATAATAATTGTTCTATAACTTTAGTGAATTGGTGAGAAATGAAGGAAGAATGAGCTTCTATTTATAGGAAAATATAGTTTTGATAATTGCACGTTTTGGGGCTCGAAATAATACAATATAATACCTTCCTCTTTTTCTTCATTTTTAATTTAGTCCTGCAAGTATTATCAAACTTGCATTACCTCCCCTAATAGAATCATGTGAATTAATAGTAAATTGTGTGACTCAATAGTTCTAAACATGTAAAAAAAATAATTACAGTATAATACCTTCATCTATACCTCCATTTTTAACTTAGTCATGCAAGTATTATCAATCTTGCACCAACTCCCCTAATAGTAAATGAATGTGAATCAATAGTACACACATGTGAACAAATAGTTATAATCATGTGAATAACAATTAATTGCTCATTTATCCGGTTAGTTACCCGATTGGTCAATATAACCTCCAGACATCAATTATTATCGAAATAAATGTCGATTTCCACAAACACTAATAATTCTAACACAATGGAACTATCAATTTAATCTTTAATCAACACGAACTTATTCATCATTAATATTATAACGCACAATATTTAACAACCAGGTCGTTCCTAGGAAAGAGGGGGATTTTTCGATAAGGATTTCTCCCTATTGGCGCACAATTAGGTGACCAAATCTCTCATTGACAGAACTTTCTAGACATCGTCAATATGTCAAATAATAATATGAATAACTTCGTCGTCTCAATTATTAATTTAATAATATAAAATATTATGAAAAAAACTGAGTGACTACGTAATCATCAATAATTAATACCGTGTGCTACTATGCAACCACGCGTATTACTGTATTTTTACTACCGGGTAGTTCAACAGTTTAACGGTAAAACTTTCATCGTTATTTTTATAAAAAGATAATTCTGTCATTTTCTAAATACGACAATACTTCCATTGTGGGGCCCACCGATGATTGTGTCGTCGTACGAATATTCCCTGTTAAAATGAATATTCCCCGACACAACGAATATTTTATATCAACTTGTTTTCTTTGCAAAACTTTCAAATTTCACCCTTAACTTTAACCTTTTATCAATTGTCGACGTCGGGATTTTTAAATGTCCCTTTCCGTTACTTGTTCTTTGGTGTTCTCATTTTAGGTGAGATTTGTTTGAAAAAATAAGTGAAAAAGGTTCGATATGTATAATGTCGACGATGGACTGTTAAGAGTCGCCAGTTGGTTTTTTAAATGGTTGTACCAACACAACCGAGAAAAGTTTTCACATTGACCCCCGATGATGTGACACTTGCTAAACGAATTGAATGAAACCGAGATTCATTAGGGTCCGGGACTTTGTTATCTGGGAGGGAAGGTGTTAGGCACCCCAGACATCCGTATTACCACCGTGTGATCGCCTCTTTTCAAGAAACTGTTATCTAAATGTGTGTGTGTGTGGGTAAATGTCTTTGTTATTTGGAAGTAGTCAGAGGCCTCGTTCACACCTATATACATAGGGTTTGAATTTATGTAAAATTTAGTTTTAGCAAGATATAGCAATGATGTTTTATAAAAAGGTTTTTCAAACCCTGATGCTCAATAGTAATTGAGACCTTTTACACTCCCATTTTATTAAGTGTTCGGCTTGATTGATTTTATTTTACGGATGCAAGGCATCCGTACGAAAATAATGTACAAAATAATGCCGACTTCCTCGTGGGTATGGAAACCATCTGAGGAAATTTAGACACCATAGAATAATTTACAAGTTGTTTACAGTTGAAAATGTCCATCACGGGTACCAAATCTAGATCCAATAGGCTGAATCTGTGATCATATGATTCCTAGGCGCACATGATACCGCAATTTGTATGAAAACAGTAAGTAGGTATATATATAAAAGCTGTAAATATATATATACAGACATAATCACCAACCACGAAGCACCTCCATGGGGGATCAGAAAATGTAAATAAAGCTGTAAAAGCTATCAACCACCACGGAGGAAACTCCAGGTGGGGCGAAATGTAAATAAACCTGTACAAAGCAATCAACTGCCACGAAGTGAACTCCAGGCAGGACGAAACGTAAAAAAAGCTGTAAAAGCGATCAACCACCACAAAGTGAACTCCAGGTGGGACGAAATATATATATATATATATATATATATATATATATATATATATATATATATATAAAAGCGATAAATGCATATGTAAAATTCGTGCTCATCGAGCGAGTTCACAATAGTTCATATATATAAGTATATATATATATATATATATATATATATATATATATATAAAGCAAGTAAACGCCCAGGATGTAAAGTCCAGGCTCATCGAGCGAGTTTGACACACAGCTAATATATATAAATGTATATATATATATATATATATATATATATATATATATATATATATATTAAAGCGATACGCCGGACCAAAGTTTAGGCTCATCGAACAAAGTTCGACACATAGTTCATATATATATATATAATGTTAGTCCATATATATATATATATATATATATATATATATATAATACACGAAATAAAACCACGAATAGAAATCCGGCAAACACACGCAACACGACTCTTAACGTGAAGAAGGGTGTGTGCAGAGATGAAGAGAAAGACTCTAAGGTGTGTGAGAAGTCTTACAGTTGACTGCCAAAGAAGACTTCTATATCTTTAAAGTGGGTAAACACTGGCTTTTGTGGGTACAAAAGTAGCTATATATGAGCTCACAGGTGTTTAAAATGAGAAAGTGCCTTTGATAGGGGTGAGTCTTGAACAATTGGGTGGCTTCCTCATGGTTTTCTCTTGCAAAATGGCCACCCCAAGCCCTCTATTTATAGAGGGTGGAGCCACAGGTGTACCTGTGGCTGAGCCGCAGGTATACCAGAGGTAACCCGGGTGGAGCCACAGGTGTACCTATTTCGGACCGCCGTTGTCGAGAGTTTTACAATGGTATGGGATTAGAGGTTGTACGAAGTCATTGAAGATGGGACGATGCCCTCCGGTTTTCAAGCTTCAAATTTGGGATTGGTTTTCCTTGGCTCTTGTGGGACATCGTTGTGTATAGATGTATGTCTAAAATGTTGAGACGACGTGGCGTGGCATCGTGTTGGCGAGATGACGATGTTGCCCCTCACCGGAGTTATCACCGGTTTGGGCTGATAAAGTAGACGTTGCTCAGGGCTTCATTGAGATTGGACTTCTGTATTTTTTGAAGGTCCTCATTGTCATCTTTGAGGTGTGCCTATCCTCCCAGTGTTATCACCGGTTGGTACAGCGTATCTCGTTGTGGAGCTTGAAGATTGAAGTTTGGTCACATTTGAAACAAGCATTTACGGGTTATCGTAAAAGCGCATTCCTTGGGGTTATCACCAAGGTTGGTGGTTATTCTCATTGTTGGGACTGAGACTGGATACCTCGGGGTTATCTCCAAGATTAATCGGTCTTCTCCGGTGTGTGTTTCGATATTGGATCTACACGCCTCGGGGGTATCTCCAAAATTTGGAGTTGTTACTCCCATTGTGTGTTATGGGGTTGATGTTGAACTTCCGGTAGTATCCGGAATGGATATGGACTGTCTTTCAGGGTTCCCTCTTAAAAGACAAATCTGTCCTCCTGCAATGTTAGTGACAGTAGTACAGAAAATTTCGAGTGTCTACAGATGCACCTCTTTATCATACTCATGCATGGCGATGCATGGGTAGGATAAAAAATCCTAGACACTTGAAACGCAATAAGATAAATATGGTACTATGTGTAGCAACATGATGCAAATGTATGATGCTTGTGTACAGGGTTATAGCCCAACATGCTGGGGATGATTGCTGCCTCCTTGTTGCTTCAACTGGGGATTGGCAATGATGACCAGATCTGATGTGTAATCCGAATCTGTCAGGATGTTAATGTTGGGGTTATCACCAAATTCCTGTGTCCTTGATAATGACTTGATCCTGAAGATCTACCTCCTATGTGTAAGAGATCTGTGGGGATAAAGCTTGGTCTGTTTGAGGATGTGAATAACATATTCCATCATCTATCTTCCTTGATAACATTGACCTTTCCTGGTTGGTATCGCCAGGACATGTCAAGATTCTGTCGGATTTACTGCCAACAACAAATGTTGTCAAGGATGTCTGACCTTCGTTGACGTGTACTTCACCGACATGTGAATCAACGGCTGAAAAAAACATGTGGGATAGACTGTCAAGGTTGCTTGACCTTCGCTGACGTGTGAATCAACGGCTGATACTCTGTGGGTAGATTGTCAAGGTTGCTTGACCTTCGCCGGAGATCCACTGGGGAATATGAGTAATCGAGTATGAAATCCTCAATAGCTCTAGAGCTCTGATAGGTTTAATCGCTATCGGCTGAGATAACGTCAAGGCTGTTTGACCTTCGTTGATATGTTTGTCAAAGGCTTGAATTCGCGTTGTAATCCTCTGCCGGGCTTTACGTTGTAACCCCCGTCGGGGATCTACGTTGTAATCATCGCTGATGTGTGTAGCAGCGGCTGGTCACCGGATGGTTTCTGATGCTTTGTTGGGTTTGCTTTCAACGATTATGATGATGTCAAGGCAGCTTGACCTTCGCTGATTTGTGTGTCAACGGGTGAGCATGCGTTGTAACCCCCGCCGGGGTTCTACGTTGTAACCCCCATTGGGGATCTACGTTATAACCCCCGTCGGGGATCCACATTAATCATTTAGGGTAATGACCCGGAGTTGGCGACATTGGACCTGTACAAGGTATTGCCGGATGTGATTTGTAACAAATGAGATCATTGGCAGGGTATACCTCGTGTTCAGGTGACTACCAATGAGTGATGTACCGACTCAAAGTTTCATCTGAGAAGACCCGGATTGCATACTATTTTGCTCAATCGCGTGGCATTTTTATTCCCGATTTGACCTTTCTAGTCCGCAAGAACTCCTTTGCAACTCGAACTGGACCGATCCGGAGAGGTGGGGGCTCTATTTAGGAGAGCGTGCAATTAGGAGCACCACAGGGGAGATTCGTATGCCGATTTTGCCTCTTTTCAGGCGTCTTTGTCCTGTATCCAAGTCACTCGTCACTGACATCCCATTATTGGGGGTTGACGATTTTGCATTATCAGAGGGTCCATGTACTCAAGAGATGTTCCAGCGTTGGTGGTTCCCTCGTACTATCGGAGCCCAGTCCCGCGCCACACAGTTTATGTGGGATATGGTTCTAGGATCCGTGATGATGACGGATTGGATAGCTTGTGTCAGAGATCCGACTCATATGACACAGATTGATAGTTTGACCCAGCAGTTGGACCAAACACACATATTTATTTGGTATTTGGGCAGAGATCCGGCAGAGGCGGCTTCATTTGATCCTTCCAGCTTAGGCACTGGTCCCTCAGATGACCCATTCGGTTTTGTCGGCGCAGATCCTCCTTTGTATAGGCCTGACATCCCTGTTGATAGAGATCTAGTGACTCAGGAGGAGTTACATCAGGTGGACAGGATTGATGATGTGGACATCGACACCATTGTCTTCTTCTGATGTGTATTCTCGTTATATCTTTTGATAGGCCTCTCTGTTAGATATTGGGTGGTCATGCCCCATTCTCGCTATATCTTTTGATAGGCCTCTCATTAATAGTAGGCGCGTCGTGCCCCATTTCCTTGTATTTGTAGTTGTACAGAGATGATGTATTAGATGATGATATACTTAGGAATGTATGCACAATTTTTCATTCCCTATATCATATTGCCATCCATTATCTACTATGCATGTATCATGTTATGCATATGTATGTATGTCCAAAGATATTCGGCATTGACCCCTGGATGGTCTTATGACACGGCCCGTAAAGATATCTTCTTCGACCGTTAGTCGTATATATCATACCCCACCATCATTAATGGCATTGGGTATGCGATCGTGGTATGATAGCATGTCACCACCACACAGAGTGACTATAGATCATTTGCTGAAGCATACCATTACATTGTTGATGTTTCAGGTTCCCACAGGGTTTATGGACGGGATGATAGAGCATTGGATACCGGATAGGCAGGTTTTTTGATTCGGGATCCATGAGTTGACTCCTACTTTGGAGGAGTATGCACGATTGACAATGCTGCCATTAGACAGACCTTGCGTGCATATGGCTTTGGGTGACATGAGTAGACGGTTCATGACTCTCACTGGATTGCGGCGCAGAGTAGTACATGATGAGCTGACATCTGGCCATGTGATATCCCAGCATTTTTTGTATGATAGATTTGGCTTTGAGGATAGTTATTCACGACATTCCGGGGATTTCACCGCACCGGAGGATCATTGGCGTTTAGCCAGGGTTGATGTACTGCTGTTATGCGTACTGTCGTATGTCTATATGCCACGGTATATGGATGAGATAGACATAGGTGTCATCATTGCCGTGAGAGCTCTCCGGGAGGGTCATACCATTATACCGATGATCATGGCAGAGACCATGCGATCAGTATCTTTTTTCTGCACTTATCCGATAGGAGTATTCACAGGTAGTTCAGTCATGCTATATGTGTGGTATATGTCACACTTGAGACCGATTGGCACTCTTAGACGGCATGAGTATTGGTTCACCTATGATATAGCCATGCCCTACTCCTTTCAGCCATCGGAGTGTACGGATGCTGTGTCTTGGTCCACATTTTTGGTGGATATCAGAGATCCATTGGTCATATTGCCGTGTTCGGGGCTTAACTCGCCATACAGCTTTATTACTCATGTTTCGGGCATGGACTGCCTCCCTCTGGCTGGTTTGAGGGGTGTGACTACTTATCACCCACTGGCTGTGATGTCGCAGTTCGACCAGTTTCAGGACTTTCATCCTTTCGAGGGGGCGATAGGTCAACGTTCAGCTTCTCGATATCTTTCAGCAGATAACTAATCCCTGGTGTATATTTGTTGGGATCAGCGTGAGATAGCATATTTTTCTATCAGTCATCCAAGTTGTTCTGCAGAGTATTCTGCATGGATGGAGACATAGATTTTATCGGCTACAGCAGTATCCACAGTACCGGATAGTGAGTCAAATTATGTAGAGCCCATGGAAGACATCGATTCCCACATCAAGGAGGAGCCAGGTGCTGGGTTGCCAGCATCTCTTTTAGATTCTCCCAGTACCAGCACTATTGTGATTCAGCATTCAGCATAGTAATTTGAGCAAAGTCTTCATCTGATGACCTTTAAGAGAGATCAGGCTCGATCTATGATGTTGACTGCCCTTGATGGGAGAGACGCAGCTCTATTAGAGAGAGACAAGGCATTAGCTCTCAGAGATGCCGCTGTCCTTGAGCGGGATGAGGCTAGATCATCCAGAGATGCAGTGATAGTTGAGCGGACGATTACCATATCCGCCCGTGGATGTAGCCGTCACAGATAGTACCGTAGTGATGTCCCTTACCACTGGCATGATTGCAGAGATGGGCGCATATATTGATGATCATATGGTCACCATGCAGATGGCTGCAGATCTGTTGGGTCGTGTGGATATCCTCATACAGGAGACCACAGCTTTACCTCTTTCTGAGAGGGACACCATGTTGGGCTTGTTAGCTCGCATACACGCTGACTTGTAGATGAGCTTATATTTTCCTGCACAGACTAGCTTAGCCATTTTGTCATGTACAGTTTACATTGTATATATCAAACAACATTATATATAGTAGGGAAATATATTTTTGATCACTTTCCTTTTAGATATGCCTGAATACTTGCTTGATATTTTGCCTGCTACTTCAGGGCTTGTGATCTTGAAGTATTCTAAATTCCTCCTGGGTGGATGGACATTGAGTTACCTCTGGACAGTTCAGAATGGATCATCGATCTGTATGTATCCCTACCATCTTTGGTGTCTTGGGACTGGTTTCGGAATGAAAATGTAGAGAGGAGTGTGGCTTTCCTCTTTGAGATTGACCGCACCATAGATGGTTGCCAGTACTTCTATTTAGGAGAAGCCTAGTTAATTCCATCTCTTATGGATTGGTGTTGTTCTTCAAGGTATGACCGCAGCTTAGATGGTCGCCGAATCTCCTATTTAGGAGGAGTTCAGGTAATTCCATCCCTTTGGTTTGAAGCCGAACGAAATGTAGTGGATTGAAGTTTGATCCCAGTACCAACTAACAAGGGTTTGTGTTTTGGTAGGGGGTGAGACCGCACCATGAATGGCTGCCTACGTACTCCTATTGAAGAGGAGATTAGGTCTGCGTAGTTCGAACCTGGTGTAAGAGGTTCAACGATGTATGTGGAAGAAAATGGTGTAGGAATGTTTTTGTTGTTTTTGTTTTTGTAAGGGTAGAAATGTTTTTGTTGTTTTTTTTTATTGCGACCGGGCCATGTAACATGGTTGCCTACGTACTCCTATTGAATAGGAGATCAGGTTGATGTAGTTCACCCCTCAGAGCGAGATGAAAAACGTAATCCCATGTGCAGGTCAGAGTGCTGGGAGGAGAAAGTTTAATCCTAGGTTGAGGATAAACTGTAGGTATGAGAAGTTTGATCCCATGTATGGGTAGCTAAACTGCAAATGCAAGAGGTTCAATCTGTAGTGGGATGACCTAAGTCATAGGAATGCGCAGGAGAAGCCATGTTGCTGGCTTAAAAAGTGTGTTTCCCTGAGGAGTAAAGTGTGGAAGAGTTGTATGTGGTAAAGGGTTAAAGAACAGGAATGACTGGTGATCTGATGGTCCAACACCAGGATGTTTTCTTTAGGGCATCTTCAGACATAGTACCGTTTCACGGTGTCTGAGTTGATGAGTTGTGGAAATTCATCGTCGTCCATTTCTTGTAATCTGAGAGCACCTCCTGTCAATACTTCCTTGACAACAAACGGGCCTTCCCAGTAAGGAGCGAATTTTCCCTTAGACTGATCTTGGTTGTCAAGGATCTTCTTCAAAACCAAGTCATGTTGTTTAAACTACCGTAGCTGGACTTTTTTTTTGTGGGATCTGGCGATCCTTTGTTGATATAACTAACCATGGAAGATAGCCGCGGTTCGCCTTTCGTCTATTAGAGACAATTGGTGATACCTGTCTTGTACCCATTGGTCTTCATCCAGCTGAGCATCTATCAACACTCTGAGGGATTCCATTTCAACTTCTATGGGGAGCACTGCTTCCGTCCCATAGGTTAATGTGTAGGGTTACCCCAGTGGAAGTGCGTATTGAGGTTCTGTAGGCTAACAAAGTAAGAGGCAATAGGTCAGGCAAATCTTTATGGTTGGCGGACATCTTTTGCATAATCTTCTTGATATTTTTGTTAGCCGCTTCGATAGCACCATTCATCTTCGGACGATAGATGACATAGTTCAGATGTTTGATGTGGAATTTACTGAATAATTCCTCCATCATTTTGTTGTTGAGGTTCTTAGCATTGTCTGACACAATCACTTCTGGTTGTCCATATCGACAAACGACATTATTTCTAATGAAAGCAATGATGACTTCTTTAGTAACCCTGGGGAAGGAGGCTGCCTCTACCCACTTGGTGAAGTAGTCGATCATGGTGAAGATAAATCGGTGTCCATTACTGGCTTTAGGTTCAATTGGCCCAATCACGTCCATTCCCCACATTGTGAAGGGCCAAAGCAAACTCATATTGTGGAGTTCTCGTGGAGGGGAGTGTATAGCATTCCCATGAATCTGGCACTGATAGCATCTCTTGACGTGGTCATGGCAACCAGCTTTGAGAGATAGCCAATAATATCCTGTCCTGAGGACCTTTTTGACAAGGAGGGGGCCACTCATGTGGGGGCCACAGACTCCACCATGGATTTCATCCATAAGCCTTTGGGCTTGATCTTTGTCTAAATATCCGAGGAGACCTAGTCCTGCATCTCTTTTGTAAAGTGCATCTCCACTCAGGTAGAATTTCATTGCAAGTCGATGGATCCGCCTTTTCTCAGTCGGGCTCGCCTAAGCGGGTGTAGATCTATCTCGTAGATATTCCTTGATATGCTGATACCAAGGATGTTGTATGGGAGGTAACTCATCCGATACTTCTCCAACGTAGTTCCCATAGGCTGGGGCCTTGTGCAGGGAAATTATGACGCTTGGCAAGTGTTCCTTATCTGATATGTGAATCAAGGAGGCCAAAGTTGCTAATGCATCCGCAAAGTCATTCTTATTACGAGGAATGTGTAGAAAGGAGATTTCTTCGAACTCCAAAACCATCTTCAAAACCTGCTGATGGTAAGGCAGCAAATGTAGCTCTTTGTTTTGATAAATTTCGGTGGATTGTCTGATTACCAACTCTGAATCTCCAAAGACAGTTAACCGTCTGATGCCCATTGAACGGGTAAGTTTTATTCCCATGAGACAGCCTTCATACTCAGCTGTGTTGTTGGTGCTGACAAACTGCAATTTGACGACGACGGGATACTGCTCCCCCGTACCAGATACCAGAACTTCTCCAGCTCCAGAACCTTCCAGATTAACAGCTCCATCAAAATACATCTTCCATGATTGGCGCGTATCGTACTGATGGTGTTGTTGAACTGTTATTACTCCTTCGTCGGGGAAATACGTTTCCAAGGGTTTGAAATCCCCTGAAGGTGCGGCAGCCAGTTGATTCGCAATTCCATGACCTTTGATGGACTTTTGAGTCATATATACAATATTAAATTGTTGTAGGATCAACTGCCATCTGGACAACCGACAATTTAGCATGGGTTTGTTAAAAATGTATTTGAGAGGATCCACGCGGGATATAAGATGGGTTGTGTGACCATGGAGGTAATGTTGTAACCTCATGGAATCCCATGCTAAGGCACAATAAGTCTTCTCAATCAGAGTGTACTTGTGTTCACTGCTGCTGAATCTTTTGTTGAGGTAATAGATAGCTCATTTTTGGCCTCTATCGTCTTTCTGTCCCAGCATGCAGCCCATGGCATTGTCAGTTATGGAAAGGTACATGAACAGGGGAATATCATCCCTGGGTGGTACCAAAACGGGAACTTTGACTAGCTGTTCTTTAATTGTAAACAAGGCATTTTGACACTCATCATTCCATTTCATGGAGGAGTTCTTCCTTAATAGCTTTAAGATTGGCTCACACGTTGCTGTGAGTTAAGAGATAAACCTGCTAATGAAGTTGATTCTTCCCAAAAATCCCTATATTTCCTTCCTTGTCTGAGGAATGGGCATTTTCACAATGGCTTGGATTTTGACAGGATCCAGCTCAATCCTTTTGTGGCTTACTAGAAATCCTAGCAACTTGCCTGATTTATCACCAAAGGCGCATTTAACTGGATTCAACTTCAAGTTGTACTTACGCAACCTTTTGAATAGCTTTCTGAGATGGTCTAGATGGTCATCCTCCTTCCAGGACTTGATAATGATGTCATCCACGTAGTTCTCGATCTCTTTATGCATTAAGTCGTGGAAAAGAGCCATCGTAGTTCGTTGATAGGTGGCTCCAGCATTGATGAGGCCGAATGACAACCATCTATAGCAAAAGGTTCCCCAAGGCGTGATGAAAGCAGTTTTCTCACGATCTTTCTCAGTAACCATGATCTAATGGTACCCCGCAAAGCAATCAGCAAAGGAGTACATGTCGTATTGCGCCGTATTGTAAATAAGAATGTGGATAAATGGAACGGGAAAGCTATCTTTTAAGCAAGCTTTGTTCAAGTCCCGGCAATCCACGTAAACTCGTACCTTCCCTCTAGGTTTGGGCACGGGCACAATGTTGGATATCCACTCAGGATATGTAGACACCATGATGATGCCAGCTTGAAATTGTTTCACAATTTCTTCTTTCACCTTTAAACTCCACTCAGGTTTTAATCGCCTGAGCTTTTGCTTGACTGGCTTAAATCCCTCTTTAATGGGAAGGCGATGAAGGACAATGTCAGTGGATAAACCCACCATGTCTTCATGAGACCATGCAAACACATCCTGGAATTGGGTTAATAGTGTAACCATGTCATTCTGTTGGTTTGGGGTAAGGTCTGAACCAATCTGGATTAACTTAGGGCTTTATAAGGTTCCGAGATTGAAAGAAGTGGTTTGGTCGCGGTTGGGTTTAGGTTTGTCTTTGATCCATTCTTGAATTTATGGAGGAACCTCAATGTCATCCTGTATTTCCATCAAGGCTGAATTCATCTCTACATCAAAGGTACAATCCTTGCGGAGAAGAGGCACGGTATCAGCAAGTACATGCACATCTAAATTCAGAGTCCTAAAACAAAATATGCTTTCACTTAGTATATATGAAATGTGTTGATCATACATAGTGTTAGCATATACTGGCAAAATAAACTGCTAATACTGTACAAAAAAGTAAGCAGTTATTATATCTACAGGGTAGAAAGAGTTTCTACCCGTTTTACCCTTGTCGACCAATGCAAGGAATGATGTCCCAATTGGAAAGGGTAAAGTCCGGGTGGACGGCAGTGATGGAGGGATTGTTATCGTCCTCTCTATCTCGAATGATGGCTATTATGTCAGGGCAATCATCGTCTGGGGTGTATCTGTTGGTATGTTCGTCATGAACGATGATGCGTATGCCTAACATTATTCGGATAACGTCTTGCTTAACTCTTTGTTTCTCTTTCTCCACTCGAGGATCTGGAACAAAGACTTCTTTCTCCTTCACTGATACCGGCTTGGGAAATAACATAGCCATCACATTGGCTGGCACCTTTATAGGAGGTTGTGCGGACTCAGAGTTTGAAGGCGAAGATACACGCCGCATGGTTAAAGCTGAAGGAATCTGCTGATGCTTATGAGGATTCCTATGACTAGAACTGGCAGAATAGCCTAGTCCAAATTGTTCCATCTGCTCAGCTAATTGAATTGGGTACTTGTTACCGATGATCTTTACCCAACCACTTGTCATTGATGACCCAATGACATCATTTCCTGAGTAGCTGACATTACTTCGGCAAAAATCTTGGGTTCTGGGAGTGGCGTTCCAATTGCATGGTATTGGGTATTGCTTACTTCCAAGGCATGAAAGCTGACCAGTTCAACATTTATATTAGCGTTGATGAACGGCATGTCCCCGTTTTGAGGATATTTTGGTTCAGCGTTGACCGTGACCAGGCTATTGTTGATAATGTATTTCAACTATTGGTGAAGAGTGGAGGGGACTGCCCCTGCCATATGAATCCATGGTCGTCCCAAGGGCAGGTTGTATCCCGAATCTATCTTGAGTACCTGGAAAGATACACAGAATGTATGGGGACCAATTTCGATTGGCAGTTCAATTACTCCGATCGAATTCCGCCGGGCTCCATCAAAAGCTTTAATGACGGTATGGCTACTCTGGATTCGGTTGAGATTGATATTCATCTTCCTCAAGGTAGCGTATGGACAGATATTAAGAGATGAACCTCCATCTATCAAGACTCCAGCTAGCATGTATTCGGAGGACAAGACCGCAATGTGCAACGGCTTGCAATGACCGGTCCCTTCGGGCGGTATGTCATCATCAGTGAAGGATATCACATTGTTGATGAAAATTTGATCAACCAGATGTTGAAATTTTTCTGTATCAACTGATGTTGGTAGATAGGCTTCTTCCATACCCTTTAGTAAGATCTTCCGGTGATCCTCAGAAGTTAGGACCAAGTCCAAAATTGATATTTGTTGTGGAGCTTCTCTCAAGCTTAAAACCACTTTGGCTTTGTGATGACCCATAGTGCGGAGAAATTTTTCAATCTTCTCCATGGGTATTTTTCCCTTTGCTTTGGTGGTAGACTTCATCACCCGTTGGGGAAGATACAGTGGATTTTCCTTAGACACTGCAGCAGTGGTATGTGAGGTGGATCCTTCACCTTCTCCAAAATTCCACGGAACCTTGCGCAAGCTAACAATAGGATATTGTGCTCTGTACGGCAAGTTGATTGGCTTGGGAGCGGCCACTTTCAAAGGATTGTTGATTCCACTGAGTTGAATTATTGGCATTGTGAGTGATTAATTAATCCCATCAGTTTCAGTGGATATGACTACTACCACACTCTTCCACTTAGTAGGACCTGTATTCTCACTTGCATGTAACACAGTATCGTCGTCTGCTAAGTGCAGAATACCACTGTCAATTAGATTTTGAATAAGGTGGCAGAGTGCCCATCATTCTTCTGTGTTGTGACCGCGAGACTGGGAGTGATATTGACATACTCCATCAGAGTTGTATCGCCCTGAACGGGGGTTGATTGGAGGTAGAAGGGAACTGATCCTTCCTTCATTGATTAACATCTGAAGGATTTCCTCTATAGGTTGGCCCAGATATGTGAATTCCCTTTTGTTGGCAAAATCCCGACGGGCTTTGGTATTTGCTCTCTTTGTCACTTTGTCTTCCAACATTTTATTTTCTTAAAGTGACGAGGGAATATTCATGATCAGAGGTAGGAGACTGGCATGCTCCTGGCTGATTAATTGACGAGTCACTTGATGCTGATAAGTCACCAATTCTGCCAATTGTTCAATTTGATTACATAGACCTTCCATATTTTGTTCCATTGTGAACTGAAACTTGGCACAATCCCATTTGTCAACACCGTCTTTGAGGGTCTGGGATGATTCACAGCTGAAATTGGAACTTTGTCCATTGCTCCAATTGATCATGTTGACCTCTTCTTCTTTGTGCTGAGGGAGAGGGTTATCTTTAACATGAGGCTGATCTGGCTTGGTGACCACGATCTCACCGTTGTCTATCAGGTCTTGGATCTTGTGTTTCAAGGCTCAACAATCCTGAGTATCATGTCCAGGTGCGCCGACATGATAAACACATTTTCGAGCAGCATTGAAACCTCGTCCATTAGGTCTGGCTGGTGGAAGAAGATGCGTAATTTTTTTCTGTGTTGTCAGAAGATTGAGAATGTTCTTGAGGGTGTCCCCTAAGGGTGTGAACACTCGAGGGCGTTTGACTTCTCCACCTTTTGGTATTGGGGGGGTTCGCAGACTGTGCTTGAAAGGGAGTGTAGTTTCTCCTTTGAATAGACATGTTCTGATTGCCTTTTTGACCCTGTAGTATCAGGGAAATATCTTCCTCTTTATTTTTATGGACCCTCCGGGGGTTGTTTCCATAATTTCTGGATTGGATGTGATCAGCAACAGCTTTAAGGGCAGCTAGGTCTTGAATCTTTCCGGACTTCAAACCCATCTCAGCCATCTCCCCATGTTTGACCATTTCAGAAAATGGTTTGCCAATGCCGGCTAAAGCTCTTTCATAGAACGGAGCTTCTTGTATGTCTATGAAAGTCATGACCATCTCTGATTCTATCATGGAAGGACTAACTTGGGCAGCCAGGCGTCTCCACCTTTGAGCATACTCTCTGAACGGCTCGTTATACTGTTTCTTGATCTTGGTAATTTGATACCGATCAGGAGCCATCTGAGATTAAAAGCTGTATTGAGTGAGGAAAGCATGTGCTAGCTCTTCCCAGCTATGGAACTTTAAGTTGTCTAATCTTGTGTACCACGAACGGGCTTTTCCAGTTAGACTCTTTTGGAACAATTGCATTCTGAGTTTTTTGTCCTCTGCATAAGATCCAAGTTCTCCAACAAACACCTTTAAATGTGTATAACGATCTCTTAACCCATCATATTTTTCAAAGTCAAGAGTTTTAAACTTTTCTGGATAATGAACCCCAGGGAAAATGCAAAGATCAGCATATGAAACACTCCCGTGTGTTCCAATTCCTTTGATAGCACGAAGGGTCTCTTCCATTTGGAGGACTTTCTTTTTGATGTCACCAGTGTCTGGATCTCCAGTGGGATGGGTAGCATCATGAGTTTTGTTGGTCGTATCCAACTGCAGTTCAGGTATTATAATGACCTGGGTTACCCCTTGTGTGGAGGATTCAGCATGTATGGGTATTTTTGGACCTTGATTGGACTGGTGTAGTTCTTTGAGTAGAATAGCCAAATCTGTAATTTGCTTTCTTAATCCGTCGAATTCTTTGCGAGAAATTGGATTAAGTTCAGTCTAGTCGGATGACGACATGATTGACTGTAGGCCTGTAGCCTTTTTAGATTTTGACCGGGTAGTAGGTCCAATTGGTTCCCTGCGAAAGACTTGCATAGTTTAGTCCTTAGGGAATATGTGTATAATAACATGCTATGTGATGTGTCCATTTTAGGAATTTTTATCTTGCAAAATGGATGTCAGCTGTTTGTAGCATGTTAATATGTATGTGTACACATTTCTTCATATTTCTCATTACATGAAGATATATATGGAATGCAATTACAAGTAATTGTGTTTACAAGTAATTTGAAACGAGAGAGCATTAAGAGACTTTCCTCCATTTTGGGTTTATCAAAGGCTGACCTATCTTAGGTTACTCTCGCACATAAAAGTTCCCAAATCATCGCAATTTACTCAACGGGAAATTAATCCGGTCTTTCAACTGGAGCGAATTTGGGTGGTGCCTTTCCTGAGCCTCGGGGAATTAGTCTTCCCACGAGTCCAGTAATCAAACATCGACGGGATAGCCTCCTGGTGGAGGGACCACACAACATATATTCACATACATCGCGTCTCACCGTATGATAATGATGACATATGCGAAGCACTAATATCAAAAACAGATATGGTGCTAAGCACTAATATCACAAGCAGCTATGGTGCGAAGCACTAAGTGCTATCAAGAAATGCATTCGTACACATTCATCAATTGTAAATGCAACATCCACACGCAAGCAAATAACAGTTTTGAAAAGATTGAAATAGCGGCTTAAGTCATCTTACTGGAGTCTCCAGCAGAGTCGCCACCTGTCGACGTCGGGATTTTTAAATGTCCCTTTTCGTTACTTGTTCTTTGGTGTTCTCATTTTAGGTGAGATTTGTTTGAAAAAATAAGTGAAAAATGTCCGACATGTATAATGTCGACGATGGACTGTTAAGAGTCGCCAGTTGGTTTTTTAAATGGTTGTACCAACACAACCGAGAAAAGGTTTGCACATTGACCCAGTGATGTGGCGCTGCTAAACGGGTCGGTGAAACCGAGATTCATTAGGGTCCGAGGACTTGGTTATGCAGAGGAAAGGTGTTAGGCACACTCTGACATCCGTGTTACCACGGTGACCGCCTCTTTTCAGGAAACTGTTATCTAAATGTGTGTGTGTGTGGGTCAATGTGTTGTTATTTGGAAGTAGTGCGAGGCCTCGTTCGCACCTATATACACATGGTTTGAATTTATGTAAAAATTCAGTTTTAGCAAGATATAGCAATGATGTTTTATAAAAATATTTTTCAAACCTTGATGCTCAATAGTAATTGAGACCTTTTACACTCCCATTTTATTAATTGTTCAACTTGATTGATTTTATTTTATGGATGCGAGGCATCCGTACAAAAATAATGTACAAAATAATGTCGACTTCCTCGTGGGTATGGACACCATCTGAGGAAATTCAAACACCACAGAATAATTTACAAGATGTTTACAGCTGAAAATGTCCATCACAAATCTAGATCCAATAGGCTGAATCTGTGATCACATGATTCCTAGGCGCACATAATACCGCAATTTGTATGAAAGCAGTAGCGGTATATATATATAAAACTCAGAATATATATATATATACGATATGATCACCAACCACGAAGCACCTCCATGGGAGATCGGAAAATGTAAATAAAGTCAGTAAAGCTATCAACCACCACGTAGGAAACTCCAGTGTGATCAAAACGTAAATAAAGTCAGAAAGCTATCAACCACCACGAGGAAATAAACACAGCAAAAGCAATCAAGCGCCACGAAGTGAACTCCAGGCGGATTTAAACGTAAAGAAAGTCAGAAGCGATCAACCACCACGTGAAGTGAACTCCAGTGGGAAGAAATATATATATATATATATATATATATATATATATATATATAAAAGCTAGTAAACGTTTGGATGTAAAATCCAGGGCTCATCGAATAGAGTTCGACACACGGCTAATATATATATATATATATATATATATATATATATAAAAGCGCAAGCGCCTCGCAGACGGAAGTCTAGGCTCATCGAACAAAGTTCGACACATAGTTCATATATATATATAAATATATATATATATATATATATAAGCAAATAAACGCTCCAGACCAAAGTCTAGGCTCAATCGAGGCATAACTCGATAATGTTAGTCTATATATATATAAATATATAAATATATATAACTTGAAATAAAACCACAGACCGAAGTCCGGGCAAACACACGCAACACGACTCTCAACGTGAAGAAGGGTGTGTGCAAAGATGAAGAGAAAGACTCTAAGGTGTGTGAGAAGCCTTACAGTTGACTGCCAAAGAAGACTTCTATATCTTTAAAGTGGGTAAACACTGGCTTTTGTGGGTAAAAAAGTAGCTATATATGAGCTCACTGGTGTTTAAAATGAGAAAGTGCATTATATAGGGTGAGTGTGGAGCAAATTGGGCAGGGCTTCCTCACTGTTTTCTCTTGCAAAATAGCCACCCCAAGCCCTCTATTTATAGAGGGTGGAGCCGAGGTGTACCTATGACTGAGCCGCAGGTGTACCAGAGGCAACTTGGGTGGGCCCGGGTTTCTCGGGTCGGGTCGTCTCGTAGTACGTGTACTCGAACACTGTAATGTCCGCTCGAACTTTTAGAAGTGCAATCTGGGCATCCAATTGAGGTATACAGGACCTATTTCGGACCGTCGTTGTCGAGAGTTGTATAATGGTATGGGATTAGAGGTTGTACGAAGTCATTGAAGATGGGACGAAGCCCTCCGGTCTTCAAGCTTCAAATTCCATCTGTTAACCCGCACATTAGTCACTCAGGATTGGTTTTCCTTGGATCTTGTGGGACATCATTGTTTATAGATGTATTTATGAAATGTTGAGACGACGTGGCATGGCATCATGTTGGCGAGATGACGATGTTGCCCCTTACCGGTGTTATCGCCGATTTAGGCTGATAAAGCAGACGTTGCTTAGGGCTTCGCTGAGATTGGACTGCTGCATTTGTTGAAGGTCCTCATTGTCATCTTTGAGGTGTGCCTGTCCTCCTGGTGTTATCACCGGTTAGTACAGTGTATCTCATTGTGAGCGCCGAGATTGAAGCTGGTCGCATTTAAAATAAGTATTTTCGGGGTTATCGCCGAAACTGCATTTCTTGGGGTTATCACCAAGGTTGGTGGTTATTCCCATGGTTGGGACTAAGACTGGATACCTCGGGGTTATCTCCGAGATTAATCGGTCTTCTCCGATGTGTGTTCCGGTATTGGATCTGCAGGCCTCGGGGTTATCTCCGAGGTTAGAGTTGTTACTCCCAGTGTGTGTTCTGGGGTTGATGCTGAACTTCCGGTAGTATCCGGAATAGATATGGATTGTCTTTCAGGGTTCGCTCTTAAAAGATGAATTTGTCCTCCTACAATGTTAGTGACAGTAGTATAGAAAATTTCGAGTGTCTACATCAATTTAACCATTTACTAAATAGAATAATTATAAAAAAATTGAATACTTTCATTTCATAAAATTCGGGGTCTCACAATCTCCCCTCCTTATGAAATTTCTCCTTCGAAATTTACGTACCTGGTAGTTCGAAGAGATTAGAATATCTTGCTTTCTTTTCGGATTGTACCTTCCCGTTTATATCCTCTCTATCATGATTTTCCCATTTCTCATCTCTTGTATTTCAGATATCATTCTAGAATATAGTTTCAAAATAATTGTTAATTGACATGTCCATATATTATCCCTATACTCTGACTGACCAATTAAATAACAAATAAACTTAGGTAGGTCATACTAGCGAAGGAATTACCCATCTCTCCCCTCCTAGTTCTAGTCTCACACTTCAATCATGGCTCATATCCTTAAGCTTTGATACCAACTGTGACGCCCCTAAAACAGGTATACATCACCCATCTTGAGTCACCAGATACATGTTACAAAAATCAAATACAAACTTAATTATACAACTATCGTGTATAATATGACAAAATATAATCTAAGAGTTTTAATAAGAATATTGTCATCTAGACAATATCCACACTCAATGGAGTCCTCATTACAATTATTATCACACTATTTCACAGAATAGTGAGGACTACTAAAACAACCATCTGGACCGTCAATCCGTTTCCCGACCAGTCCCAGCTATATTCTCATTTCCTGAAGAGAACAGTGAAAAAAAAGGGTGAGCTCAACTAGCCCAGTAAGAAATATTATGACTAAGATAATGCAGAATAAATTATCATTAGCCTTCACAGTATAACAACTGATAGAATATAATAGACAACAAGTTTTAGATCAACAACTGCAGCGGAATAAGCAATCCATTAGAAAAGTTAAGTAGAACATAATGTCTACTATCTCCTCTAGATTAAAAGTCCATCGTTAATATTTCATTCCTGCAATAATTACAGTATAGTACCTTCATCTATACCTCCATTTTTAACTTAGTCATGCAAGTATTATCAATCTTGCACCAACTCCCCTAATAGTAAATGAATGTGAATCAATAGTACACACATGTGAACAAATAGTTATAATCATGTGAATCAATAGCAATTAATTGCTCATTTATCCGGTTAATTACCCGATTGGTCAATATAACCTCTAGACATCAATTATTATCGAAATAAATATTAATTTCCACTAACACTAATAATTCTAACACAATGGAACTATCAATTTCATCTTTAATCAACATGAACTTATTCATCATTAATATTATAATGCACAATATTTAACAACCATGTCGTTCCCAGGAAAGAAGGGGCTTTCCGATAAGGATTTCTCCCTCTTGGTGCGCAATTAGGTGACCAAACCTCTCCTTGACAGAACTTTCTAGACATCGTCAATATTGCAAATAATAATATGAATAACTTCGTCGTCTCAATTATTAATTTAATAATATAAAATATTATGACAAAAACTGAGTGACTACGAAAGCATCAATAATTAATATCGTGTGCTACTATGCAACCACGCGTATTACTGTACTTTTACTACCGGGTAGTTCAATAGTTTAATGGTAAAACTTTTGTCGTTATTTTTATAAAAAGATAATTCTGTCATTTTCTAAATACGACAATACTTCCGTTGTGGGGTTCACCAATGATTGTGTCGTCGTACGAATATTCCCTGTTAAAACGAATATTCCCTGACACAATGAATATTTTATATCAACTTGTTTTCTTTGAAAAACTTTCAAATATGACCCTTAACTTTAACCTTTTATCAATTTAACCATTTACTAAATAGAATAAATATAAGAAAATTGAATACTTTCATTTCATAAAATTCGGGGTCTCACATTTTACGCTACATTTTACGCTTAGCATTGAAATATTTGTGCACAATACATTGTATGAAGGATTGATCCCCCTAAGTATGTGGAGTCCTTATTGTCTTATGACTGTTAAAGTTAAAGTTGAAAGATTACTTATAACTGTGGACATGGTTCGTGGTCATTAGACCCTCAGTAGAATATTTTAGAATGTTAATAGAACCTATCATTCAGTTCTATTGAGCCTATATTTTGGCAAATGTTGTAAATTTTATTCATTTATATTTCAAGTAAGCTTTGTTTGCTCACTCTTGCTTATATAACAATTACAGCTAAGGATGAGAAGATAGATGTACCTAGCACCAGTAAGGGCAAGGGGAAGATGAACAAGTTTTGAAGACTTGTAATATGTTGACAGTTATTTATCAGACTTTAAATTTGATTGATGTAATAAAGCATTTATTTAATTTCCGCATTTGAATGATTGTAATTAAAGTTAGATAACCTGGGAGATAATGTTTTTATTAATGTAATCCTGTGTGAACACTAAATCTTGAGGTAATGAAGTACCGGGATTTGGGGGTGTCACATAACTCATCAGTAACCATAAATAATATACATCACAATCATCTGAATTCCAACACGTCACGTGGCAATCAAATTGTAAACCTTTTAGAATTCTCTAATCACAAATTAGCATTCAATATTTCATTATAGTAACACTGTTCACTCCATGTCAAACAATTTACTCTTGAATAACTCCAATTAAGGGATACATCAACTCCACATTCCATCACTCCTGAATTGATTAATCATTTCTTTTTTTCTTTAAGATGCTTTATAGCAGATAAATGATTGTTCAAGCAAAAAACATCTTAAAATTCTAGATCATGAAAGAGACAGTAACATCGCTTGAAATTTGGTTTGTTTTTATACAAGAACCTTAAAGCTAAGAGGTAAAAGCATCATGACATGAACCACACAAGTTTTATACAAATGGATACTTCTAACACTACAAAGCAAGGAAGGTCACAACTTTAAACCAATGTCCCTTAACCTTCTAATTTGAAAAACTCACCGCTTAAACGTTGATTAAGTTGATGAATAACACAAATCAAATATGCTGGTATACAAAATTTGAAGTTTTTTTGTCAATTGAAGGGTTTGGTCGGAATCGCCAATCGCCTGGATGCTTTTACCTTAGGGTTGTTGTTGTTTTGCCCCAATACATTCTTCTTGGTGATTGATTACGATCATAGCAAGAATTTCACCTTAGCTTGATTGAGGGTATAATGGTCAGCAAATTATATTATTCCAGTCCGCTAGAATTTCTAGCGTACGACGAGTCCAATTTTTTTAATCTAATCCGTTCATAATTATAATTAAAGGTAGATATGCTATATGCCACTTTTTAATACATATCAAATAGATGTTATGGATCATTCCCCATATATATATATATATATATATATATATATATATATATATATCTTGGATCTTAAGCTCACCCTTAGCTAACTCACCGAGCTCACCTCCTTTAATAGCGGACGGCTGACGGTTCGATCATACAATCGTCGTCTATACTTTTAGCGGCGCTATATGTTGTCCGTCGCTAAAAGTATAGGCGACGGTTGTATAATGATCAACCGTCGTCGTCGAAGTCCGTCGCTAAATTATATTATTGTCAAGAATTATATTATTCCAATCATTAGAATTTCTAGCGGACGACGAAATCAATTTTTTAATCTAATTCGCTCATAATTATAATTAAAGGTAGATATGTTATATGCCACTTTTTAATCCATAGCAAATAGATGCTATGAATCATTCCCCATATATAAATATATATATATATATATAAATATATATATATATATATATATATATATCTGGTGATCTTAAGCTCACCCATTATCTAACTCACCCGAAGTTACCCATCCTTTAACGAGCGGACGGCTGACGGTTCGATCATCTGACCATAATCGCTCATACTTTTAGCGACGATATATGTTGTCCGTCGCTAAAAGTATGAGCATTTACGGTTGTATGATCGAACTGTCAGCCGAGTCCGTCGCTAAAGGGGGTGAGCTCGGTGAGTTGGATAATGGGTGAGCTTAAGATCCCACTATATATATATATATATAGATTTGATCCTTGTTTTCAAAATAAAATAAGATATTATTTTATTTATAATATATAATTTGATTTATCTGGATTTAGATTCCCAAAAAATAAAAAATAATATATATATATATATATATAGTCGAGATCTTAAGCTCACCCTTATCAACTCACACGAGCTCACCCCGTTAGCGACGGACACGGCTGACGATTTATGCATCCTGTCAAATTCTATACTTTTAGCGACGAACAACATATATTGTCGCTAAAAATATGAGACGACGGTTGTATGACCAACCATCCGTCACCGTCCGCCGCTAAAGGGAGGGTGAGCTTCTGGTGAGTTAGATAAAGGTGAGCTTAAATCCATATGAGCTATATATATATATATATATATATATATATATATATATATATATTGGGGTAGTCGTTAGTTTTCATTTTGAGGCCAATCAATCGTCGTGCATTATAAAAAAAAGTGTTGAAATGGGTCTATGTGGACAATTGAATATGGTATGAAAGAATTGGATTTGCAATAATTTATGGGAGGCTAATTAGATGATTATTTTATAATATAAAGTGATAGTGGCGCTAAAGGAGGGATATGCGATATTACCAAGAAGTATTATTTCATAGATATATATACCCTGCTGTGATTCATGGAGATTAGCGCCCACCAAAGGGAAGAACCCTTGACTAGGTCATCCGGTAATATCTTAACTGAGCAAATTGAATAAATGATGGTAGTGGCATATCATGCACCAAATTCTCCACACGTGTCTAAGAATTTTGTCTACTATACTCTGTTATACATATATCCCCACATACTTTTTGTATGATATTAAGAATTCTTATTGATCAAGCTATTAATTAATTAATATTTAATATACAATACCAAATCTATAATATATATATATATATATATATATATATATATATATATAGGGAGAAGGTTCAAAAATGCCCCTGACTTTTATCGCGATGTCTACCGAGCACCCTATACTTTCTTTTTGTCCAAAAGTACCCCTAACGTTATAATTTTTGGGTCGATTGTACCCCTGCCGTTGACAGACATGCCAAATAGACTAACATCCGTCCAAATTGCTTACGTGGCTGCCATGGAAATACTAAAAATACTAATTAAAAAATACTAAATATTAATTAAAAAAATATTAAAATATTAATTAAAAAAATACTAAATACTAATTAAAAAAATATTAAAATACTAATTAAAAAAATACTAAATACTAATTAAAAAAATATTAAAATACTAATTAAAAAATACTAAAATACTAAAAAATTAAATTAAAAAATACTAAAATACTAAAATTCAAATTATTTTGTTAATTAAAAAATACTAAAATACTTTTACTAAACTAAATATTAGTATTATATACTTTTTACATACTAAAATACTAATTACATATTTACATCAAATACTAAAATACTAATTAAACAAATATTTACATATTTACATATTTATAAGTTTTTTATAAATAAAAATATTTTTATGAAATGTAAGGATTAAGGAATATATACTATTTTAACAATTATTAAAGTGAAGAAGATGAGCAAGTAGATAGATCCATCCTCCCTACCCCAATTCGTTCCTCCTTCCTCTCTCCTCTCAAAATTACTTGTACCAATCATAATCTCAATCGTCTCAAAGAATAACAAAAAGGAGGCGAAGACCACGGCCACCGTCAAAGCCCACCAATTCTGATCCACCCCGTCCCTAACTCTACCATCAAGCTATTGTTCATCGAAATGGGCGTCGGTTGTGGTGGTGGTATTAACGGTGGTGGTAGATCGGGTGGATCACGTCTCCTTCCTCCCTCGCGCAGCCCAGCGCCGGCTCCACCCTTGACAGCTCATCCTCTGCTTCTGTTCCTCCGACCTCGCCGTAGACTATGCCCTCGCCGCTGGCCTCGGTCTTCACTGGCTCGTTATCTATGATTTCTTTTCAAATTTGTGATTTCTTTTCAATTTGAGAGTATCTATGATTTCTTTTTTGTTGGTTACTGAAATGCATTATTTAGTTCCCTTATTCTAGATTTTTGTAGTATTGATAGATTAGGTGGATCTGTATGTATATATGGTGAATTTGTTGGTGATGATCTGAATTTTGTTGGTGGATTATATGGATCTGAATTTTGTTGGTGGTGTTGATGTCCCTAGTGGTGATATTAGATGGTGGTGGTGGTGGACTGGTTGTGGAGTGGGTGGTTCACATGGTCAATTTACACAATACAATTATTAATAAATAAAACTTATTAATAAAATACACATAATAAATAAATTATCAAATATATATATAATATTATTTTTATACACATTAGATGGTACAATAGCATTTTTTGTTTTAATTATTTGACACGCCAGCAAAATATGTCCAATTGTTAACTCCGTTTGTCTATTTGGCATGTCTGTCAACAGTAGGGGTACAATCGACCCAAAAATTATAACGTTATGGGTACTTTTGGATAAAAAAAATTATAGGGTTCTCGGTAGACATCGCGGTAAAAGTTAGGGGTATTTTTGAACCTTCTCCCTATATATATATATATATTGGGAAGATTTGATCTTGTTTTCAAAATAAAATGAGGAAATATTTTATTTTATTTTTATTTGGTAACATATGACTTCCAAATTTAATGTGATCTTAGTTTCAAGAAAAATTAAGGAAACAAAGATTAAGCAGGATTTGGGGAAAATCTTCAAGATATCTTGGGAGAGCTCTCCTAGGGGTCCCCTCTCCAAAGATTTAATTTTTGTTTTTAGGACTTGCAAGATCGAGCTCTGCGGATTTTTCAGAAATTTGAAGCAGGATTCACAAAGTTAAAGTATTTTGCACGATCGTCACTCCAAAGACGTGACCTTCGCGCAGGGGGAAAATATGGGCCCAAGTGCAAATTAGGGTTCACTTGACCTAATTGAATTAAATGCACAAATGAAGATTCGCATTATGATTAAATGAAAAGACGGAAGAGCCGAAAATAAATAAGTAAGACCTGAGAGAATCTTTCACGTGTCCCGAGGATGAAGTCACGCAAATGCAATTCATTTTGGGAATTGATTGAAGGATTGGATTGGTGGCTAGAAGGACATGACTATCTGGGCATTACTCTAAAGACTAAGGGTAAATTTAGAATTTTCCCGAGGTCATGTGCCTAACACATGACCACTCTCCAGAAAACCCTATAAATACCCCTTCCACTCCATTGGGAAGGGAACCTCACTTTTGACTCTTGAACTTTTTGGAAGAATAGGAGATTCGGAGATTCTCTCTCAACCCGAAGACTCAAGAAGGCTCTTTGAATCCTTGCTACCCTAACAAGGTTCTCGAATTCTAAGAGTTCTGTCATGTGTCGTTGGAGTAATCGCTCACCTGTTCTTCTCCCCTATTCAATCAATCAATCAATTTTGTACTTTTTTAGATTTCTCTCCCCCTCAGCCAACACGAAATCCTAACCCTAGCAAGGTACGATTTCCTTGCTCACAAGATGCATTATCTAATTTTGGTTCTTCCATATTTTTAAGAATATCTTCAATGATAACATAACTTTTAAGTAATTATTTATATTTAGGAGGAGGTTGAGATTCATCAAAAGTTACGTTCATCGACTCCTCAACAACTAGACTTCTTTTGTTAAAAACTCTATATGTTTTACTATTAAGAGAATATCCCAGAAAAATTTCTTCATCAGACTTAGGATTAAATTTTAACAAATGTCCTTCAGTGTTTAGAATAAAGCATTTACTCAAAAAAACACAAAAATAATTTATTTATGGAGTTCTTTGATAAAACTCTATTTAAAATATAACAGGATGTTACCACAGCTTTAGCCCAAAAATATTTTGTAAGATGTAAAGTTCAATTTTTCCTTTCAACCACACCATTTGATTGTGGTGTATAAGGAGTAGAGAAGTTATGACTTATACTGTGCTCATCACAGAACATAATAAAATCAAATTTGTGAAATTATATTATGTGATCAGATCAAATATAAATAATAGAGCTTCCCTGTTGATTCTGAATTTTCTTACACAAAGTAGAGAAAGAATTTATAGCTTCATTTTTAAATTTTAAAAAATCAACCCATGTAAATCTTGAATAATTATCAACCAAAACTAGAATGAATATACAGCACCACCCATTCTATGTTTAGAAATATGTCATACTAATTAAGTCCATATGTAAGAGTTCTAGCGGTCGAGGGGTTGACACTATGAGTTTAGGTTTATGAGATGCATGAATTTGTTTTCCTAATTTACAGGCTTCACAAATATTATCTTTTAAGAATTTTAGTTTCGAAAGACCAAGAACATGTTCTTTAGATGAAATGTTGTTAATTAGTTTCATGTTAATTTGTCCTAGTGTGTTATACTAGAGCTATGAATCATCATTTGCAGATACAAGACACACATTATCTAAGTGAGAGTATGCATCTAGGTCACACGTGTATACATTTTTGATTTATAGGACATAACAGAACCAATTTTCCAGATTAATCAAAAATTAAGCAATTATGAGAAGTAAAAGATATTTTAAACCCACTGTCACATAGTTAACTGATAGATAAAAGATTTTACCCTAGTACCGTGACTAATTGAACGTTAGAAATTGTTATATGCTTATTACCAACACTTCCAATTCCAACTACTTTACCTTTATTGTTATATACAAATGTCACCTCACCATAGTATGTAGTTTGTAGATTGTTCAACTTTGATTTGTCATTAGTCATATGTCTTGAGCAACTACTATTGAGATACCATTTACTTTTATTTGAATCAACTGCAAGACCTACCAGCAATATATACTAATTTTACAGACCGGTATCCTTTAATAAGAAGGGTCTTTTGGGTAAGTTTTCTATTTTGTATAAGGAACGTTTGTATTTTCCTTTACAAAACTTGGTACATGATAATCAGTCTTAGTGGAGATAAGCATTCTATGAGTTACAGGACTATAAGATATATGATAATAGTTTATATGGAACTCTTTTCTTGTAATAGCCGGTGCAGTGTATATTCCTTTGGGAACCCAAATCATTTTTCCTTTATGTTTTCCATTTCAAGCATTGAACATATAAAATAAATGACCATTTCTGCTAGAGTAAGATCATTTAGTAAAAGGAGATGTATGCCTTTCTTTTTCTTTACTTTTAACATGGTAAAGTCCTTCTTTTGTTTTACTAGATTCTCCAATATATCATAGTCCTTCTTTATTAAATCCACATATCTGTTGACCTAGCTTGACATCAAGATTTTCTTTTCTCTTTTGTGAATTTAAGAACTATGGTACTTAGATCGTCACGTTCTTTGGTTTAACTATTAATTTGATCTATTAAAAAAGGATTCTCATTATGTTTTTCTAACTCTATTCTTAGATATGAATTCTCAAGCTTAAGATTTTTAATAGCTTCATTTAACATTTGATTTTGTATTTGAGTATTTTCATTAATTACTGCAAGTGTTGAATTTTCAACTTCAAGATTCTTGTTACTTTTCTTAATTATTTAGTTCTTCTTTTAATAATAATCTTTTTCTAATTTTTTCATTTAAACTTTCATTATTTATGATTAAATTTGAATGTTCTATTTCAAGATTTTTGTTTATTTTCTTTAATTTTTCTAAATCTTCTTTTAATAATGAATCATTTTTCTAGTTTTTCTTCATTCAAATTTTTATTAGTTATAATTAAAGTTGAATTTTCTATTTCAAGATTTTTCTTAGTTTTAATTAATTCTTCTAAAGATATTTTTAATTTAATAAAATCTTCTTTAATTATTTCATTATCTTCATATAAATAATTATAAGCTTCTTGTAATTCATAATGTTTTTATTTATATCATCTGAAGTATGTGTGTCAAATGAAGTGTTAGGTAATTGATATTCATAATTTACCTCAGATCTTCGTGATAAATAATTATCTGCCATTAAACATAGATTTGCAATTTCTTTGATTTGTTCGGTAGTTTCTTCTTCGTCACTCAAATCCCAGCCTTCGTCAGCTACTAATACTTTGTTGTTGGATAGTCTTGGACAATCCTTTTTGAAATGTCCAGGCTGGTTGCATTCAAAACATGCATTTGAATTTGAATTTGAGCTGACATTTATGGAGTTTTTGTTGTTGTTTACTTTGAAATTTCTTCCTTGTACTTTTGGCTTGAAGACTTATTTGCCTTTAAAGTTTTTAAAATTATTATTATTTTTCAGAAAGCCCTTGCCATATTTTTGAGCTTTTCTTTGAATAACTCTCCTGGGTAGTCTTGATAACAAGGCAACTTAATTATTGTCTAAACTCACGAGTTCTTCATTTAGCTCATCATCAACGGTTTCTTGATCCAAAATGTAGAGCTTTGAATGTAATTCCTTTCTTTTTGAGTTCTGTATTTGATCCTACTTTTTTGACTAGTATGTTGACTTCATGAGCATGAAAATTTCCAATAAGGTTATCAAGAGGATACACAATTAGATCTTGAATTTCATTAATGGTTGTAACCTTAATTTTCCAAATAAAAGGAAAAGCTTTGAGAATCCTTTTGTTTTTCTCATTTGTTGTGTATGTCTTTCCTAATTGTTCCAGCTCATCAATGATTCTAGAAAAATGTGTTTCTTTGTCAATGATCTAGACATGTGATCAATTTTTGGAAAACTCTACAAATACTCCATCCATTATAATAAAAGGGACTTTTGGACTCTCTCTGAACTTTAGATACTCAAGAAGGCTCTCTGGATCCTTGATACTCAAGAAGACTCTCATATCTTAAGAGTTCTATCACATGTTACTCGAGTAATTGATCACCTATTCTTCTCCCCCTTGAACTCATCAATCAATTTCTTACTCTTCGAGGATTCCTCTCCTCCTTAGCCAACATGAAACCTTTACCCTACCAAGGTACGATTTCCTTGTCCACGTCATTCTTTCTCCATCTGCTATACTTCACGTGTCTGTTGTAGCTATTAGCAATAGCGATCTAGGGCTTGAAATAAGATGTCAATAACGATCGCTATTAGTGCCCCACTCGGTCGCTAATTGGTTTTTTTAAAAATTTAATGTAGAATTTTAAGCTTATACGACTTTAAGAAACCCACTAGGGCACAATCACTACAAGGAAAACGGATAATTCCGACAGAATATACTGTCAGAAATAAGGCTATACAATCGAGAATACCTTATTTCTGACGGAAAAATCCGTCGGAAGTTCGGACGAATATATTGCGGCCGAGCTTATTTTCGTAGCAAATTTTGTCAGAAAAACGTATTTATGAGGGACTTATATTACCGACGAAATATCTGTCAAAAATAACCTAAACTCGACGGAATTTATCCTGTCGAAAAAAAATCGTCAGATACAACTTGCCACGTGGCCCAACATGAATAGTTTTTTTTTTAATTCTGACGGAATGTTCGTTAGAAATAATGTCGAATCCGTCAGAAATAGTAATATTTAAAATAAATTAATTTCATTATTTCCGACGAATATTTCGCCGGTTATAACTTATTCCATCGTAAATAACATATTTTTTTACTATTTCTTTTGATTTTGCATTTTCCAGGTTTTAAAACCCCTTTTTTGTACCTATAACCTGTTTATCACAACAATACATACAATAATATTCAACCCATAATACAACTACATCCAACAACCAGCAACAACATATATATCATAATCAACCCATAATACAACGTTGTATATACTTTTTTTCGAATACATTCTAAAGATAAATAACAATGCCAATTAAAAACTAAACTATAAAGAATAACAAAACAACTAAACTAAACTTAAAAAATACAATGATGTATCTTATAAACTTCAAAAATAAACTGTAAAATAAAACTACAAAAATATTAACAATGATCCTGTACGGATAATGTGACGCCCCCAAAATAGGTATACATCACCCATTCTGAGTCACCAAATACATAGTACAGAATACAAATACTATCTTAAATATACAACATGAGCTGTGAATTTTAATACAAATATTGTCTTCTAGACAGTATTCAAACTCAAAATAAGTCCTCAATATATTTATTATCACACTATTTCACAGAATAGTGAGGACTACTAATGCAACCATTTGGACCGTCAATCCATTCCCCGACTAGTCCCAGCTATATTCTCATTTCTTGAAGAGAACATTGAAAGAAAAGGTGAGCTCAACTAGCCCAGTAAGAAATATTATGACTAAGATAATGCAGAATAAATTATCCTTAGCCTTCAACAGTATAACAACTGATAGAATATATTAGACAACAAGTTTTAGATCAACAACTGCAGCGGAATAAACAATCCATTAGAAGAGTCAAGTAGAGCATAAAATCTACTATCTTCTATGATTTAAAAAAAATTATCATAAATTTTATCGCTGAGACTCAGCTCAATAAATAATCCACATCATTAAATCATTCATGCACTAAAGGCTAATGATATTCTTTAGTATCACGACCACAAATTATTCATGCACTAAGAGCCAAAGATAATCGTGTTTTCATCAACGGTCCTGATCATGCCATAAAATAATTCAACTTTGCACCCTTGGCCGAAGAGAATCTATAGCCATAATCATACCAAAAACTGTCCATCAATGCACTACGGGCCAATGAGGACTTTTTCCACAGCATTTGTAACATTACGGTCATGATTATACCGAATAATCCCTGGTCATAATCATACTAAATCCATATATGCACTACAGGCCACAGATGACTTTCAACATAATATAAGCATGAGGATGATGACAATTCAATAAAACAAGTTCAAGAATAAATTTTAAAGATTTATAAATTAATTTATCCAGGAACTAATAACGTCCAAATTGTCAACATGATACTGCTTTGTGGAGTAAAATTCAAGAATGCTCAGAAGAATATTTCCATGAAAAGATACTGGATGAAACGCAAATATCCAGGATATTCTACTAATTTCATGGAGCATAGAAGCCAAAATTTTAACCAACTAAGTATAATAGAATATATGAAACTGCAAATAGATTTTCGCCCGCCATGCGGTAATCCACGTAGATAGATTATTTCAACAGAATAATAAAGAATGGAATAACAGAAGAATTTCACCATGTATGTGACAACCCGAGAATTTTGTATATTTTTAAAATTTTTATTAATTGATTTAAGGTTCAAAATTAGAACCTAGACAGAAAATAAGTGTATGCATTTGATATTTTTAAGATGGAATTTTGAGGATTTCAAAATTCTGTGAAGAATTTAGGTGAATTGTTCAGGATTAAGGAAATACGTGAATATGTTCTGTGTATATGTGTACAGTATGTGGTTAAGGGTCAAGGGTTGAAAAGATAAACGATATCTGTAACAAACCCTAAGTATATATTAAGAACATCAACGTTCGATTAGAAAACCCTAGCGATTAATAAGAAACTCTAGAAACCGGTTCTGGAAACCCTAATTTCAGTTCCGGGAATTCAAAACCCAAAGTCGGTGTATGAAACCCTAATCTAGGAACTTAAATGATTATTATATTGCTTAAGTGCTATATATTATAATATTAATTAGGGTAAAGCTTACTTAATTAGCAAATCCTAATTTTAAATTTAGAAAACCCTAAATTCGGTATTTGAAACCCTAATTTATAATTGGGGAATATCTAATTATTAATTTAATAATTGTAATGTTAATTAAGAAAACATAATCCTAATTTTCAAGATAAGTAATTAGGAAACCCTAATCTAATTACAAAATTTAATTTCTAATTTAGGAAAATTATTTTTCTATTAGAAACCCTAATTTGTGGATTATAAACCCTAATCCGTGATTTTGACCCTAATTGCTAAATTAGCAATTTTAATTAGGAAATACTAATCCTAATTAGCAAGATTTAAATTATGATTAAGAAATTCTAATATAATTAGTAAATCCTAATTATAATTTAGAAATATTAAATTTCTATTTTGAAAACCGAATTTTTGGAAATCTTAGAAATTAAAAAAAATTGCAAAGTTAAGGGTTAAACCCTAAAATGATCCAAACCCTAAACCCTAAGGGTTTGTTCAAATGTCCAAAATGCCATTAAAATAAAATACAAAAAGACTAAAATGCCCTTACTTGTAAGCCTAAAGTTTTTCTAGAAATTGCATGACTCATCATGTTAGGTATGGACCATGTGCTGGAAAATCAATATACAATCTGACCTAGAGTGTCATCTTACATTACTTGGATTCATTGAATCAAATATAAGAGATTTAGAGAGAGAGAAAGGCCACTTTATATTTCATTTTTCTCCTAACCCTTCTCTCTCTAGAAATTCGGGATATAAAGTGATAGAGAGAGAAAAGATGAGCCAATTTCAGTCCATAACTATCCAATAACGAGATCATCAAAGTCGATTCCAAGATCCAAGCTAGAAAGGTATAAAACCCTAAAATTTCAAATTTGTGATCATAAGTTAATGTTGTTGTTTGTTGTTTAGATATGTGCTAGAGGGTGTCACTTGATGATCTGGGTGGTCAAAACCTAGATCTATATCATTTTGATGCTTGGATTTGATGATTTTTGAAATCTGGAAAATGTTAAAATAGGGCTGTGACGACCCGTATGTCGGGGTTCATAGATCTCTCATGTTAATGGTTAGGTGTGTTTTATGTTTTGGATTTGTTCTCTGACATGTTGTTTATGATCTAGAATTGAAATAAAGGTCATAGCATGTCTAGATTTCCTATTATAAAATAAATCAAGCGGCGTTGACCGATCCGCGAAAATGGGTTTCTCGGCAACCCGTAAACCCGAGATCTTGTCTCGATGAGTGGTTTTGTAAGGCTTTGATCTTCTTGTATATTAGTGTTTTAGCTATGTTGTTATTTGAACCTTGTAGCGACATGAGGAGTACGTGTACTAAAACTTTTAGATGGTCCAGATCGATAATGAGAATCATAGGAATTCATGGTCAAACAAGCGTTGACCATTAGACGGATGAAGATTACAAGCAACCCGAAATCTTCAAAGCGGTTCTTGCCATGTACTTTTTACCAGTCTTGATCGACATTTGTGTTGTTTTTAAGATGATCCGAGGTTATGTAGTTGTGCGTAGACATGAGCACTACAATATTAAACCATTACTTTACACAAACAAAACCCGAACTCGAGTTATAAGGATCGAGATATAGTAACATCGTCTGCATTTCATTTTCTGGAAAACCGTAAATGAAGAACGAAGTTATCGAACTTTTCCGAAGCTTTGATCTTGTTGTTATGATGCAGGATTGGCATGAAAGTTGTTAATTCAGATAGGATTACACTTATATTATAATTATAATACTTAACCCGATCTAGAAATCACTAAGAACATGGTGTAAATGTTGGTTGAACCACCCACCCTCTCAACTGACCATAAATTTACGGGTTGATGAAGAACATGGTCAAGAACACAATCAAATGACAGCTTTGTCACTAAACCCACCTTTAGCGATGACACTTAATTACCGAAAATTATTTATTTAATTAATAAATTGAATTAAATGATTTTAATTACTAAAAATACTTAATAAATTACGAAAAATTATTTTAAAATCTAAAAATAGTTTTTTATTATTTAGAGTATATTTCATAAATATTTATTATTTTTGGAATATAAATGGTATTTAATTTATTTAATTATAATATTAAATAAATGATTTAAAAATAATTTTAATACATGAAAAATCATGAAAAATAATATTATGGTAAAAGAAAATATTTTAAGTTATTTTAAGTGAATTTTAATATTTTGGGATGAATTTCATTAATTAATCAATATTAATGGTAATTAGTTTATTTAATAAATATAATAAATAAATTATGGAAAAATAGAATTAATGATTTAAAATCATATAAAAATGATTTAAGTGATATAAAATATTTTTTAAGTTATAAAATAAAATTTTGATATTTTGTCATGAAAATATTAATATTTTAATATTAAAAGCAATTATTGGATAATGAATTTAATTGTTTAAAAATCATATAAAAGTGATTTTAAGATATTAAAAATACTTTGATATATTATAAATATATTATAATATTATAACATGTATTTCATTAATATTTGTTAATAAATAAATATTAACGATAAAGTAATTATGTGGTATTTAATTTATTTAAATATGATTTTAATGATTAAAAAATCACGATAAATGATAATAATTATTTAAATATTATTATGAAACTTGGAAAAATATTTCGACTGTTATTGAAATTTTCTAAGTTAATTGTTAAGTGCTTTGCCAGAGTTTAATTGAACTTAAACTCGTCAATTGTCCGATTAGACCGTCGGGATGTTAGAATTTTGTCAGATTCAACTCAAACTTAAATAGTCTGACTTGATGTTAAGTTTTATGTGTTGAATAGACAGATAGGGTTATGTGCTATATGTTTAGGTTATTCTATGTATATATATATATATATATATATAATAAGTATTATATTATGATGATATTATTTTAATATTGGAGATCTATATTACTAATATTAGGTCTTCGGATAAAGCGATATAAATTGTGTAGCGGTAATCAACGGTTCAGGCAAGTTTGTTTTTACTTAACTCTACTAAGAGTTGTTTTATTCGGATAAGCTTATGGTAAATCATTGCGGGTTGCCATGAATTATACTCTATACATATTGCATGTATAAGTCAGGTATGAAAGGATGATCACTTTCATTACCAGTTGGTTCAGATATATTTGTTCATGTATAATACTTGTTCAGTCATTAATTTATTCCTGCTAGTTCACAATTATATTATTGAATTATAGCCATCCAATTATTCAAATCATTTCAATCATGATATATCGTTATATTGTTGAATTTAAACTTGCTGGGAAACTTTTATGCAAAACCCTTGCTATATCATGATAAAATATTGCAGATTAAGGCGAATGATTCAGATACAAGGAAATGTTAAAGACTGATCCAGCTTAAAGTTAATATGCGCGATTAGTTTTGTATAAGTATTGTATATTAATGCGAGTGTAAGTCAAATAATGTTATGTGTTAGACAAGTTAAATAAGTTATGTATTGTGTATAAGTTAAGATTACTCGACCTTGGGGAATAGTGTGTAAGTTTAATGTATAAACAATTTATGTTTATATCTTCCGCAAATACAGTAATAGTGATAGAATGATCGAACCGGATCCGCGGTGATTCGGAACCTCGGATTCGGGGTCGTCAAAAGTTGGTATCAAAGCTGTTGGTTATGAAGCTTAGGTAGAAATACCTGAGACCAATAACCGCAGTTATTAGGATAAGTACTAACTCAAATAGAGTTAGTTAGTGATAATTAGTGATTGTATAGTGATAACTGATTGAACCTCGGAGTTTCGATAGAAGTGGTTTACGGTTTTGCAGTAGACCTCACAATGGCCATATTACAAAAGTTCGATGAGTTATTAGGATAAATACTAACTATCAAGAAGAGTCTGTTAATAAGATAAAGACCGAATCTAGTAGATTAATAGTGCACAGATCAATGCGAAGTCTACTAGAGATAGTGAATAGATGAAACTATAAAGGATGACCTACGATAATAAAAGTGGTGAATGATGAGAGAATAAAAGTGGTTGTGAGATCAGACGATAAGATAGGAATGAAAAACTTTGAATCGATAAAGTAGATAGATGGTGAATAGATAGAGTCTAAAAAAGACTAAAAGTGCGGATGATAGGAGATCGTAAAACAAAATGATCAAGATATAGAAATGAATCGTAATATATACGATGAGATCACCCCGTGATCTGATAAGGTTATAGTATGGAGAAGGATCAAGTGAATGATTAAAAAATTAATAGCAAGATTGGCGTGTGGCAGTTGTACTAGGAAATTGTACTATGAAAACTCATAAAAGAGTTATGGATTATGAATACGGATTAAATGAAATTCGTATTGAGAAGGGTGTTAAGATTAGGTGGGGATTCAATTGAGGACTCATGTTGGCAGCTGAGTTGTATGATTCCTTGTATGGGCGGGGAATTGTACTTGGTGTAAAAACTACTTAGTTTTCGGCAATGATAATCATTCAAATATTTGTGTCACGCTATTTGCTATATGCGTGTTAAGAGGGTGATTCATTTCTCATGTGTATAACAGATAGATAGGTCATAGGTAGAGGATATAAGGTTAAGTACGAGTTCTTTAAACTCATACTTATGTGACATACTTGACTCATAGTTACATTAAATGTTTATGAACCCCTCAGCGAATGGACGCCAAAGGTCTGACTAGGACAAGTTCTTAAACTCATATGATTGTGGTAATTTATGGACTCATAAGTGTGGTTTGACGAATTGGGTATACTTGTGTGTAAATGGAGTATTAAAGACTATAGGAACAGATAGATTGTTAATCACATGATTATTAGTGGGGACATAAGTTTTCCGAAACTCCTAGCTATGCTAGACTTCGAAATTTTGACATTAATCTAAATACGCACTATGTGCCTTTAAAAAAAATGTAGACTCGTAATCATTTTTGAAACGATTTAAAGTATAGTCTATGCTACTTATTTCAGCTAGACGCAAATGATTTGAAATATCAAAATATATTTTATTTATCACTCATGTACCATGTAACACAGTGCGGAGATGATAAAAAGGTGATGGAGTTAATAAATACGGGAATACTTAGTGTGAATTTGATCTAAAATCGTTATTCCACTATTGTATGATGTGTTATGACAAAAATCGTATAATGACGGCATTCTCAAAGCAGATTGTTAATACGATGCGACATCATGACGTCATTCTCTAAAATATTTTCAAAAATTTTAATTTGCCAACGGGTTTGGCTACACCTAAATAATTGATTGAATTGAATTATTGATATTAGTCTATGCTATTCGATTGACTAGATTAAAGTGTATGAAAACTTTAAGTGTTCATTGAAAAGAAATTTCCGAACCAAATTGTTTTGGTGAGGAATCCGATAAGACTGAGGTAAGATTTTTGTGCCTATAGCGAGGCGAAAACAGAGTCGACCAACGGTTATTAATAAGTGTGGGACATCTTGGATTAATTACCCACTATGTCCAGTAAGTTATAACAGTTTCGGATGAATTTCCTATAACCTTTGCGAAAATGATGAGACGATAGTAGTAAAACCCTCAATGAAATTTGAAAATTTTTAATCTTGTGAGTGGTGTATTGGATAGCATGTGATGCTGTGTATGTATGGTGTAAGCAGTATGGTGTAAGGTGTAAGGTAAATTTCGGGGAAGAAATTTTTAGAAGAAGGGGTGAATGTGACAACTCGAGAATTTTGAATATTTTTAAAATTTTTATTAATTGATTTAAGGTTCAAAATTAGAACCTAGACAGAAAATAAGTGTATGCATTTGATATTTTTAAGATAGAATTTTGAGGATTTCAAAATTCTGTGAAGGATTTAGGTGAATTATTCAGGATTAAGGAAATACGTGAATATGTTCTATGTATATGTATACAGTATGTGGTTAAGGGTCAAGGGTTGACCAGATAAACGATATTTGTAACAAACCCTAAGTATATATTAAGAACGTCAACGTTCGATTAGAAAACCCTAGCGATTAATAAGAAACACTAGAAACCGGTTCTGAAAACCCTAATTTCAGTTCCGGGAATTCGAAACCCTAAGTCGGTGTATGAAACCCTAATCTGGGAACTTAAACGATTATTATATTGCTTAAGTGCTATATATTATAATATTAATTAGGGTAAAGCTTAATTAATTAGCAAACCCTAATTTTAAATTTAGAAAACCCTAAATTCGGGATTTGAAACCCTAATTTATAATTGGAGAAAATCTAATTATTAGTTTACACTACACCAAAATAGGGATGTAGCGAAGGAAATTTTGTGAAGGAATTTATTCCTTCACATGAGTAGTTGTTTAGCGAAGGAACCGTGAAGGAAAAATATTTAGTGACAATATAGGGATGTAGCGAAGGAAATTTTGTGAAGGAATTTATTCCTTCACATGAGGAGTATTTTAGCGAAGGAAATTTTGTGAAGGAATTTATTCCTTCACATGAAGAGTATTTTAGCGAAGGAACAGTGAAGGAAAAAAAATATAGTGACAATATAGTTATTAGCGAAAGAAACAACCTTCACAATTTATATTTTTTTTCCCCGCAAAATTGAGGTGACAGAAGGCTTTTTTGCGAGGAAAAAAAATCTATTAGTGAAGGAATTATTACTCACTCTATATTATTAATCAGAGTTTTTTTTTTGCGAGAGATAAAATCGATCGTTGTTTTGTTCTAAGTAATTTTCTTGAATTAATTGTGGTGAATATAAATTATAATATAAATACAATAAATTTTTTACAGTATTAAATTTATTTATAATAATTTTAACTTTTAATATTAGTTATAAAAGAGTTGTTTTTTTATAATTTGTTATCTAAGTTTTATTTTTGGAACAGATGAGTCCTATCAATTCAGTCGAGCCCAAATACCGACGGAAAAATTCGTTATAATTACTTCCGTTGGAAATAAAACCTTACCTTTTAATTACACAGGTCGCGACCAAATTATTGAACTCTTCAAATCGCGACCTCTTTACCCAGATCGATGGCAACATCCCTCATAGTGGTGGTATTCTCCTTCTCCTTCAACCTCTTCCATTATTGTCCAATTGAAGGTACACATTTCCTTCCTTTTTAATTTTCCCTGAAAATTAGGTTTTGGTAGAAATTGACTAGTTAGGTTTGTGACGCCCCCAAAATAGGTATACAACACCCATTCCGAGTCACCAAATACATGGTACAGAAACAACTACAACTTTATTAATACAACATAAAACCTGTGAGTTTAATTACAAATATTGTCATCTAGACAATATCCACACTCAAATAAGTCCTCATTACAATTACTAATACACTATTTTACAGAATAGTGAGGACTACTAGAACAACTTCTAGAACCATCATTCCACACACCCAGACTAGTACTAAGCTACATTCTCTCCTCCCGAGAAAGAAAAATGGAACAAGGAAAAGGGTGAGCTCAACTAGCCCATAAAAAGAACATTATGACTAAGTTAATATAGAACAAATTATCGTTAGTTCTCAACAAGGAAAAATCTAATAGAATACAATAGACAACCAGTTTTAAATCAATCTTAGCAGCGAAAATAATAATTCATTAGAAGTGTTAAGTAGAGAATGCAAACTACTATCTTACATATATGAATTTAAAAGTTCATCGTCGATATTTTATCCTGTAACATCAATCAATATATATACTGGAATCAAATATTCATCTTTGCACTTCTGTGCCAAAGATATTCATCGATTAGTCATGTTCATCTAAACACTTGTTCATCTTTGCACTACGGGCAAAGATATTAATCAATCGGTCATGTTCATCTCAACACATTTTATTTTTTGCACTACGGGCCAAAGATATTCATCAAGAAATCATTCATCTTTGCACTACGAAAGCCAAAGATATTCGATAATATCATCATTAAGGATCGAGGATGATGAAAAATATTTTAAAGAAAACGAATCCGGTGAAACAAAAGAACAAGTATTAAGGATTCGTACTTTAAATAATCCAAGTTCAAAAATACTTCATAAATAACTTGATTGGAGTAAAATTCAAGAATGAAGATCAAAACATAGATCCAATCAAAGATAGAATCATAACGAGACAATTTTGGATACGAAAAGAAAATTTAATTTTTCGTGAATAGTGTCGTAATTATTAGTGAATAGTCTTGCAGTATCGTGAATAGTCTGCCGTATCGTGAATAAGTAACTCTGACACTAAAAGATAGAAATTTTACAAAAAATCATCATGCTTCATGAATAGTACTCATGAATATTAACTCATGACTAGTAACTCATGAATAGTAACTTCGTGAATAATAACGCATGAATAGTAACTTTAGATGAAAAAGTTCCAAATTTGATAAAAAGTTCCAACCAATATTTTGGCATAATGATATTGAAGAAATAATATCATTTGAGAAGAAAATAACATCATTTACCTCGAAAGAATAGTACTTATTTGGAATCTTTTGGATATAGTCTTTGAAAGAACTTGCAAGTATAGCAATACTCAAAGTACTAAAATACTCACAAGAATACGCTCAATATATCGAGAGAGAGAGAGAAAACATGGTTTAAATTGTGATTTTCAATTCTAACCTAAGCACCTATTTATAGGAAAATGTTTAGAACACAAAAGCGAGAAAATTTAATATAATATTAATATATATATTAAAATCCTCGCACACAAAATCGGATCCAAATATCGACCACCAATAGTCAACTAAATCAAAAAAGCGTTTTTCTTAATTAAAATAATTAAAACTTCCAAAAATCAATTATTTCGAAATTTCAGAACTTTAATAATTCATAATAAATAGCCCTTTTATCAGAAAATTCAAATCACGCGACTTTTAATAGGAAATTCAATTCTCTACAACTTTACAGAAGAAAGTTTATCCAAATTCCAAACAGAAATTGACCAAAATCCATAAACGGACAATTTTACAGTCTATAATCAAATTTCAGTCAAGAAATGGGGTCCACCTACACACAAAACATGTGTTAAACAACTTTTGCAACAAAAATACTCTTCATCCTCATATACTCATATATTCCACATTCATTGTAAAAATATCACCATTATTATATTATAATAATATAATAAAATATTATTTTATCCGAAAAGATAAAATATCAATTTTTAACAATTGTCACTTTAAAAATTTTCTCCATCTATATCCACATAAAATCAATATTTCCTCATCATATAAATAAATAATTAATTATTCACAAATAATATTACAGAATCACGATCTTGGCAATTAAGTAGTTCCAAGAAAGAGGGGCTTTCAATAAGAATTTCTCCTTCTTGGCGTGTAATTAGGTGACCAAACCTCTCCTTAGATAGAACTTTCTAGACATTGTCAATAATGTTATCTAATAATATTATTAGGATAATATGAATTATTATCCGATAATGAAAAATACTTTGTAGTGACAATTATTGAAACAATAGTAATATAAAAAATCAACGCAGCGAATTATTGAATTAATAAAATAAAATCTTTGAGCAATAATTCTTTGTAACAATTATTGAGTAGTGCTTTCTTCGTGAGGATTAATAATTGGTGCAATACCATAATCTTCTTGTGCATGACGATAGCATATTCTTTGTGTTTTAACCACCGAATTATTTCAACGATATTACTTGGTATAACTTCTGTAGTTATTTATAAACAACTTATACTTGTCGTTTTCTTCATCCAATCGCTTTCCGTTATGGGGCCCACAAAAGACCGCTGCTGGCGCAGTAAATACGAATATTCCACGACGGCAAGAATATTCCACGACCAAACGAATATTCCCCAATAAAAATGAATATTTTATAACCACCTGCTTATTTAAAATATTTGCGCATTTTACCCATAACTAACCACATTAATCAAATCAACCCTTACTATTTCAAAATAATAAATAGAGGAAAATAAATTTTATTTATTAATAATTTGGGGTCTTACAACCTCCCTCCTTATGAAATTTAGTCCTCGAAATTGGCGTCGACGATACTGGTGTTTGAAAAGATGAGGATACCTCGCTTTCATTTAGTTTCCAACTCCCATGTTATTTCCTCGATAGCATGGTTTCTCCATCAAAACTTTAACTTGTGGTATGACCTTACGAGACGCGAGGACATGCTCCTTCTATCCAAGATCTTGATAGGTACCTCTTTATCGTTAAGTCTTGGCTATCTCGTCCCGGTTCTAACTCAATAACATGGTTCGGGTCATCCACATATTAACGTAACATCGATCGTGTGAAAACGTTATGAACACGCGTTATACTTGGCGATAAAAGCGAGTCTATAGCCATAGTTCCTATTCGATCTAGGATTTCAAATGGACTAATAAATCGAAGGTTTGAGCTTTCCTCACCTTTCTGTAATTCTCGCTTTTGGAATAACAACTTCTTGTACCTCCTTCTTCATATTCATCACTCGATTGTGTGGCTTGAATGTTTTAACTTTTATCGATTAAAGTCGGTTCTACTTGTATATCATCACGTGAGTCCCTAGAGTCTTTAACTCTATATCTATCATTTGTAAGTTATATGAAATGGGTCTTTGACAATATCGCATTCGTGCTCATTATCGATCTTTTACTCAACACGTCGGCTACCACGTTCGCTTTTCCGAGATGGTATGGTTCGAACATGTGCCAAAATGAGTCTCTATTGAGTTCTTGAAGCTCTTCCCACATTCCTTGCTCCATTTAAATTTTGTATCTCTGAGTCAAATTGCGTTAATGGAGTAGCGATTCGAGAAAATCTTTCCATAAAATCTTGATAATAACCAGTTAAGCATAGAAAGCTATGTATTTGATTACTAACTTAGGTTGCTCTCAAGCATGACTCACATCCCAATCTTGGATAGCACATCACAATGACACCTATCGGTTTACTCTGCTTGCGAATATAGCGTCCCCTATGGAAAGTTCGGCCGGTGCATTCCACAAAAAGAAGTCACCGAGATAAAGGCTCAAAAATGCCAAATTCTAAAGTTGAATTTTAACTCCACGAAGTTAAATAAGAGCCATGAGATTTTAGAAATGGGTTTTGTACAGGGTTCAAAAGTCGATACAAATTCAATATCACACTTTGAGAAGTAAGCCAAAAAATTCTTGAGAAATACATCAGAAATTTACTAACAATAGAAATATCATTCAAATCGGCGTATTTTTGTTTAAGTCCATAACATGGGCTAAAAAACTTGACATCCATTTTTCAATAAACAAATAGCTTTATGACTTGATATATGACAAAGGTGATTGATTTTAATGGTTTAGTTGCTTGAATTAGCATAACGAGTTGATTAGGAATATGAAAACTAACAACCTTACGAAAACAATCAATTTTGGCATGATGAGTAGTTAACGATTAATCCTAAAATCACATCAAAAGCAAGTATCTTTAAAGAGATAAGGTCAACGGGTAATGTGATGGTGCTAACTTGGATCAAACAAGATTTATAAACAGTGGATGTGATGAAAGTTTCTCCTAACGAAGTTTTCACGAGATAGGTCAAAGTCTAATTTCTCGAAGTCAAGTTTAAGCGTTGAGCACAAGCGAAGAAGAGATAAAAGATTGGGTATTGGTATTCAATAATAATGTATAAACTTGGCGTGAATTTATGATTAGCTTACCTTGATCACCTTGTTTGGGTTCCTCGCATGTTGACCGATCCACGACAAACGCTCTTCCGAGGAACAGTTGACTTTGACTTTTTGGGAATGACCTTTTGAGTCACCATCCCATTGGACTTGGTTTCGCTTCTGACCAATCTCGAGCGATATGTCCTTCCTTTCCACGGTTATAACATACCTTAAGCATGTTGTGGATAGTTTGGGCGGATGTGTCCCTCTTTTCCACATTTATAGCATATATGATAGGTGGTCGTTCTCCTCCCTTAAAACCGATTCTTTGATGGTCTTTGACGTCTTCACACGATTTCATTGTTGAATCTCCTCTTTTAAAATCTCCCCAGGCTATTTCGCTTCTTCTATTTTCATGGCCACGATTACCACCGGAGTGGTTGTGTGCGCTCTTTTCGTATTTTCTTTCTCCACCGGTTATCGTTGTTACATGGTACATTGTCACCATTATGATCTGGTTGCGGTCTCTTGGTTGAATGTACTCGCTATCTCTCTCTAATAATTGAGCTCTGTTGATAACATCTGAATATAAAGAAAATTTATGAGAGATAAGATATTGTCGAATCTCGGGTTTTAAACCTCTCAGAAACATCCTCATCATTCGTTCCTCATTCTCTACCAAATGAGGTGCAAACTGGATAACTCTGCGAACTTACGCCTCGTATTGGGACACCGTCATATTTGTTTTGTTCTAGTCTAATAAACTCTACCTCTTTCATATGGCGAATACTTTTGGAAAGTATTTTTCGTTGAAAAAGTTTAAAGCGTTTCCCAAGACATGCGGAGTCTGCGGTGGGTACATTTCCTGAGACTACCACGATGTCCATTTCGCCTTCGTAACGTAAAGGTGGCGAATGGAACCTTTTGTTCCTCCGTGCATCCCAAGACATCGAATATCTTGGTAATTTGCTTGACCCATGTTTCCGCCATGATCGGATCCCGGCTTTCCTTAAATTACGGTGGTCCCAACTCTTTGAACTACTTGGTAGTGACACAAGCCGGCGTTCTTATCATTTCCACGGTATTGCAGTACCACGAGTCTCCTCGTGCGGTTTTGCATGAGCTAAAAAGCTCCAAAAATCCCGTCGTTCATCGTACGCTTTCGGTGGTGTTGTTTACGGGAGGAATATTGCCTTCTGTTGCACGTTCCCACAGGTGGTGATTAAAGGTGTTTCCACGGTCTCATTAACTCCACCGTTAATATTCTCAAATTACCATTCTTAAATACTACCATAAAACAAGGTTAATTAAACAAATTAATATATCATATATTAACCATATAGTTGAATGACCACCAACAAATAAGCTTAGGTATGACATCTTAGCGAAGGATTACTCGTCTCCCCCCAAAATAGGTATACAACACCCATTCCGAGTCACCAAATACATGGTACAGAAACAACTACAACTTTATTAATACAACATAAAACCTGTGAGTTTAATTACAAATATTGTCATCTAGACAATATCCACACTCAAATAAGTCCTCATTACAATTATTAATACACTATTTTACAGAATAGTGAGGACTACTAGAACAACTTCTAGAACCATCATTCCACACCCCGACTAGTACTCGCTACATTCTCTCCTCCTGAGAAGAAAAATGGAACAAGGAAAAGGGTGAGCTCAACTAGCCCAATAAAGAACATTATGACTAAGTTAATATAGAACAAATTATCGTTAGTTCTCAACAAGGAAAAATCTAATAGAATACAATAGACAACCAGTTTTAAATCAATCTTAAATGGTGAAAATAATAATTCATTAGAAGAGTTAAGTAGAGAATGCAAACTACTATCTTCTATATATGAATTTAAAAGTTCATCGTCGATATTTTATCCCTGTAACATCAATCAATATATATCTGGAATCAAATATTCATCTTTGCACTACAGGCCAAAGATATTCATCAGTTGGTCATGTTCATCTAAACACTTGTTCATCTTTGCACTACGGGCCAAAGATATTAATCAATCGGTCATGTTCATCTCAACACCTGTTTATTTTTGCACTACGGGCCAAAGATATTCATCAAGAAATCATTCATCTTTGCACTACAGGCCAAAGATATTCAGTAATATCATCATTAAGGACTGAGGATGATGAAAAATATTTTAAAGAAAAACGAATCCAGTGAAACAAAAGAACAAGTATTAAGGATTCGTACTTTAAATAATCCAAGTTCAAAAATACTTCATAAATAACCAGATTGGAGTAAAATTCAAGAATGAAGATCAAAACATAGATCCAATCAAAGATAGGAATCATAACAGACAATTTTGGATACAGAAAAGAAAATTTAATTTTTCTGTGAATAGTGTCGTATTAAGTGAATAGTCTTCAGATATCGTGAATAGTGCCGATATCGTGAATAGTAACTCCGACACTAAAAGATAGAAATTTTACAAAAAAAATCATCATGCTTCATGAATAGTACTCATGAATATTAACTCATGACTAGTAACTCATGAATAGTAACTCGTGAATAATAACGCATGAATAGTAACCCCGAGATGAAAAAGTTCCAAATTTGATAAAAAGTTCCAACCAATATTTTGGCATAATGATATTGAAGAAATAATATCATTTGAGAAGAAAATAACATCATTTACCTCAGAAAGAATAGTACTTCTGACTGGAATACTGGATATAGTGCTGAAAGAACTTGCACCGTATAGCAATACTCAAAGTACTAAAATACTCACAAGAATACGCTCAATATATCGAGAGAGAAAGAGAGAGAAATCTGTAGTTTCTGGTGTGATTTTCAATTCTAACCTAAGCACCCTATTTATAGGAAAATGCTTAGAACACCAAAGCAGAAAATTTAATATAATATTAATATATATATTAAAATCCTACGCACACAAAATCAGATCCAAATATCAGCCACCAATAGTCAACTAAATCAAAAAAACGTTTTTCTTAATTAAAATAATTAAAACTTCCAAAAATCAATTATTTCGGAATTTCAGAACTTTAATAATTCATAATAAATAGCCCTTTTATCAGAAAATTCAAATCACGTGACTTTTTATAGAAAATTCAATTCTCTACAACTTTACAGAAGAAAGTTTATCCAAATTCCAAACAAAATTGACGAAAAAATCCATAAACTGACAATTTTACAGTCTATAATCAAATTTCAGTCAAGAAATGGGGTCCACCTACACACAAAACATGTGTTAAATAACTTTTGCAACAAAAATACTCTTCATCCTCATATACTCATATATTCCACATTCATTGTAAAATATCACCATTATTATATTATAATAATATAATAAAATATTATTTTATCCGAAAAGATAAAATATCAATTTTTAACAATTGTCACTTTAAAAATTTTCTCCATCTATATCCACATAAAATCAATATTTCCCTCATCATATAAATAAATAATTAATTATTCACAAATAATATTACAGAATCACAATCTTGGCAACTAAGTGCTCCTTCCCGAAAAAGGGGGCTTTCCAATAAGAATTTCTCCTTACTGGCGCGTAATTAGGTGACCAAACCTCTCCTTAGATAGAACTTTCTAGACATTGTCAATAATGTTATCTAATAATATTATTCAGATAATATGAATTATTGCTCCGATAATGAAAAATACTTTGTAGTGACAATTATTGAAACAACCGTAATATAAAAAAATCAACGCAGCAATTATTGAATTAATAAAATAAAATACTGAACAGTAATTACTGTAACAATTATTGAGTAGTGCTTTCTTACGTAAGGATTAATAATTGGTGCAATACCGTGTGCTACTGTGCAATAACGCGTATTACTGTGTTTTAACCACCGGGTATTTCAACAGTATTAACGGTAACAACTACGCCGTTATTTATAAACAACTTATACTTGTCGTTTTCTTCATCCAATCGCTTTCCGTTATGGGGCCCACAAAAGATCTGCTAATCGCATTTAATATTCCATTTACACGGAAGAATATTCCACGACCAAACGAATATTCCCCGATAAAAATGAATATTTTATAACCACCTGCTTATTTAAAATATTTGCGCATTTTACCCATAACTAACCACATTAATCAAATCAACCCTTACTATTTCAAAATAATAAATAGAGGAAAATAAATTTTATTTATTAATAATTTGGGGTCTTACAACCTCCCCTCCTTATGAAATTTCGTCCTCGAAATTGACGTACGTACCTGGTGTTTCGAAAAGATGAGGATACCTCGCTTTCATTTCCGTTTCCAACTCCCATGTTATTTCCTCAATAGCATGGTTTCTCCATAAAACTTTAACTTGTGGTATGACCTTCGTACGCAGGACATGCTCCTTCCTATCCAAGATCTTGATAGGTACCTCTTTATACGTTAAGTCTTCGGCTATCTCGTCCGGTTCTAACTCAATAACATGGTTCGGGTCATCCACATATTAACGTAACATCGACATCGATAACGTGAAAAGCGTTATGAACGCGCGTATACTTGGCGAGAAAAGCGAGTCTATAGGCCACAGGTTCCTATTCGATCTAGGATTTCAAATGGACTAATAAATCGAAGGTTTGAGCTTTCCTCACCTCGCCAATTCGCTTTTGGAATAACAACTTCTTGTACCTCCTTCTTCATATTCATCACTCGGTGTGTGTAGCTTGAATGTTTTTAACTTTATCGATTAAAGTCATTCTACTTGTATATCATCACGTGAGTCCCTAGAGTCTTTAACTTTCTATATCTATCATTTGTAAGTTATATGAAATGGGTCTTTGACAATATCGCATTAAGTACTTTCGATAATCGATCTTTTACTCAACACGCCGCCACTACGTTCGCTTTTCCAGGATGGTATGGTCAGAACATGTGCCGAAATGAGTCTCCTATTGAGTTCTTCGAAGCTCTTCCCACATTCCTTGCTCCATTTAAATTTTGTATCTCTACGAGTCAGCTGCGTTAATGGAGTAGCGATTCGAGAAAATCTTTCCATAAAATCTTCGATAATAACCAGTTAAGCATAGAAAGCTATGTATTTCGATTACTAACTTAGGTTGCTCTCAACTGTGACTCACATCCCAATCTTGGATAGCACATCACAATGACACCTATCAGTTTACTACCGCACGAATATAGCGTCCCCTATGGAAAGTCTGGCTTCGGTGCATTCCACAAAGGAAGTCACCAGATAAAGGCTCGGGTACCAAATTCTAAAGTTGAATTTTTAACTCCTGAAGTTAAATAAGAGCCATGAGATTTTAGAAATGGGTTTTGTACCGGGTTCAAAGTCGATACAAAATTCAATATCACACTTTGGGAGTAAGCCAAGAAATTCTTCAGGAAATACATCAGGAAATTTACTAACAATAGAAATATCATTCAAATCTGACGTATTTTTGTTTAAGTCCATAACATGGGCTAAAAAAACTTGACATCCATTTTTCAATAAACAAATAGCTTTATGACTTGATATGACAGTGATTGATTTTAATGGTTTAGTTGCTTGAATTCGCATAACAGGTTGATTAGGAATATGAAAACTAACAACCTTACGAAAACAATCAATTTTGGCATGATGAGTAGTTAACCAGTTAATCCCTAAAATCACATCAAAAGCAAGTATCTTTAAAGAGATAAGGTCAACGGGTAATGTGATGGTGTTAACTTGGATCAAACAAGATTTATAAACAGTGGATGTGATGAAAGTTTCTCTAAACGAAGTTTTCACGGATAGGTCAAAGTCTAATTTCTCCCGAAGTCAAGTTTAAACGTTGAGCACAAGCGTAAAGAGATAAATAAAAGATCGGGTAGCACCGTATCTAATAATGTATAAACTTCGCATGAATTTATGATTAGCTTACCCTTGATCACCTTGTTTGGGTTCTCGCATGTTGACTAAATCACGACAAACGCTCTTCCGTGAACAATTGACTTTGACTTTTTGGGACATGTTTTTGAGTCACCATCCCATTGACTTGGTTTCGCTCTGAAGACAATCTCGAGCGATATGTCCTTCCTTTCCACGTTATAACATACCTTAAAACTGTTGTGGATAGTTTGGGATGTGTCCTCTTTTCCACATTTATAGCATATAACCGGTGGTCGCTTCTCTCCCTTAAAACCGATTCTTTGATGGTGCCGACGTCTTCACGCTTTCATTGTTGAATCTCCTCTTTAAAATCTCCCCACTCGCTTCTTCTATTTTCACGGCCACGATTACCACCACCGAGTGGTTGTCGCTTTTTCGTATTTTTCTTTCTCCACTGGTTATCGTTGTTCTGATGACTGTTGTCACCCCAGATGATCCTGTCATGCGGTCTCTTGGTTGAATGTACTCGCTATCTCTCTCTAATAATTGAGCTCATTTGATAACATCCGAATATAAAGAAAATTTACGAGAGATAAGATATTGTCGAATCTCGGGTTTTAAACCTCTCGAAACATCCTCATCATTCGCTCCTCATTCTCTACCAAATGAGGTGCAAACTCGATAACTCTGCGAACTTCGCCTCGTGATTGGGACCTTGCCATGTTGTTTGTTCTAGTCTAATAAACTAAACTCTACCTCTTTCATATGGCGAATACTTTCGTGAAAGTATTTTTTTTGTTGAAAAGTTTCAAACGTTTCCCAAGACATGCGAGTCGCGGCAGTTGGGGTACATTTCACGAGACTACCACCGATAATCCGCCTCGCCACGTAACATAAAGGTGGCGAATGGAACCTTTTGTTCCTCCGTGCATCCCAAGACATCGAATATCTTGGTAATTTGCTTGACCCATGTTTCCGCCCATGATCGGATCCGGCTTCCCTTAAATTCGTGGTCCCAACTCTTTGAACTACTTGGTCGTGATGTCACAAGTTGCTATCATTTCCACCATCGTGATTCGTACCACGAGTCTCCTCGTCTGGTTTTGCATGAACCGCAAAAAAGCTCCTAAAAATCCCGTCGTTCATCGTCGCTCGCTTAGTGGTGTTGTTTACAGGAGGAATATTGCCTTCCTGTTGCACGTTCCCCTGGGTGGTGATTAAAGGTGTTTCCACGGTCTCATTAACTCCACCGTTAATATTCTCAGCTGCCATTCTTAAATACTACCATAAAACAAGGGTTAATTAAACAAATTAATATATCATATATTAACCATATAGTTCGATCGACCAACAAATAAGCTTAGGTATGATACATACTTAGCGAAGGATTACTCGCCTCCTCTCTAGTACTATTCCCGATCTCCGCTTGGAGACCATATCCCTAAGCTCGATATTAACTGGACGCGCCCCCAAAAATAGGTATACAACACCCATTCTTAGAGTCGCCAAATATATGGTATAAAACAACTACAACTTTATTAATACAACATAAAAACTATGAGTTTAAATACAAATATTGTCATCTGCACAATATCCACACTCAAATAAGTCCTCATTACAATTATTAATACACTATTTTATAGAATAGTGAGGACTACTAGAACAACTTCTAGAACCATCATTCCACACCCAAATCCACTAGTACTCGCTTACATTCTCGCCTCTTTGAGAAGAAAAATGGAACAACAAGGAAAAGGGTGAGCTCAACTAGCCCAAGAAGAACATTATGACTAAGATAATATAGAACAAATTATCGTTAGTCCTCAACAGGAAAAAATCTAATAGAATACAATAGACAACCGGTTTTAAATCAATCTTAGCAATGAAATAATAATTCATTAGAAGAGTTAAGTAAAGAATGCAAACTACTATCTTCTATATATGAATTTAAAAGTTCATCGTCGATATTTTATCCTTGTAACATCAATCAATATATATCGGAATCAAATATTCATCTTTGCACTACATGCCAAAGATATTCATCGATTAATCATGTTCATCTAAACACTGCTCATCTTTGCTCTTCTGGCCAAAGATATTAATCGATCGGTCATATGTTCATCTCAACACTGCTCATCTTTTTTACGGGCCAAAGATATTCATCAAGAAATCATTCATCTTTGCACTACGAGCCAAAGATATTCAAGAAAATCATCATTTAGGACCGAGGATGATGAAAATATTTTAAAGAAAAACGAATCCAATTGAAACAAAAGAACAAGTATTAAGGATTAGTACTTTAAATAATCCAAGTTCAAAAATACTTCATAAATAACCAGATTGGAGTAAAATTCAAGTATGAAGATCAAAACATAGATCCAATCAAAGATAGGAATCATAATGTATAATTTTGGATACGAAAAAGAAAATTTAATTTTTCTTGTGAATAATGTCGTATTCGTGAATAGTCTCAGTATACGTGAATAGTGTCCGATATACGTGAATAGTAACTCAAACACTAAAAGATAGAAATTTCACAAAAAAATCATCATGCTTCATAAATAGTACTCGTGAATAAGAACTCCATGGATAAGAACTCATGAATAAGAACTCGTGAATAGTAACTCATGAATAAGTAACCCACACATAAAAAGTTCCAAATTTGATAAAAAGTTCCAACCAATATTTTGGCATAATGATATTGAAGAAATAATATCATTTGAGAAGAAAATAACATCCCTTACCTCAGAAAGAATAGTACTTCTGACTGGAATACTGGATATAGTGCTGAAAGAACTTGCACCGTATAGCAATACTCAAAGTACTAAAATACTCACAAGAATACGCTTAATATATCGAGAGAGAAAGAGAGAGAAATCTGTAGTTTCTGGTGTGATTTTCAATTCTAACCTAAGCACCCTATCTATAGGAAAATGCTTAGAACACCAAAGCAGAAAATTTAATATAATATTAATATATATATATATATATATATATATTAAAATCCTACGCACACAAAATCAGATCCAAATATCAGCCACCAATAGTCAACTAAATCAAAAAACATTTTTCTTAATTAAAATAATTAAAACTTCCAAAAATCAATTATTTCAGAATTTTGAAACTTTAATAATTCATAATAAATAGCCCTTTTATCAGAAAATTCAAATCTCACGACTTTGTATAAAAAATTCAATTCTCTACAACTTTGCAGAAGAAAGTTTATCCAAATTCCAAACAGAAATTGACCGAAATCCATAAACGGACGATTTTACAGGCTAAAATCAAATTTCTGTCAAGAAATGGGGTCCACCGACACACAAAACATGTGTTAAACAACTTTTGCAAAAAAAAAATACTCTTCCTCCTCATATACTCATATATCCCACATTCATTGTAAAAATATCACCATTATTATATTATAATAATATAATAAAATATTATTTTATCAAAAAAGATAAAATATCAATTTTTAACAATTGTCACTTTAAAAATTTTCTCCATCTATATCCACATAAAATCAATATTTCCTCATCATATAAATAAATAATTAATTATTCACAAATAATATTCTGAGAATCACAGATCTTGCAACTGTGTAGTTCTAAGAAAAAGAGGGGCTTTCCAATAAGAATTTCTCCTATCGCACGCAATTAGGTGACCAAACTTCTCCTGTAGGCGTAACTTTCTAGACATTGCCAATAATGTTATCTAATAATATTATTCAGATAATATGAATTATTGTCTCGATAATGAAAAATACCGTAGTGGACAATTATTGAAACAACAAGAATATAAAAAATCAACGCAACAATTATTGAATTAATAAAATAAAATACTAAATAAGAATTATCGTAATAATTATTGAGTAGTGCCTTCTTACGTAAGAATCAATAATTGGTGCAATACCGCTGTGTCTTCTTGTGCTGACGCCAGACATCGTCTTGTGTTTTAACCACCGGTATTCCAACAAGATTAATGGTAACAACTACGCGTTATTTATAAACAACTTATACTTGTCGTTTTCTTCATCCAATAAACTTTCAGGTTATGGGGCCCATAAAAGATCATGGCCAATATCATACGAATATTCTCGACAAAGAAAGAATATTCCACGACAAAAATGAATATTTTATAACCACCGCTTATTTAAAATATTTACAAGATTTTACCCATAACTAACCACATTAATCAAATAAACCCTTACTATTTCAAAATAATAAATAGAGGAAAATAAATTTCATTTATTAATAATTTGGGGTCTTACAAGGTTCAAGTGTGCGGTTAGGGCTGGTTCCTGGTTAGGGTACCGATAGTCCATAGAGAAGAAGGAAGAATGGAAGAAGGAGAAGACGAGATGAGAGAAGCTGCAATAGCATCAATCCCTTCTTTACGACCCAATTTCAACCCCAACACTAAACTCAAACAAGCTCAGTTTGCCAAGTTCGAAGTAATTACTACTTCTCAACGTAACGCTTAATTTTCCATCTTCAATCTTTTTAATTGATTATTGATTCGTCTTAGAATTAAAGTATTGTGGTTGTAGTATTCGGTTGATGAAGCTGTGGCAGATAAACTAAAGGGTATATCTTTGAAATTGATGCTATCTTGGTATCTCATCAACCGTTTGCTTTTAATCCCAAACGAGGCTAGTTCTACACTTCTTTTTCTTGTTTTGGAGTTTGAAAACTATAGATTTAATGAATTAAGTTTATTTTATATCGTGTTTACTTCCTGAATGTTGTTTGATTTTCCTACTTAATAGCTGGGACAAGTTTTTGTTGAGATAAGTTGAGATGATGTGTTTGAATTTATTAGTTCATTTGAACAGTAATTATTTTTCTTTTACCTGATTGAGTTTTAAACTTGATTGATACAGTGCTGCAAGTTTGGTATTAGAGTTTCTCTTGAGAGTTTGTGGGTCAAGTCTATTAGATGTATGATTGTGTGCCCATGTGCATTTTATCATGTTCTTTAACTATGCTTGTTTAATCAATTATATTTCTTTAAAAAGGTCTGCAAATCCTTCTTGGTTACTAACAATTCCTTTCATGTTTTAGTAATTTTTGAGTTAATTTACTCACTCCTATTTTAGGGATTTTAGTTTTTGGATGCTTTAGATTTAACACTCCAAAGTCTCTGCTGATACTTTTTTCTAGTGGAGCAAGACAGCAAGCTCCCTTTTCTTTTGGCTCATCATTCCGGTTCGTTCTCTCTCTCAGACTCATTTTCTAATATATATATATATATATATATATATATATGTGTGTGTGTGTGTGTGTGTGTGTGTGTGTGTGTTATATGTATTAAACACTTTTCACATACAAAAATGAAAAAGGATAAACTTTACGCAGGGAGCATGACTGAACAAAATGGATAATTAGTGTTTAACAATAAACAAAAATATTTACGAGCCTTGACTTCAAATTTTCTAAAGAATCAGAACAACCCAGAATAGATAAATTTCAATAGGGAGAATCTAGAAAGGGAAATTAAAAACCAAAAAAACATAGTTTTCCTCAAATTTCATGCAAAAAGATCAAGATATTTGGTTATTGTAGACTTTTGGTACAACCCGTTTGCATATACACTCAAATGAAAAACAAATGGTGTGGGAACTTAGGAAATTTAATATTTCATTTCATTCTTGTTCAACTATAATCATTTTTGGTTCTTAGTAATGTTTCTATTTTGTAGCAAAGATTTGCTTTCGATTCTTTAGTTTTTAGATATATACAAGTGTTAGTAAATTGGTATTTGGAAGTTTTAATAAATTGAGCTTTGCTTCATGTAGATTGATCAGTGTATAATCATCAAGAACAAAATTCTAAAATTATAGATGAAAATGAGGATCACATGAGCAAAAAGTATTTGAATCTAATGAGAATAATGAGAAGCCAACTCATACTATAATTACAAATGAAGATGAGATTTTGAAAAAGTAAAAAGTGTTAGGTTCTAATGAGAATCCAGTTGACAGTCTGACACTCAAAAATGCCGAGGTTACCGAAACTAAGTCACTAAAGCCCAATGCTAAGATAGATAAATAGGTCATTTGTATGGGCTCATTTTAAAAGAATGGATAATGTAGATGGTGTATATAGATAGATATATACTACACACACCAAGTTGAATGGAACAAATACCGTAAATGCTCATTTGGAATTAAATTTTAGAAATATCCTCAAAATGTTCCAAATAAGAAATAAAAACTGTCTTTGAGAACACAGTGGTAATTTGAAGGTAATTGCTTATGACCCCGAGGAGATAATGAAGGATGTGGAGATAATGATAGTAATTGATAAGTTGTCATTTAGCTTTAGGGAGTTAGAAGGTTTAAGAGAGGCTCATGTAATAATTGACGAGTTTTCATTTTACCTTCAGAATCTAAAATGTAAGCAATACCCAAATCGGTGAAGTAAAACCTTTTTAAGTATTAAAGTATGATTTACTTGCTTTAGCTATTAGCAATAGCAGCTCTAGCAGATTGGCCAATACAAAAATTTTCAATTGTGTATGAATTTGTTTTAATATGTTTGTGTTACATGTACATAAGCAGAGTAGTATGCATATTTTGTTTGAATATGTATTTTTTTCCCCTAAGTTGCAAGTTTTACTAAAATGTCATTTTAGATAACTGATTTTATTTTGACCAGACTATCATGGACCTGGTAACTCACTGACCAAGCCATCGGCAAAGTATAGTTGAACTTATTAGCATATGTTTCTATGCCAGTAAAATTTATGTACTCTTCTTTAATATGTATGAAATGCTATTATGTAAATTCCATTTGCCAGCTTTCTGATAAAGAGGTGCTGAAGCTTATTTGGTAACTTTTTGTTGCATCTCAACAGGATCTACAAGTGAGGCTGAGTCTACAAAAAAACTACTTTCCAGCAAAGTTATTGTGTTCATTCTTTTGTTATGTGTTATACTCACAACTCTTGTGTTTATTGCTTCGGTTATATTCTATGTCTATCAAAGGAACAAATGTCCAAATAAACGGCCTCTATTCTTGTCGGACAAAGAAATAAGTTACAACAGTGGTTCCAACCTAATAAGCCGCAGAGCTACTTCAGTACTAGAACATAAATTCTATAATGGTTCCCCAGCAAATCTTATTACCGTTAAATTCCGATATTTTATTTCTTTGTGCCATTTTTCATCTTTAAAAGTTTTAATTGAAACTTTTTTTATAGTTGTTAAGTTGTAGTACTAGTAGTTGCCAACCTAGGCCACCATAACATTAACGCTTTGATACTCTGTCCACCATTCTCTCTCTTTCTTTATATCGACTGAACTCCATTTCTATTTATAGCATTAGATATCGTATCATTTGTCACTAGATTTACTTGTTTATTTTACTTTGGAAATAATGAATACAAAATGCATACCATAATATAATTTTATTCATTTAGCTTTACTTGGGGTTCTCAAGATCACTATTGACAAAATCTAGGCAATACCCTAGTCTTCATCCCACAAATAGGTGTTAAAAGAGAAATGTCTTTATTTTCATAAAAAGAACAGAGAAATTTGTTTCAGAAATTAAGTAAATTAAGTAAATTTTATATAAAAAAAATTGAATGCAATTATAACTGGCCCTAATGATAAAAAAAGAATAATGAAATCAGTAAAAGAGTCCTTCAATGGTTACACAGATTTGGAAAAATAGGTGGGCGTAATTCAAAATGGCATGTAGATAGTGTAGATTCATTATAATTTGAACAATTAGCTGCTCTATGGTTCTGTCACTTGTTTTTTTTTAATTAGATTATTTTTTATCATTGCAGCCCATGCATTATGCCATTGCACCATGTAATTGAAACTTCTCCACATCATTGTAGATATTAAAGTCTTTTCCCATTTCATGCAAGATCAATTCAGCTGGCTTCACTCTTATTTAAAAGTAGAAAAGGAACAATACAATTAACACTTGCACATTTTTTCATACTCAGAATTAGAAAATGCGACAAATAAGTTCTCTAATTCTAATTTGATAGGAATGGGAGGAAGCAACCAAGTTTACTATGGTCACCTCAAGGATGGTGGAGTTGTTGTTGCAGTTAAGATGATGAAAGCAATGGGAGGGCTAGATGTACAATCTGATTTTTTATGTCTTCTTTGTAGGCTTAGCCAATCTTTCTGTTACATGATAGATTTTGTTTTACAAACTCAGTATGGAAAAGGTTATGAATTCGTATGATATTTTCATTGAATTATTCAGTAAACTAAGATAGATTATATATTGTTATGTGCTCTAGAAATTTATACAAATATAGCATGTTTTTGTGGTGTGGATCAGCCTCTCTCCTTTATCCTACTATTTCATGCATAACTCTGTTAGCCTCAATATAACTTTGGTGTAGCATCTATAGAAATTTCCTCATTACCTATTTCTTTTGTTTTCCTCCCCTTCAATTTTACTACCTGATTAACTATCATCCTATTTTTTCATATTTAATATTTTTCACTTATGTAATTGCAGCTAGAGAAAGTAGTTGTGCTGCCAACTCCAGTTTCATAGTGAGTTCTCTGTACTAGTTTAGGTTTATTGTTTGTTTCCAAAAGAGATTTTTATTGTATTTTCTTTTTTTAATTTAAGTTCGCCAGTTTCAACTTTTCTTATTCCTCGTCTTATTGAAATTGAATTTTGGTGTTTCTCTTGTAGCATGAAGTTTACATGCCTAACCTTGATTTTTTTGAAGAAAATGATGATGAAGTGAATCTAATATGTCACACTTTATTCCTTCTAGTTCATTGTTAGTCTTTCAGTTTTCTTATGTTAGTTAATAAATTTTGTAGGTAATATGCTCCTTGGGAGACCAAGATACAATAACAAATTTTGTAGTTATTGTGACTCGAGTATTATGATCTATTTATATATGAAGTTTTAATTTTATTAGCTCTTTATGCATTAGCTTATCAATTAGTTTGAAAAAAGTATGGCAATATTTATATTTATTTGAAAAATATATTTAATATTTCTTATAGAGATTAATAATAATAATAAATATGAAATCAATGATTTAAAATTAATTATAATTTTCAATTAATTTTGATTATTTAGCAATTAATTTTTATTTACAAATTTATAATTTGTGAAGGAATATTTCTCTCACTAATTTGAAGAAAGATTCTCAATATATAATTAGTGAAGGAAAATATTCTTTCGTTAAATAAATTTGTTCTTCACAATATATTATTTGTGAGGGAATCAAGTTATTCACTAATTTCAAATAGTCCTTCTTAAAATATTATTTGTGAAGGAAACCAATCTTTCACTAAATAACAATATTCCATTACTAAATACAATTTGTGAAGGAATAAGTTATTCACAATATATCCTTCACAAAAAATATTTAGTTACTACTTAGCGAAGGATACCTAATTGCGAGGAGGTCTAATGCGAGCACTCGTGTGAAAGAAATATTTCTTCGCAATAAATCACTTGTGAGATATATATGGCCTTTAGTGAAGAATTTATCCTTCACTAGAGGCCATTTTTGGTGTAGTGTTAATAATTGTAATGTTAATTAGGAAACCCTAATCCTAATTTTCAAGTTAAGTAATTAGGAAATCCTAATCTAATTACGAAATTTAATTTCTAATTTAGGAAAATTATTTTTCTATTAGAAACCCTAATTCGTAGATTATAAACCCTAATCTGTGATTTTGACCCTAATTGCAAAAAATTAACAATTTTAATTAGGAAATACTAATCCTAATTAGCAAAATTTAAATTATGATTAAGAAATTCTAATATAATTAGTAAATCCTAATTATAATTTAGAAATATTAAATTTCTATTTTGAAAATCGAATTTTTAGAAATCTTAGAAATTAAAAAAAATTTGCAAAGTTAAGGGTTAAACCCTAAAATGATCCAAACCCTAAACCCTAAGGGTTTGGTCAAATGTCCAAAATGCCATTAAAATAAAATGCAAAAAGACTAAAATGCCCTTACTTGTAAGCTTAAAGTTTTTCTAGAAATTGCATGACTCATCATGTTAGGCATGGACCATGTGCTGGAAAATCAATATACAATTTGACCTAGAGTGTCATCTTACATTACTTGGATTCATTGAATCAAATATAAGAGATTTAGAGAGAGAGAGAGAAAGGCCACTTTATATTTCATTTTTCTCCTAACCCTTCTCTCTCTAGAAATTCGGGATATAGAGTGATAGAGAGAGAAAAGATGAGCCAATTTCAGTCCAAAACTATCCAATAACAGATCATCAAAGTCAGATTCCAAGATCCAAGCTAGAAAGGTATAAAACCCTAAAATTTCGAAATTTGTGATCTTAAGTTAATGTTGTTGTTTGTTGTTTAGATATGTGCTAGAGGGTGTCACTTGATGATCTGGGTGGTCAAAACCTAGATCCATATCATTTTGATGCTCGGATTTGATGATTTTTGAAATCTGGAAAAATGTTAAAATAGGGCCTGACAGCCATATGTCAGGGCTCATAGATCTCTTTGTGTTAATGCTTAGGTGTATTTTATGTTTTGGATTTGTTCTCGGACATATTGTTTATGATCTGGAAATGAAATCAGGGTCATAGCATGTCTAGATTTCCTGTTATAGGCAGTCAAACTGTGTTGACCAGTCACGAAAATGGGTTTCTGGGCAACCCAGAAACCCAGATCTTGTCTGACAGTGGTTTTGTAAGGCTTTGATCTTGCTGTATATTAGTGTTTTAGCTATGTTGTTATTTGAACCTTGTAGCCTGACATGAGGAGTACATACTCAAACTTTTAGATGGCCCAGATCAGTAACAGAATCATAGGAATTCGTGGTCAAACAAGCGTTGACCATCGCACCGGATGAAGATTCTGGGCAACCCAGAAATCTTCAAAGGCAGTTCTTGCCATGTACTTTGACCAGCCTTGATCTGACATTTGTGTTATTTTTAAGATGATCTGAGGTTATGTAGTTGTGCACGGACATGAGCACTACAATATTAAATCATTACTTTACACAAACAAAACCCAGAACTCAAGTTATAAGGATCGAGATATAGTAACATCGTCTGTTCTTCATTTTCTGGAAAACCCAGAAATGAAGAACAGTGTTGTCAGACTTTTCTGAAGCTTTGATATTGTTGTTATGATGCAGGATTGGCATGAAAGTTATTAATTCGTATAGTATTACACTTATACTATAATTATAATACTTAACCCAGTCCAGAAATCACAAAGAACATGGTGTAAATGTTGGTCAAACCACCCACCCTCTCAACTGACCATGAATTTCTGGGTTGATGAAGAACATGCTCAAGAACACAATCAGCGACAGTTTTGTCACTAAACCCACCTTTAGCGACACTTAATTACTGAAAATTATTTATTTAATTAATAAATCGAATTAAATGATTTTTAATTACTAAAAATACTTCATAAATTCCAAAAATTATTTTAAAATCTGAAAAATAGTTTTTAATTATTTAGAGTATATTTCATAAATATTTATTATTTTTGGAATATAAATGGTATTTAATTTATTTAATTATAATATTAAATAAATGATTTAAAAATAATTTTAATACATGAAAAATCATGAAAAAAATAATATTATGGTAAAAGAAAATATTTTAAGTTATTTTAAGTGAATTTTAATATTTTGGGATGAATTTCATTAATTAATCAATATTAATGGTAATTAGTTTATTTAATAAATATATTAAATAAATTATGGAAAATTAGAATTAATGATTTAAAAATCATATAAAATGATTTAAGTGATATAAAAATATTTTAAGTTATAAAATATAACTTTTGATATTTTGTCATGAAAATATTAATATTTTAATATTAAAAAATTATCTGATAATGAATTTAATTGTTTAAAAATCATATAAAGGTAATTTTAAGGTATTAAAAATACTTTGATATATTATAAATATATTATAATATTATGACATGTATTTCATTAATATTTGATAATAAATAAATATTAATGATAAAGTAATTATGTGGTATTTAATTTATTTAAATACAATTTTAATGATTAAAAATTCACGATAAATGATAATAATTATTTAAAAATTATTATGAAACTTGGAAAATATTTATTTGTTATTGAAATTTTCTAAGTTAATTGTTAAGTGTTTTGCCAGAGTTTAATTGAACTTAAACTCGTCAATTGTCCGACTAGACCGTCGGGATGTTAAAATTTTGACAGATTCAACTCGGACTTAAATAGTCTGACTTGATGTTAAGTTTTATGTGTTGAATAGACAGATAAGGTTATGTGCTATGTGTTTTGGTTATTCTATGTATATATATACTAAGTATTATATTATGATGATATTATTTTAATATTGGAGATCTATATTACTAATATTAGGTCTTTGGATAAAGCGATATAAATTGCGTAGCGGTAATCAACGGTTCAGCAAGTTTGTTTTTACTTAACTCTACTAAGAGTTGTTTCATTCGGATAAGCTTATGGTTAATCATTGCGGGTTGCCATGAATTATACTCTGTACATATTGCATGTATAAGTCAGGTATGAAAGGCTGATCACCTTCATTACCAGTTGGTTCAGATATATTTGTTCATGTATAATACTTGTTCAGTCATAAATTTGTTCCTTCTAGTTCACAATTATATTGTTGAATTATAGCCAGCCAATTATTCAAATCATTTCAATCATGATATATCGTTATATTGTTGAATTTAAACTTGCTGGGCAACTTTTATGCTCACCCTTGCTATATCATGATAAAACATTGCAGATTAAGGCGAATGATTCAGATACAAGGAAATGTTAATGACCGATCCAGCTTAAAGTTAATATGCGCGATTAGTTTTGTATAAGTATTGTATATTAATGTGAGTGTAAGTCAAATATTGTTATGTGTTAGACAAGTTAAATAAGTTATGTATTGTGTATAAGTTAAGGTTACTCGACCTTGGGGAATAGTGTGTAAGTTTAATGTATAAACAATTTATGTTTATATCTTCCGCAAATATAGTAATAGTGATAGAATGATCGAACCGGATCCGCGGTGATTCGGGACCTCGGATTCGGGGCCGTCACAATATATGTGGTACTTCGCATAGACAGGTTATTCCATCATAATAATAAATAACGGAACCAGTCACGCGTAATCAAGATGCATGAGATATTCTAACGTAATATTAAAGAATGGAACTGTCAAATGCGTAATACATGACCACAAGATATTCCAAATGTAATATTAAAGAATGGAATAACAAAAAAATTCAACAGGCATGCGATAGACCACACAGACAGGTTATTCTAACAGAATAATAAAGAATGGAATAACAGAAGACCTTCACCATGTATACGGTACTCCGCATAGACAGGTTATTCCAACATAATAATAAAGAATGGAATAACAACCCTTACGAGTATTGAAAGAAAATAACTCTCTTCATGAATAAGAAAGAATAATACCCCTTACCTTAAAAAGAAGATTATTCCGACGGTAGGGCGGGGATATACTTGAATAAAACATGCACTATTTTTTACGCTCAAAGCTTTCTTAAACTCTAAAGAAAAATGCTCAAGATTATAGAAGAATAATTCTCTGAATTTCTGGTGTGTTTTTTAATTCTAACTAAGCATCCTATTTATAGGAGAATGGAAAGGATACTATGCTGCACTATGCTTCTAGACATCGTTAATATTATAAATAATAATATTAATAACTCTGTCATCTCAATTATTGATTTAATAATATATAAAATATCGACAATAATTGAATCAAATAACGTGAGATACTATGCAATAATTATTGTAGCAATTATTGAACAAAACTGAGTGTCTTCTTACGTAAGCATCAATAATCAATACCGTGTGCTACTATGCAACCACGCGTATTACTGTAATTTTACTACAGAGTAGTTCAACAGTTTTAACGGTAAAACTTCCGCCGTTATTTTCATAAAAATATTTTTGTCGTTTTTCTCAATCCGACAATAATTCCGTTGTGGGGTCCATCAATGATTGTACCGTCGTACAGATATTCCCCGACAAAAAGAATATTCCCCGATCAATCGAATATTATACAACAACTTGCATATTTTTCAAAATTTATAAATATTACCCACAACTATTACATTATCTCAAATCCACGCCATAATTTTGAAAAAAATATTTCGAGAAAATTAAATCTTTATTCATAAAATTTGGGATTTTACAATCTCCCCTCTTTATGAAATTTCGCCCTCGAAATTTACGTACATACCTGGTATGCAGAAGAGATGAGGATACCTTGACTTCATTTCAAATTCTAACTCTTGAGGTATAACCTTTTAATGTTGAGAAAGATTCTTCTTATCCAAGATTTTAACACGTATCTCCTCATATGTTAAATCTTCTGCTATCTCGTCTAGTTCTAATTCAATAATGTGGTTCGGGTTGTCCACATATTTACCTAACATCGATACGTAAAAAATACGTTATGAACACGCGACATACTTAGCGGTAAAACGAGTCTATAAGCCACAGTTCTTACTCAATCGAGGATTTCAAATGTGCCAATTAAATCGAGGGTTGAGATTTCCTCTCTTCAGCAACTCTTGCTTTTAAAATAACTCCCTCTTGAACCTTCTTCTTCGTATTCATCAGCTCCGGGTATGTAGCTTTAGCAGCTTTAACATTATCGACTAAAGTCGGTTCTAATCATATATTTGTTATCTTCACGTAGGTTTATATATTCGCACTCGTAAATGCATATGATCTTCTACTCAACGTGTCAGCTACCACGTTCACTTTTCTACAATGGTATTAAATGGTATTATCGTAATCTTTTAACAGCTCGAGCCAACATCTTTGGCACATTATACGTTCAATTTTGGTTGAAGAAATATTTAAGGGTTTTAGAAATGGGTTTTGTTCTGAGGTCAATACAAAATTCGATTTCACGCTCTAGGGGTAGGCTAAGAAGTCTTCAAAAATATGTCAAGAAAATTATTAACAATAGAAATATCATTCAAAACTGTGACTCTCATCCAAGACTTGGATAGAACATGTAATGAAGGTTTCTCCTAACGGAGTTTCAACCGATAAGTCAAAGTCTAACTTCTCTAGAGTCAAATTTAAACGTTGAGCGCAAGCAAGAGAGACAAAAGAATGGGTAGAACCGGTATCTAATAAGGTATAGACTTCGCAAGAGCTTATGATTAACTTACCCGTAATAACCTCGTTCGGGTTCCTCGAAAAACACTCTCACTTAAACTACCGGCTTTGACTTATCTGAGACATCCTTTGGTGTCACCATCCCAGCTGGACTTGACTTCACCATACGATAAAATCGAGCTCCACAATTAAAACACGCTTTGGATTGCTGCGTACAGTTTGGACGGATGTGTCCCTCATGTTTGCATTTGAAACATACGACCGGTGGTCGTTCTTCTTCCTTAGAAACGGGTGTTGGTGTTGCTGTCTTTCCATCATTACTGAACTTTCTCTTCTTGAAATTTCCACTTCTATTATCTTGGCCATGATTACCACCGAAGTGGTTACCATTCTTGGCATGATAATTTCCCCCATGATGGTTATCATTGTTCCGATGGTCGTTGCCACCGGTACGATTATTATCGTGTTGTTGGTCGTTGCCTTTTGGTTGGGCTGGCTCATTATCACGCTCCAATAACTAAGCCATATTCACAACATCGGAATATAAACAAAGTTAGTGAGAAATGAGGTATTGACGTATATCGGGTTTCAAACCTCTTAGAAACATTCACGTCATTCGCTCCTCATTATCGACCAAATGGGATGCAAATCGGATAACTCATGAACTTTACCTCATTATTGCGACACGGTCATATTATTTTGCTCCATTGCTTATCTCAACATTTTCAGATGCCATTCTCAAACACTGTCACAAAACAATGGTTAATTGACATGCCACATATTATCCCTATACTCTGACCGACCAATTAAATAACAAAAAAACTTAGGTAGGTCATACTAGCGAAGGTATTCCCTGTCTCTCCCCTCCTAGTTCTTGTCTCACATCTCAGCCAGGGATCATATCCCTAAGCTTTGATACCAACTATGACGCCCCCAAAATAGGTATACATCACCTATTCTGAGTCGCCAAATATATGGTACAGAATACAAATACAAACTTAAATATACAACATGAGTTATGAGTTTTAAAACAAATATTGTCTTCTAGACAGTATTCAAACTCAAAATAAGTCCTTAATACATTTATTATCACACTATTTCACAGAATAGTGAGGACTACTAATGAAACCATCTTGACCGTCAATCCATTCCCCGACTAGTCCCAACTATATTCTCATTTCCTGAAGAGAACATTGAAACAAATGGTGAGCTCAACTAGCCCAGTAAGAAATATTATGACTAAGATAATGCAGAATAAATTATCCTTAGCCTTCAACAGTATAACAACAGATAGAATATAATAGACAACAAGTTTTAGATCAACAACTGCAGCGAAATAAGCAATCCATTAGAAGAGTCAAGTAAAGCATAAAATCTACTATCTTCTATGATTTAAAAAAAATTGTCATAAATTTTATCGCTGAGAATCGGCTCAATAAATAATCCACATCATTAAATCATCCCTGCACTACAGGCCAAGGATATTCTTTAGTATCACGACCACGAATTATCCATGCACTACGGGCCAAAGATAATCGTGTTTTCATCAACTATCCCCGATCATGCCATAAAATAATTCATCTTTTCACCCTTGGTCAAGAGAATCCATAGCCATAATCATACCAAAAAGCGTCCAAAGAATGCACTACGGGCCAATGATGACTTTTTCCACATCATTTGTAACATTACAGTCATAATTATACCGAATAATCCCTGGTCATAATCATACCAAGTCCATCTATGCACTACAAGCTACAGATGACTTTCAACATAATATAAGCATGAGGATGATGACAATTCAATAAAACAAGTTCAAGAATAAATTTTAAAGATTTATAAATTAATTTATCCAGGAACCAATAACGTCTAAATTGTCAACATGATACTGCTTTGTGGAGTAAAATTCAAGAATGCTCAAAAGATTATTTCCATGAAAAGATATTGGATGAAACACAAATATCCAGGATATTCTACTAATTTTATGGAGCATAGAAGCCAAAACTTTAACCAACTGAGTATAATAGAATATATGAAACTGTAAATGGATTTTCGCCTGCCATGCGGTAATCCACGTAGACAGATCATTTCAATAGAATAATAAAGAATGGAATAACAGAAGAATTTCACCATGTATGTGGTACTTCGCATAGACAGGTTATTCCAACATAATAATAAATAACGAAACCAGGTCATGCGTAAACCGCATAGACAGGATATTCCAACAGAATATTAAAGAATGGAACCAAGTCATGCGTAATATGCACCGACATGATATTCCAACAGCATATTAAAGAATGGAATAACAATAAAATTCACCAGGCATGCGATAGACCGCACAGACAGGTTATTCCAACAGAATAATAAAGAATGGAATAATGGAATAATTTCACCATGTATGCGGTACTTCGCATAGACAGGTTATTCCAACATAATAATAAAGAATGGAATAACAACCCTTACGAGTATTGAAAGAAAATAACTCTCTTCATGAATATGAAAGAATAATACCCCTTACCTTAAAAAGAAGAGTATTCCGATGGTAGGGCGGGGATATACTTGAAGAAAACTTGCACTATTTTCTACACTCAAAGCTTTCTTAAACTCTAAAGAAATACGCTCAAGATTATAAAAAAAGAATTCTCTGAATTTCTGGTGTGTTTTTCAATTCTAACTAAGCATCCTATTTATAGGAGAATGGAAAGGATACTATGCTGCACTATGAAATAAAATATAATATATTCTATTTATAATCAAATAAAACAAAACTTTATAAAAAGTATTCTATTTTATATAAAAAGATTTTACTATGCAAATACTATGCAGCACTATGCAAAATACTATGCGATAATAAAATATAATATATTTTATTTAAAATCTAATAAAACAAATAACTTTATAAAAGTATTCTATTTTATATAAAAGTTTTATGTTTTATTACATTTATAATAATAATAAAATAAAATTTATCATCATTATTATAATTCACAATATTAATCGACCAGGTCGTTCCCAGGAAAGAGTGGGCTTTCCAATAACGATTTCTCCATATTTGCGCGCAATTAGGTGACGAAACATCTCCTTGACCGAACTTCTAGACATCGTTAATATTGCAAATAATAATATTAATAACTCTGTCATCTCAATTATTGATTTAATAATATATAAAATATCGACAATAATTAAATCAAATAACGTGAGATACTATGCAACAATTACTGTAGCAATAATTGAACAAAACTGAGTGACTTCTCACGTAAGCATCAATAATCAATACCGTGTGCTACTATGAAACCACGCGTATTATTGTACTTTTACTACCGAGTAGTTCAACAGTTTTAACGGTAAAATTTCCGCCGTTATTTTCATAAAAATATTTTTGTCATTTTTTCAATCCGACAATAATTTCGTTGTGGGGTCCACCAATGATTGTACCATTGTTGTACGGATATTCCCCGATAAAAAGAATATTTCCCGACCAATCGAGTATTATACAACAACTTGCATATATTTCAAAATTTATAAATATTACCCACAACTATAACATTATCTCAAATCCACACCATAATTTTGAAAAAAAAATTTCGAGAAAATTAAATCTTTATTCGTAAAATTTGGGATTTTACAGATAACAATGGAGTTTATATGTAGAGTGTATATACTTTAATATAGTATAACTTATAAACTAAAACGAACAATGAATGGTGCCGAATTATCACTACGCGCCGATACAATGCTCTACAAAACATTGGGACAAAATATGATAGACACATATATATATATATATATATATATATATATATATATATATATATATATATATCAACCTAAACTAGTACGACCAAAGACGTAGGATCGAGAAATCATCGGCGTGGGTCGACGATGCTACTCGAGTGTCCGAAAATCCTATTCGTCATCATCATCGATAATATCTTCACCCTGTTGATACAATCAAAAATAAAATGCATTAGCCTGATATGAGAGAATCAAAATAAACAGTAAAAAAATTAAATAACATTCAAATTAATAAGCTTAAAATAAATATAATACTTGATTAGGTGGGGACTGACTTTCTATTGGGCCAAAAGCCGCAGAGAGTAAGGTAACCACCAATCGGAGAACCCCATCACGTATCGCGAAAAACTACTCATGCGGGACACCCGTACTCTCGACGGTCGCCCCTACTGCAACATCCTGCGGTAGCTTGTGAAGGCGAGCTCGGCTGGGAAACTCCTGACGATGGATAACCGGATCCGTACGAAATGTCTCCAACACAGCCGCCATGAACCTCTGGAAAATCTGGTCATCCAAGCCAGCGCCCGTGTAAGATGGTCCAACAGGAGCTCTCGGACGTTGGAGCTGGCTAGAGCCTGCAAAAACAAATATATTATTACTAATAATATTTACAATTAAATTATATTAACTTATATAGCAGAAATAATATTACCTCCAGGTAATGTATATGTCGGTATCCTCAATAGGCCCAACACTCGATACATGCTGGTACTACTACTAGGGGGATCCTAAGAAGTTACCCATAGTCTCAACTCATCATCACGAGATAATACAATCTCGGTCGGAGAAATAATTTAATCTAACGGCTAAGAACCCCTCTAGCAGCTTCCAACTCAGTAATACGCTGGTCCTGAAGCTTCTGAAATCGGTCCTGTAATTTATTTTGCGACATTGAACCTTAGTGAAATTATTATATCAACTACCTAATATTAATAATTATATACATTAATTTCTATTAGTCTTACCCGTATATCTAATTCTGCAAGAGACATGCTAGAATCCTTCGGCGTGTGGGCTCTATCCCAAAACTCTATCATGGTAGGAGGTCGGCCCAAGCTATCCTGCATGGCCTAATAAATACATGAAAATAAAATTTAATAATTATTGTAATTACAATCGAGTAACTAAGTGTTAGGAGAATGCAGATTATGATTTGATGTTTTAATGCATATGTTCATGATTATTTGTAAGGTCCTTAAATGAATATCTGTACAAGAACTTAGTGATAGATCAAAACTGTTAGGTTGATCTAAGCTTTCAACGTGTATCATTCTGTTAAAGAATTTATAGATAGAAAGATCAAAATTGTTAGGTTGATCTTAAGATGTAATAGATTAGTCTTGAAGAAATCATAGTGCATCAACCTGATCAACATTGCAGAAGTCAAGGCAGAAACGTAGAGCCTGAAGATCGTAGTGTGCCTGCCTTGAAGGAAACTCTTCGGACTTCGTAGAGTGGTCCCAATGATTGCTGAGTTAACTCCACGATCGTAGTGTGCTGAAGGAAGCATGAAGTTTACAAGTCAACGATCGTAGTGAGCTCTCGGGAACGTAGAGTCAACAACACGAGCAAGAGAAGATCGTAGTGTGCAAAGGATAAAGGGAAATCATAGTGCTCTCGACTAATAGCATCGTAGTGTGCAAGTCAAAGACACTACGATCTAAATCGTAGAACATCACGATCCAAATCGTAGAGCATCATCTCGCCTAAATATCGAAAACGCCGAGCCTCATAATCAGTGGTTTTCAAACAAGCGAGAAATGGATCTCGATGTCGCAGTAGACTCATCGGTCCCAGATTGTATGAAATATCATTAGTATGCAACAAAGAAGCGTATTGAAGAAGCTAAGGATAGTACTATGGATAAGAGGGACAAAACACCTTTTCAGGTGGTAGGTGAGAAAGCAGCCTGCAGTGTCAGGGGGCCAAAATGCAGAATTCAGAAGATGTGCAGAAATGTCTCCATCACAGTACAGAAAGTTTAGATGCATTTAATGCCACAACGGATGGATCCAACGGATAGTTTTCAACATCACATATATACAGATCAGAAAGATGAGAGAGAAAGCAAGCAAGCAATCAAACATTCAACGTGAAGAATTCTCTAAGGCTCAACTCTACGATCTGAGAAATATCAAAGCTTTCTCACCACTCGCCTTAACGAACCAAAGGCTTACACAAAGAATCGAATAGCAATCTTCAAGAACGTAACAACAACCATCAATCAACTGAAGAAGAGTACCAAGTCTGCTGGACTTAAAGAGTTCGTAGTGAACTATAAGAAAGCGAAGTCTGCTGGACTTGAAGAGTTCAAGAGTGAACTAGATGAAGTTTCTAGAATGCTAGTCTAGAAGGAATCTGTGTGATTCAGAAGATTGTAAAAGACATCCTTAGTGGATATCCTACTTGTTGAGTAGAAGAGTGGACTAGGAGCTTTGAAGTGCTCAACCACTTAAAAATCAATCGTGTCATTTACATTCATATTATTATGCTATAACTGCTATATCTGCTATAACTGCCTTACTCGCTCATAACTCCATTGCTTGGTAAAGAAGATTAAAATAAATACTAATTCCGCAAAGTTTAAATCATTATCTAAGAACTAGTTAAAATGAAAAGAATTTCATATATCTATTCAACCCCCCTTCTAGATAACTTGTACCTACTAGGAACTAACAATTGGTATCAGAGCCGGTTCTATTTTACAGCTTACACGCTTTAGTAGATCCAAATGGCACTTGTACCAAAGCTTAATCCAGACCGGGGAGGCAAAGAAGCCACCAATGTGCAACAAAGATAAATTTGCTAACCGGAAAGTCGATGCAAGCTATATGGACTCAATAGATGAAGATCTATTTAAGACCGTTTTAATGGGCCCTATATACCAACAAAGCTTGCACCAACCATCGACGATCCAAACAGAGTAGTAAAAATAAAAGTGAAAGAAGAATGGATGTATACGAGAGAAAAGAGTCACCAAACTTGATAAAAGGCAAAGAACATCCTGCTCCAATCATTAGAGACGATCTATTTGAAAATGTTGTAAATGGCAAAAAAACAAATGCAAGGATGTTTGGGAAGCACCACGATTATGCACGAAGGAACCAAGAAGTCGAGAGATCACAAGCGCCTCTCCCCGACACAACAGAAGATGAAATGTTCGCCACGCATGTGGGAGAAAACGTGATCGCAACTTATGAAAGATTCAACGCTCGCTTCAACTCTCTACGAAAGCATACGGGAAGATCTATCCTAACAAGGATCTAACCATAAAGTTCATGAGAGCCCTACCAAGGTGTGGGATGCAAAGACCACAAAGATAAGAGAATCAAAGAATCTTAATGAGATGACAGCTCAACAACTCAGATAGAAATCTCCGACGCATTTAACCGGAGTCGACCCAACGCTACCAAACCTTATCGTAAGGAAGAAGAAAGGATAAGGGTGTTTCCTCAAAGGCAAATGAAAGTGATCAAAAGTCATCACCGAGATTGACTCGATGATGATGAAGACGATGACGATGACTTTTCTATGTCCGGTAAAGAGACTAAGAAGGTTCATGCAACAAGGCGTAATCCCAGAAGCCAAAAGAAAGTCAAGAATTACGCCGCCCCAGAACACAATGAATGATTTATGCTACAACCGCAAGAAACCCGTTATTTCATTGCCAACTGCAACAAGCCTATCAAAGAAGAGCTAAAGAAGAAATCTCATGCAAAGAAAGAATACAAAGGAACCAAGAGGCCTCAAAAAAGAGACAAAGGTCTGGTTACTGGAGGATCGTGGAGTAATTCAGATAATGACTCAAATGCAGACTCCGGAGATGAGGAAGAACCACATATGGCCAATCTGTGCTTAATGGCTAAACATGTAAAGGACAAACAAAGCCTAAACATACATGATGTGAGTATCGATGAGGTATTTGATTTTAATTCTCCTGATGTAGATATAAGTGACTTAAGAACTGCTTTGCATGACATAAATATTGACCTACATCAATACATAAAGTGGTTCAGAGTCTTGTCTAAAGATCATTCACTTCTTCAAGAGGAGAAGAAGAAAGTTCAAGAAGAGCTTGAAATGTTTTCTAAGTACTAATCTTCTCTCCACTTTGAAGTCGAGAATGAAACTTAAAATGCATAAACACACATCATCATGCACAAAGAGAGTCTAAGCTAACCTCTAAAATCGAGGATCTAGAGAAGACTATCTCTCGCATGGAATGATCCTCATCATCCATGGATCGCCCGATTCTCTAGTCGAGAAGCACATTCGATGTAATGTGCTTAGCTTTGGGGAATCCATCTCAGATTTAAGTGTGGAAAAGACAATGGAAACTAGCACTAGTAATGTCTCGAGTTTTGGTAGAGGCATTTCTTTTGTGAAATCCTCACAATTGGAAGAACGAGTTCAACCTTATTCTACTGTCTCTAGTTATACTCAGAGAAGTAAAGGATCTCACGCTGGTCTGGATTTCATCAAGGAAAAGAGTAACCCAATCTCTACTTACCAACCTCGAAGAATCGTAAAGTCAAATAAAATCAACTCTACGAATCAACTAGGAAGGTACAGTAGAGGTAAGGCACACTCATCATTATTTATGAAACCTAAGGACACGTGGAAGAAAGAGAATCAGTTTAACAGAAGGTTAACTAAGGAACCACACAAGTCTAAATGGAAGATGAATCACCACACACACACAGGCATGCATTATAATAGATGCTTCATATGCAATAAAAATGGTCATAGGGCTACAAAGTGTTATTATAATTCCATGCATGTAAGACCCAAGATTAGACAAATTTGGGTCCCCAAAGGCACTAACAAAGAAGGACCCATGCAAATGTGGGTACCAAAATGAAGGTTCAAATGTTTTGACAGAAAAGAGCTCCACGACCTCAACACACGGTATCTCGGACAAAGGGTCGCCGAGGCATACGACAGGAACAAAGCTCTACTATCCAACTATGTAGAAAAGGAAGGTCCCTCACCATATTTGGAGATAACTACCGCAAAAACAAGAGGATATGGCTCACCTGCAATGGTGCAAGATCTTTCAAAGAAAGTAGCTTATGTGGAAGGACTCCAACACAATATTCTAAACATTAGCCAACTCTGCGACAAGGGTCACCAAGTAACATTTCTCAATAATCAATGTCAAGTCAGAGATTTGAAGACATCTGCCATAAAGTTGACCGGAACAAGAGAAGGAAATGTCTACACTATAGATCTTGGTCAACTAAGCTTTGATGAAACAATATGTTTTCTGGAAAAAGCATCCAAGGAAATGAGCTGGCTATGGCATAGAAGGCTGTCTCACTTAAACTTCAAAAGCATGTCCAAACTGGCATCAAAAGACCTCGTAGCTGGTCTACCCAAGTTCAACTTTGTGAAGGAAAGACCATGCAATGCTTGCCAGCTTGGAAAGCAAACCAGAAGCTCATTCAAGAGCAAGACCAAGAAATTCCATCGACAAGCCCTCGCAGCTTGCTCCACATGGATCTCTTTAAGCCAATCCTCACAACCATTCTTGAGGAAAAGATATACTCGCTAGTCAGTAGTTCATTTACTCACACCAGATTCACATGGGTATTCTTCCTAACTTCAAAGGATGAAACGAGCTCCGAATTAATCAAAATGTTCAGACTGGTGATGAACGAGAAAGGAGAGAAAATCAAGGCAATAAGGAGTGATCATGGAAGAGAATTCAATTTCGTAAATAGACAAGTTCTCGCTTCGCATAATGGCATCACCATAACTTCTCACTCACGAACTCCTCAACAAAATGGAGTTGCTGAAAGAAAGAATAGAACTCTGATAGAGGCTGGAAGGACCCTACCAAAGCAGCAATTGTCGTCTGCTCAATACTTCGCGTAAGTCACAACACCGCATGCTACACTCGTAATGTATCATTAATTCACTCTACGATCAAGAGGACACCCTACAAATCGTGGAAAGGAAGGAAGCCAAGTGTCGGGCTATTTCCATGTCTTCGTCAGCAGCATGCTATATTCTCAATAATGGAAAGCAGATCGATAAAATTCCAAATCAAGTCGATGAAGGGATCTTTCGATATACCACGCATAAAGAAAGCTTACAGAGTGTTCAACAAGAAGACACCGAGTGTCAAGTCTCAATACACATCATCTTTGATGAAACCGACTTAGATAAAATAAAGCCCCAAGACACTACGACCGATAAGGCGTACACTACAAATGAAGTCGTCGAGCTCAACACTACGATCGTAGTACCGATATAAGGAAATCGTAGAGAGCATGATAATGAAGTCGTAGAGAGTCCATCCAAGACAAATGAGCCTCCACTCCAAGAAGAAGAGATAGACCTTGAAGACTTAAGACAGGAAAGCATCAGGACAGATGTCCCAATCGGGAACAAATGGGCAAGAGATCACACTCAGGATCTAATCATTAGAGATCCAAGTGCAAGAGTCAAAACAAGAGCTGCTACTTAGAATGAATGCTTCTATCTAAGCTTCTTGTCACAGATAGAACCAAAGAAGATAGAGGATGCTATGGAAGACTCTAGTTGGATAGAAGCCATGCAGGAAGAACTCAACCAATTTGAACGAAGCAAAGTGTGGAGATTGGTACCAAGACCAAAGAGTCATCCTATCATAGGAACCAAGTGGGTCTTCAGGAACAAAATGGATGAAGATGGGGTCATTACCAGAAACAAGGCAAGATTAGTGGCAAAGGGCTATTCTCAAGAAGAAGGCATTGACTATGATGAGACATTTACACCTGTTGCCAGATTAGAAGCCATCATAATCTTTCTTGCCTTTGCTGCCCACATGAAGTTCAAAGTCTTTCAGATGGATGTCAAGAGTGCATTCCTAAATGGAGAGCTTCAAGAAGAAGTCTATGTAGAACAACCTCCAGGTTTCATCAATCCATCTCTTTCCAATTATGTCTATAGATTAGACAAAGCTTTATATGGTCTTAAACAAGCACCAAGAGCATGGTATGAAACACTGACTAACTTCTTAATAGAAAATGTGTCCACTAGAGGTAGAGTAGATACCACACTATTTCTTAGAAAGCATAAAGACAAAGTCTTACTAGTTCAAATATATGTTGATGATATCATTTTTGGTTCTACTGACGAAAAGTTATGTAAAAGATTCTCTAAGTTAATGCAGAGCAAGTTTGAAATGAGCATGATGGGTGAGAGTCAATTTCTTCCTCGATCGCAAGTCAAGCAGATCGATGAAGGAATATTCATTAACCAAGCCAAATACATCAAAGACTTACTAAAGAAGTATGGCATGGAATCAGCCTCTCCCATGAAAACACCAATTGCTCCTACAACCAAGCTTGACAAGGATGAGAATGGTAAATGAATTTATATAACTCAATATGAGGGTATGATAGTTCTCCTTTATACCTAACCGCCAAGAGACCAGAGATATAATGTTTGCAACATGCATATGTGCTAGATTTCGTGCTAACCCTAAAGAGTCACATTTGTCTCATCAGAAAGAGGATCTTCGTATCTAAAGGGTACACCCTACTTGGGGTTGTGGTATCCCAAGGAATCCTCTTTTTGAACTAATAGGATACAGATGTCGACTTTCATAGGATGCAAAATAGATAGAAAAAGTACCAAAGGCACTTGTCAACTACTAGGAAATGACTTGTGTCTTGGTTCAAAGAAAAAGCAAAACTCGCTTCCACTTCAACCGCAAGTTGAATACATTGTCATTGCAACCGCAATCGTGCAGCTTTTATCCTTTGATGAGAAATTAGCTAGCTACTATGGGTTTGATTTCAATTTTATACCTATACACTATGATAATACAAGTGCCATAGCAATAACTCATAATCCTCAAGTATTTCTAGAACCAAGCATATAGAAATAAGGTATCACTTTATTAGGGATCATGTGCAAAATGGAACTATATCTTTACAATATATCCCAACCGAAAATCAACTTGCTGATGTTTTTACTAAACCACTAGATGAATCCAGATTTAATAAGTTAATAAGTGAGCTAGGCATGCTAAATCTTCACCATGAATGTATGCTCTAGATCGTACTAATAATGATGAGATATAAAAGGTCAAACTCAAAATCGTAGACATGATCAAGGAACGACCACGATCGTAGAGCTGAACAGAAATCTGCCTCAACGATCGTAGCAAAGACTCAACTATCATGGTGGACAGACTCAACGAATGCTGATCAAACTCAATGACTCGCTTGACGAGATGACTCATCGCGGACTCACTCAACCGCCTCTACTCAACGAGCGTAAGACCACTCTCTACGATCGTCGTATCATACTAAGGACACCTTAGCTCAAGACTCAAAGGGCAAATCAAGACATTCCTAAACAAATAAAATCGTAGAGCCAAGCAAGAGGCGACACCTGTCCCACTAAGTCAAAAAGAGAGAGGGAAGTTACAAGTACAAATTGAAACCATGTTTTTGAAATCTAAAGTTCAAAAGATTATCTCTCGTTCTCTCTCTCTCTCTCTCTCTCAAAGCAAAACCCTAACTCATACAAAAGCTCAGTAGTATCCCTCTTCTCAACTACTGTAATCAATGGTCGCTTCTAATGTGATTTCTAAGCTATGACTGCTTTTGACGAGTTCAAACCGCTCCACCTAAGTTTCACAAGATCTTAGCCTTCATCAAAAAGGCGAGGTCTCAAGAGGCGCCAAAGACCGATATATGCTCATCTATCCTAAACTGGTGAAGGAGTTCTACAAAAATGGAGTGTACGAAAACAACACCATCACCACACGAGTTAGAGGAGTTGAAATAAAACTAGGGGAAGAAGACATCAATCTAGCCCTAGGTTTCAATAATGTAGGGCACCCATTTCTAGACAACATAAGATTTTAAGAGGGACTGAAGAAGATGCATCACAAGAAGAACCCCTCTGTGAAAGGCTACAAAAAGAAGGAGTTCCCTCAAAGGTATGAATTTTTGGCTGACATTATTGGGAAATGCATCTGCTACAAGAGCTCAGGTCATGACTCGGTAAATGAGGCTCAGCTTAAGTTCATGACGGCTATGGTGTATGGTACTCAACTCAACTATGGGGTTGTATTGCTCGAGTGGATTGGCAAGTGGATCGTAAGCTCAAAGAAATCAAAGAGCACCCCGAAGATGCTGTATGGGAGGTTCATTAGCATCATTCTACAATCTGCATTGGGTGATAAAATCGGGGATGATGAAGGAGAAGCCATCAACCCAAACCAAAGAATGACACAGCAGTTGTTTAAAAACTGGGAAAGAAACCCTGCTGAGTAGATGAGAATGATGACAGAGTCCAATTGGAGAATCTGGGAACAAAAGGAAGCAAAGCTTTCAAGGGGGAATGTCTGTTGTCAACGGTTCAAGAAGAAGGAGAAGTAGATAAGGAAGAACCTCTCGCTTCTTGCCGTAAAAAGCAAAGGCAAGAGAAAGCTAAGGGCAAGACAAGTCGAAGAGCCTCAAGGATCTACAACTAACATTCCTGTAGAGTCCTCTGACATAGAGACTCTAAGAAGGCTAAGGAAGATGCAACAGCAAGAAGAAGCTGAAGAGGATCAAGCCACCATTTCACAAATCTTAAAGAAGAACAAGACTAGTCGTAAGTCCAAAAGACCAACAATGTCTTCGATCGTAGAGACTCTGCTATTCTCTGAAACCAGGCCAAGTGTGGTAGAAATGGAGGAAGCTACTTCAAGGATAGTGGCTGATCAACGTTGCAAAACAAAGACTCAAGAGAGTCCAGAAGTAGTGACTAAAACCAGCAAAACAAAGAGAAAGCTGGTCAAGAAGTATATTCTTGAGAATGAAAAAGTACTGAAGAAGGAAGCCAAGAGCATGGCTACAAAAGTAGAAATGTCCCAAGCAACCGAAGAGGAAAATGCTCCAGCTGAGAGGGAGAAGCCTACTGCTCAAGAAGAGGTTCCAGCTGAAAGGGACTTTCTGAACTTAGAAGAAGATTTACCAGCTGAGGGGGTGTTTCTAAACCTCCAAGAAAATGATCATATTGAGGGGGAGCCTCATAATATCCCAATGACTGAAGAGGAGGTCCTTGCTCAAGATGAAGATGAACCAATGTCAAACCTCCCAAAGGCCATTGAGATAATGGATTCTTTAGAAGAAAACAAAGAAGAGGATGATGATGATGAGCTCGAAATAACGGGTGTAGGAAAAGATGGATACAGAAGCTATTTGTACAACCAAATGTTTTCTTACCTACCCATGATGGCATACCATCAAGCTCAAATTCTGAAATCATGGGATCACATGTTCTGGAGCTTCAAGGAATATCCAGCAATCACAATTCTGGCTCATGGATTTCCAGGGGAAGTCATCTTCGCCAAAAAGCTGATTACCAACCATTCCTCATCAAAAGCCAAACCTGAGGTATTGACTATCCCTACAAGCTTTAGAGTTAATCACCTGTCATCATCTTCATTTAGCCATTTCTATGAATTTCCTAAATGGCTGGAAGTGATTCTCAACCCATTAAATCAGTTTCCAGTTGCAGAATCCCAAAATTCTGTAACTAAAGAAACAGAAGAAATCAACCTTACCCTCTACAATTCCAGACTCAAGCCACATCGTAGAGTCAAACATTGAAATCGTAGAGTCACATATCTCAGATGTTCAAACCAAAACCCCTCCAGCTGATATACCATCCTCCTCATCATATGACTATTTCAGTCTTGATCTTGCGTTGTACAATTTGCAAGATCAATCTCCACCAAGAACCCCTCAAATGGACAATCCCCAATCAAATAATGCTCTCCCAAGCCTGCCTACCAAGGATGACTTAAAAGAAACCTCTGAGCAGATGATCAAGTCTATCGAAGCAAGTCTGGAATCCCACTCTGATCTCCTCAACATCCGCCTGAATCAAATGATAAAAGCTGCTAACAAATTCCCTAGTACAATGAATACTGAGCTCACTACGAAGCTAAGGGAAATTATCAAAGAGATTCTAAAGAGCATATCGATGTAGATGAGATCCATTTCAAAGTTGTTTGCCAAATAACGTGAGGCTATGCTTGAAATTCGAAAAACCAAGATCGCAACATCAAATTATGCCGACAATATTCTCAACTTGAAAGCTTACATTTATGACTTCCGTAAATCTTATGCCAATCAGAGAAGCATAATGACATGATTCGATAAATTCCTCCAAAATAAAGAAGCTAGAGTCGAAAAATGATCAAGGAGAATAGGGAAGACATTTCTCAAACTCAAAGCCAACTGAATGAGCTTGTCCAAGGGTTAACAGTCAGTTCATAGATATTCAAACCCTTGATGTCGACATAAAGGGGGAGAAAATAAAGGAAAGGAGATCAAGACGATCAAGGAAGCCAAGGAAGAGGCAGAGGAAGAGGAGGTCATGCAACTCAAGAAAGGGGGAGAAGTCAATTTCATGCTCAGACATCACGAAGCCCTCCTGCAAGACATCATCAGACTCAACGATCTGGTCAACAGCAAATTGTCACAGCTATTCCTCTGAGTCATAAGGAGCCAACTCCTAGCTCACAAGACTTGTCTACGGTACGCATAAGAATGCCAATTGGAGATCATGCATTCATGCGCAGACATGAAGAGAATCCAGTTCTAAGTATAAGCGAGCTGGAAAAGTTAGCAAGGAATGAAGAAGCTCAAAGGAAAAGAAGGGCTGAGGAATATGCCAATCCTCCGCCATAGAAGAGACCAAGAAAACAGAGATAAATTGAGCGTTTACTGTTTTATTGATGTAATGCTATATTGTAATATCTTCTGATCATCAATAAATTCATGCTTATTCTCTAGAAATTTCAGCTGCTCACTGAAATACTAAGTCATGCTTAAATTTCCTACAAATGCATCTAATCACTAATAATCATGACAACAAATCTCCTTGGTTATGTCAACATCAAATAGGGGGAGATTGTTGGGAGAATGCAGATTATGATTTGATGTTTTAATGCATGTGTTCATGATTATTTGTAAGGTCCTTAAATGAATATGTGTGTACAAGGACTTAGTAATGGATCAAAACTGTTAGGTTGATCTAAGCTTTCAACGTGTATCATTCTGTTAAAGAATGTATATATAGAAAGATCAAAACTGTTAGGTTGATCTTAAGATGTAATAGATTAGTCTTGAAGAAATCATAGTGCATCAACTTGATCAACATTGCAGAAGTCAAGGCAGAAAACGTAGAGCCTGAAGATCATAGTGTGCCTGCCTTGAAGGAAACTCTTCGAACTTCGTAGAGTGGTCCCAATGATTGTTGAGTTAACTCTACGATCGTAGTGTGCTAAAGGAAACATGAAGTTTACAAGTCAATGATCGTAGTGAGCTCTCGGGAACGTAGAGTCAACAACACGAGCAAGAGAAGATCGTAGTGTGCGAAGGATAAAGGGAAATCATAGTGCTCTCGACTAATAGCATCGTAGTGTGCAATTCAAAGACACTACGATCTAAATCGTAGAACATCACGATCTAAATCGTAGAGCATCATCTGTCTAATGTCAGAAAACGTCGAGCCTCATAATCTGTGTTTTCAACAAGTGAGAAATGGTTCTCAGATGCTGCAGTACTCATCAGTCCCAGATTGTATGAAATATCCTTAGTATGCAACAAAGAAGCGTATTGAAGAAGCTAAGGATAGTACTATGGATAAGAGGGACAAAACACCTTTTCAGGTGGTAGGTGAGAAAGCGGCGTCTCAAAGGTCAAATGTAATGCGAGTTCGAAGATGTGCGTAAATGTTCCATCATAAGACAGTAAAGTTTAGATGCATTTAATGCCACAACGGATGGATCCAACGGATAGTTTTCAACATCACATATATATAGATCAGAAAGATGAGAGAGAAAGCAAGCAAGCAATCAAACATTCAACGTGAAGAATTCTCTAAGGCTCAACTCTACGATCTTAGAAATATCAAAGCTTGCTCAGCTACTCAGTTCTTAACGAACCAGTGCTTACACAGCAACTGAGTAGCAATCTTCAAGAACGTAACAACAACCATTAATCAACTGAAGAAGAGTACCAAGTCTACTGGACTTGAAGAGTTCGTAGTGAACTGTAAGAAAGCCAAGTCTGCTGGACTTGAAGAGTTCAAGAGTGAACTAGAAGAAGGTCTTGACTACCGGGTCTAGAAGAAATCATGTGATTCGTAAGATTGTAAAAGACATCCTTAGTGGATATCCTACTGCTGAGTGTAGAGAGTGGACTAGGAGCTTTGAGTGCTCTCTGAACCACTTAAAACAACTCGTATGTTTCTTTCATTCATGCTATAACCGCTATAATCGCTATATCTCTATTATTCTTTACTCACTCATAACTCCATTGCTTGATAAAGAAGATTAAAACAAATACTAATTCCGTAAAGTTTAAATCATTATATAAGAACTAGTTAAAATGAAAAGAATTTCATATATCTATTCAAACCCCCCCCCCCCTCTAGATAACTTGTGCCTACTAGGAACTAACATAAAGAACTAAATTAAGATACTTATCGACTTCACTTCCTCAAATGACCGTGAGCCGGTAGTGTGTACGACTCAGAGCTGGCCACGATTCTTTTTTGCCTGCTCAGACTTTTTCTTGAATTCATCAGCATCCTAGTGTGCACACATAGTTGCCCATGCTGCATCGGAGACTATGCGAGGCTGATGATTGCGTATGGTAGTCCTATGCTGCTCAATAACTGTTGTCTCATCTCGTACAGCCAGTCGGAATAATTCTTTGTGACATGTGCAATAATAACACTGTCGCCGGCTGCCTGTGAGACAATCTCCTCATATTTTAAATAAATCTATACAAATAATATTAAAATATTAGAAATTGATGATAATACCTAGAATCTTACTTAATTTAAGTTATGTAATTCGACTTACATGGAACTCTTGTAGAATAGTAGTCATATAGTGTGCATCATACTGCGGAAACTGAGTGAATGGCATACATCATGTAGGCAAGTGTGTCAAGCAAATGGCGAGTAGTGTATGTTTAATGACCGGGTCTAGGATACTGCAATAATTCGAAATATATGTGTTACTTTAATTCATGCAATCATATAAAGTAATTTATATGTGTGAGTTATATAATAGTTAACATGTACTGCGCCGAGTCGACATAAACTATAGCAACCTCTGGTTGGGCCGACGGATGCCCAAATAAGTCGAGGTTAGTCCCTCGCTGATGTCGACGACCAGTATCTATAAGATTATATAGTATTTCATTATACGTTAAATAAAATTGGAATAATAAATTAAATTATAAAAATGATGGAAACTTACTAGATGATGACGACGTCCCGCCCTTACACCCCCCCCCCACCCCATAAAATCTTATTAGGCACGTGTTTCTCTTTACCCCCACATTTTGTCGTCTTGTACCAAGGCAAGTTGCATATATCACACTGCACCTTATCTCTGTCCTCCCCATAATATAACATACAATCCTTCTCACAAGCATCGATCTTTTTATACCCCAGATTCAACCCTTTTACCATCTTCTTCACTTCATAATAATTCATGGGCAGAGTATGATCAACCGGTAAGAACTCGCTGATAATAGCAAGCAAATTTTGAACCCTCGCTCACTACAGTCCTGCTCATTCTTGAAGTGTAAAAGTTTCATCACTGCAGATAACCTGGTGTGCTTATCATTTCCAGCAAATAGTGGGACCCCTGATTCAGATAATATCTTGTAAAAGGCAGTAGCTGTAACATTTGGCACGTGGTGAGCACTGCTTGACGAATGCTCATTTTCAGCCTAATCAATATTGTAAGGGCCATAAGCATCGACCAACATCTCCATGACATCATAGTTATCAGGGTATGAATCTCGTTCAATTGGTTGGTCTACAGTATTGTCGGTCACTTATCTCAACTCAGCTAATTCCCCATGATGAATCCATACCAAATACCCATCCACAAACCCACGTGAAAACAAGTCAAATTCAATTTCATCGGCTTTCTTCTAGATCATGTATTTACACTTAACACGTGGGCATCCCATCTTTTAGTTAGTATCACCAGCATGTTTTATTGCTTTGTTTATAAAATTGTAGACCCCATCATGGTACGCATCAACTAATCCCCTTCCATCTACCCGTATCCTGCGGTACATCCAACTCTGATCGGCTGACATCTTTAATTGAAAATAAAACACCTGTATTAGAAAAGGAATATTCATGTATGTGGTCCATACATGAATTATATTTTCCTAGTATATATCTCCACTCTACAGGGGTTAGGCTTCTATCCCGTTCCTGGATGCGTCTCCTCACTAGTGTCAATCTTGAGCACGTTTCATCTCTTTTAAGAAAATTTTAGCAATACATCCCCATGGTCTCCACGTACACAACATAGACCAAGACAACTTAGTCTAAGTATGCACTCGGAGAACATGTAGAGATAATCAGCTGAAAATTCCTAAAAACAAAAAAAAAGCATATGTGAATTGGCACCTACCAAGCTGAGAGAGACATAACATCCAAAGAATTCATTCCCAAATTGGGGACTATTCGACATTCACTCCTACTGAGTGAATGTCAAACGAGTTTCTAAGATTCTATTAATACTACATGCATGCATATGAAGGATATATACAATTTATTGTAATTATGGAAAACTAAGGAAATACTACTTAATTAATTTATTTTTCCAATGATATAAACTAAGTAAGTGCTACTCAGTTTATGAGAAATATTAAAGATTGAAGAGAGAGTATTATTGAGTTTATTAAAGATTGTGGCAAACTAAGCAAATACTACTTAGTTTACTAAAGTTTCTAATAAGTGTACTACATATTTAGTTTACTTTTGAAGTAGATCACTAAGCAAATACTACCTCATTTAGTAAAGGTCATACGTATTTACATGTGTCAAACATATTTAGATATAATTTAGTAGTGGAACACTGAGCAAATACAACTTAGTAATTGTTTTATTTTTATTCATTTAATTTTGTTTTATTTTTATTATTGAGTTTAATTTTTAAATTTATTTTATTTTAGGTTATTTTGTATTATAGTATATTATTATTTTTTATTAAATTAAATTAAATTTATTAAATTAAATTTAGTTTATCAAATTAAATTAAATTTATTTTATTAAATTAAAATAAATTAAAATTTATTTAATTACAAGTAATTTATTTTATTCTAATTTATTATTAATTTTATTTTATTTAATTTTATTTTGTAATATATTATATTATATTATTATATTTAATTTAATTTAATTTAATTTATTAAATTAAATTAAATTTAGTTTATTAAATTAAATTAAATTTAGTTTATTAAATTAAATTAAATTTAGTTTATTAAATTAAATTATATTATATTATATTATATTAAATTTAGTTTATTAAATTAAATTAAATCAAATTAAATTTATTTTATTAAATTAAATTAAAATTTATTTTATTACAAGTAATTTATTTTATTCTAATTTATTATTAATTTTAATTTAATTTATTTTGTTTTATTTATACTATATTATATTATTATATTTTATTAACTTTAATTTAATTTATTAAATTATATTAAATTTAGTTAAATTACAATTTATTTTATTACAGCTTAATTTTATTTTATTCTACTTTATTATTAATTTTTATTTTACTTATTTTATTTTAGTTTGTATTATATTATATTACCTAATTTTCTAAATTGTTTATATTTTATTAAATTAAATTAATTATTTTATATTATCTTATATTATATTATGTAAATTTAATATTGACCAATTGAAGAATTTTGACAAATTTTGTAGGGTCCGTAAATTTTGCAATTGAAGAATTCTGATAAAAATTCCGTCGGGAATTCTGTTAGAAATAGAAAATATTATACCATTGATACCAAAGCATTTCAAACCATTATTTTAAATCCAAATCAAGTTATACAACATTCCAAATCAAATTATAACCAAGTATAAAATTATATAAAACATTACAAAAAAAACATACAAATTGATGCAATATACTAATAGAACCTTCAATATCACAATTTCAGCATATTAATCCAAATTTCAGCAAAATTTCATCCCAACAACAAAACAGAATATTTATGCATAACTATAATTTAGAGCATAATTTAACAAAATTCAATTTCAGCAACTATATGGGTCATCAACTGATCTTTGCAACAAATTAAACCTAAAAACATAAATTAATTCTACTAACCTTCAAAATAGCAGTTCTAAAAGAGGAAAGAAGAGGAGGAGGAAAATCAGCGGCACAGTGGTGGTGGACTGAGGAATCGGTGGTCGGGGGAGACAGGAGGATCGGGGCCAGGGTAGAGGGTAGGAGGACTAGTGGGTGGGGGAGGTGCGGTGCCCCCAAAATAGTTATACATCACCTATCTTGGGTCGCCAAATACATGGTACAGAAATCAAATACAAACTTCTTTTATACAATACGACAAAAGCGTAGCTGAGAATTTTTACACGAATATTGTCTCATAAACAGTATTCAAACTCAAATGAAGTCCTCATTACATTTATTATCACACTATTTCATAAAATAGTGATAACTACTATAGCCACCATCTCTCGATCATCACTCGCTCCTCGACTAGTCCCTTGCCACGCTTCTCATTTCCTGAAGAGAATAATGAAAGCAAAAGGGTGAGCTCAACTAGCCCAATAAGAAATATTATGACCAAGATAATGCAAAATAATTTATCATTAGTCTTCAACAGTGTTAAACTAATAAAATACAATAGACATCGAGTTTAACTGCAGCGGAACAAACAATCCATTAGAAGAGTCAAGTAGAGCATGATATCTACTATCTTCTATTATTTAAAAAGTTTATCATCAATTTTATTGCTGAGACTCAGCTTAATAAATAAACCACATCATCGAATCATCCACGTACTACAGGCAAAGGATATTCATTAGTATCACGACCACGAATTATCTATGCACTACGGGCCAAGGATATTCGTGTTTTCATCAATGGTCATGATCATGCCAACAACTTTCCATCAATGCACTACGGCAAATGCGGATTTTTCCCACATAATTTGTAATATTACAGTCATGATTATACCGAATAATCCATGGTCATAATCATACCAACCAACAGGCCATTTATGCACGTAAGCCAAAGATGACTTTTATCATAATATAATCATGAGGATGATGACAATGATATAAGAATTCAATTAAATGAAAGCAAAGGATAAACTTTAAAGATTTATAATTTAATTTATCCAGAATTCAAAAATGTCCAAATTGTCAAAATGATATTGCTTTGTGGAGTAAAATTCAAGAGTAATGTTGTATCAAAAATGATTTGGACCAAAACGAAATTAATTTTTGTCACGAATAGTACCCCGGGTGAATTGTAATTGAGTGAATAGTACCCCGTGAATAGTACTTCGAGAATAGTACCTCTTGAATAGTACTCTGGCATGAAAAAGTTAAAACTTATCAAGAATGCTCATAATAATATTTCCATGAAAAGATATTTGATAAAGCAAAAATTTCAAGGATATTCTACCAATTTCATGGAGTATAGAAGTAATACTTATCAACATAAGTGTATAATTAGGAATATGAAATGTAATAATATTACTTACATACTACAGAGTATGGAAGAAAATATTATTTCTTACGAATATCGAATAAGAATAATATCACTTACTTAATACGAAAGAAATAATACCCTTACCTTAGTAGGAGATTAGATAACGCAATAGTGTAGTAAGTATCACTCTTCTTCTTTCTCTCTTATTCTCTCTATACATTCTCTCTCTATAGCTTGAATGAATTGGTGAAAAATAATGAAGAAATAAGCTTCTATTTATAGGCTTGGCAGATTAAGGATAAAATAGTCTTTTTGCCATAATTTATGACATCATCGCTTACATCATCGATCATATGACATCATTGTTTACCTAATCGTTCCGATGACATCATTGTTTACATCATTAGAATTCAAATTCAATTTATTCTCTTCCACCTCATTTTACTTTTATACCATGAATTTACTATAATAATGCTACCATTCAAATTAAAAATCATACTATTATATAATCACATCATACTACTATAATGTAATATTATAATAACATATGCGAATGAATTATTTTATCAGAAAAGATAAAATACCAACTTTCAACAAATGTCAAATGCCAAAAATTCCTCCGTTTAAATCCACATTAAATAAATATTTCCTTATCATATATATCAATAATTTATTATTCACAAATAATATTACAGAACTACAATATTGACAACCAGGTCGTTCCAGGAAAGAGGGGGCTTTTCGATAAGGATTTCTCCCTATTGGCACGCAATTAGGTGACCAACCCCCTTTCCTCGACAAAACTTTCTAGACATTGTCAATAATGCTATCTAATAATATTATTCAAATAATATGAATTATTGATTTGATAATTTGAAATATTGTGCAATGACAATTATTGAATCAATAATATAAAATATCAACGTAGCAATTATTGAATCAATAAAATAAAATATTAAACAGGAATTACTGTAGCAATAATTGAATATAACTGAGTGACTTCTCACGTAAGTATCAATAATTAATACCGTGTGCTACTATACAACCACGCGTATTACTATACTTTTATCACCGGTATTTCAATAGTTAACGGTAAAAATTTCGTCGTTATTTTTATAAAAAGTTATTTTTGTCGTTTTCTAACTCCGACAACAATTCTGTTATGGGGTCCACCAATGATTCTGCCAACGTACGGATATTCCCTGACAAAAAGAATATTCCCCGACCAATCGAATATTTTATAACAACTTGCATACTTTGCAAAATTTATAAATATTATCCACAACTATAACATTATATCAAAACCACACCATAATATTCAAAAATATAATTCGAGAAAAAATAATCTTTATTTATGAAAGTTGGGGTCTTACAACACCCCCTTCTTATGAAATTTTGTCCTCAAAATTAGGGTACGTACCTGGTATGTCAAAGAGGTGAGGATACCATGACTTCATTTCAGATTCTAACTCCAAGTCATTTCCTCAACATCGTGGTTTCTCCACAAAACTTTGACTTGATCAGGTATAACCTTAGAACGTAGAATATGCTCTTTTTTATCCAAGATTTTAACAAGCACCTCTTCATACGTTAAATCTTCCGCTATTTTGTCCGGTTCTAACTTAATAATATGGTTCGGGTCTTCCACATATTTACGTAACATTAATATGTGAAAAACGTTATGAACATGAGACATACTTGGCGGTAAAGCGAGTCTATAGGCCACAGTTCCTACTTGTTCAAGGATTTCAAATGGGCCAATGAATCGAGGATTGAGCTTTCCTCTTTTTCCAAATCTTGTAACTCCTTTTCATGGAGCAACACGTAGCAACACATGCTATCCAACATTGAATTTCACGTCCTTTCGATGAAGATCAGCATAACTCTTTTGTCGATCTTGTGAGGTTTTTATACGTTGCCGGATCATTTAAATATTTTCCAGGTCATGCGTACCAATTTTGGTCCCAACAACATTGCTTCACCCACCTCATCCCAGTATACTAGAGAACGACACTTGCATTCATACAACGCCTCGAATGGAGCCAAGCTAATACTTGCTTGATAACTGTTATTTTAGGAGAATTCCACTAATGATAAGAACTTGTCCCAACTTCCTTTGAAGTCAAGGACACAGAGTCTTAATAGATCTTCAAGAGTTTGAATAGTCCTCTCCGACTACTCGTCCATTTGAGGTAATATGCCGAACTAAATTATAAATCTGTGCCCATAGATTTTTGTAAACTAACCCAAAATCATGAAGTGAATCTTGGGTCTCTATCAAAAACTATGGATACTGGCATACCATGCAGTCTTACAATCTAATTTATGTAAATACGAGCAAGACTTTCAAGTGAATAAGTTTCTCGTATAGGTAAGAAATGAGCAGACTTGGTCAATCTATCAACAATGACCCAAATCTCATCTATACCTTGAGAAACCTTAGGAAGACCAGTAACGAAATCCATGGTAATGTGCTCCCACTTCTATTCTGGAATTTCAAGGGGTTGCAATGGACCTTTTGGCACTTGATGCTCCGCCTTGACACGTTGACACGTTAAACACCTTGAGATAAACTCCGCGATCTCTCTCTTTATATTACTACACCAAAATGTATGTCAAAGATCATGATACATTTTGGTACTTCCAAGATGGATTGTAAATGGTGTGTTATGTGCCTCCATTATGATTTTATACTTTAAATCAGGTTCGTTAGGAACACAAAGTCTGGAGTTGACTCGAAGTATTCCTTCTTCATCGATTCTTGCTTTCGGAATAGCACCTTCTTGTACTTTCTTCTTCATACGCATCAGCTCCAGATCTGTAGCATGAGCAACTTTAACTTTATCGATTAAAGTCGGTTCTACTCGTATATTTGACATCATCATGTGGGTCTCTAGAGTCTTTAACTCTATCTCCATCTTTTGTAAGTCATACAAAATAGGCCTTTGCATGGACAATATTGCACTCGTACCCGCATATGATCTTCTACTCAATGCGTCAGCTACTACGTTCGCTTTTCCAGGATGGTATTGAATAGTATGATCGTAATGTTTCAATAGCTTGAGCCAACATCGTTGTCGCATGTTGAGATCCTTTTGGGTGAAAAAATATTTGAGGTTTTTATGATCTGTATAGATCTCCACCTTCTCTCCATACAGGTAATGCCTCCAGATTTTAAGCTCAAAAATGACTGCTGCCAACTCTAGATCATGATTAGGATAATTCCTCTCATATTCTTTGAGTTATCGCGAGGCATAGGCTATAACTTTCCCATTATAGATACTCAAAATTTTCTGCACACCTATCACTGAAATTACAGGAATGCAAATTCGTCTTTAAGAGATAACCCTGGAAGATAGCTCACATCCAATTCGGATACTACTGGAAGTTCAGTCTCAACCCCGGAACACACACCGGGAGTAACAGTTCCAACCTCGGAGATAACCCCGAGGCATGTAGTTCCAACACCGGAAATTCCACCGGAGAAGACCGATTTATCTCAGAGATAATCTCGAGGTATCCGATCTCATCTCCCCAACACGAGAATAAGCATACCAACCTTGGTGATAACTCCTAAGGAATGCGATTCAAGCGATAACCCCGAAATGCTTGTTTCAAATCTGCGCATAATCGCCTTCAACCTCGACTCACATCGAGGCACTTAGGACCAAGCGCGAGATAACACCGGAGGATGTGCACACCTCGTAGATATAACCGAGGACCTTGAACACTGCAGGCAGTCAATCCAATCTCAGTGATAACCCTGAGCAACGTCTGCTTTACCATCCCAAACCGGTGATAACTCTGGTGAGGGGCAAAGTCGTTATCTCGCCAACTCAAGGCCACATCACGTCGTCTCAACATCTCATACATACATTTCTACACAGCAATGTCCCACAAGAATCAAGAAAAACCAATCCCGAGTGACTATTACGCAAGGTAACAGATGGAATTTGAAGCTTGAAGACCGGAGGGCACCGTCCCATCTTCCTGACTTTGTACAACCTCTAATCCTATGCCATTGCATAACTCTCGACAACGGCGGTCCGAAATAGGTCCTATATACCTCGATTGGATGTCTTGATTGCAATCCTCAATGTTCGAGGACATTACAATTCCTTACGTGCGTGCGTCATTCGAGAGATGACGAACCCACAAAACTCGGGGCAACCCGGTAGCCTCAGTACACTGCTGCCCTAGCCAGTAGAAGTACACTTCATGACTCCCCTCTATAATAAGAGGGCTTGGTGTGGCCATTTTAAGAAAAAGAAAGGCGAGGAAGCCCTGTCAAATTTGCTCCGTACTCTCTCTATACTTAGTGTTTTCTCATTTTATACACTTGTGAGCTCACATATAGCTACTTTGTACTGGCGGGAGCTGAGTGTTCATCCCTTTAAAGATATAGAAGTCTTCTTCTACACCCACAATCGTAGCCTTCTCACACTTTTTAAAGCAATTCTCTTCATCTTTGCACACACCATCTTCTTCACGCCGAGAGTCGTGTTGCAAGTGTGTTTGCCTTTAACTTCGGCCTGTGGTTTTATTTCAGCTTGTATATACATATATATATATATATATATATGGACTAACATTATCGAGTTATGCCTCGATTGAGCCTAAACTTCGATTTGGAGCATTTATTTGCTTTAATATATATATATATATATATATATATATATATATATATATCAGACAGGATCAAGAGTAGACCTCTTAAGTAGTAGAACTCTCTTAAATAATAGAACTTTATCAAAACGACGTAGTTTCGATAAGACGCGGTGGAATTTTTGTAAATACCATGCCACCGCGTATTTACAAAAATGCCATCGCGTCTTATCAAAACTACGTCATTTTGATAAAATTCTATTATTTAAGGCATTCTGCTATTTAAGAATTCTACTCTTGATCCTTTCTGTATATATATATATATATGAACTATGTGTTAGACTTTGTTCAATGAGCCTAGACTTCGGTCTGGAGCATTTATTTGCTTTAATATATATATATATATATATATATATATATATATATATATATATAACTGTGTGTAGGACTTTGTTCGAAGAGCCTGGATTTTACATCCGGAGCGTTTATCGCTTATATATATATACTTATATATATGAACTGTTGTCGAACTCTGTTCGATGAGCCTGGATTTTACATCCAATGCGTTTATCGCTTATATATATATATATATATATATATATATATATATATATATATATATTTGTCCCACCTAGAGTTTACTTCGCGGTGGTTGATCTCTTTCACAGCTTTCTTTACGTTTCGTCCTGCCTGGAGTTTACTTCGTGGCAGTTGATCGCTTTTACAGCTTTATTTACATTTTTTGTATATATATATTTACAGCTTATATATATATATCTGCTTACTGCTTTCATACAAATTGCGGTATCATGTGAGCCTAGGAATCATGTGATCACAGATTCAGCCTATTGGATCTAGATTCGGTTCCCGTCATGGACATTTTTAGCTGTAAACAGCTTGTAAATTATTTTACGGTGTCTGAATTTCTTAAGATGGTTTTCATACCCACGAGGAAATCGACATTATTTTGTACATTATTTTCTTATAGATGTTTCGCATCTCGAAAATAAAATCAACCAAGCCCTACACTTAATAAAATGGAAGTGTAAAAGGTCTCAATTACTATTGAGCACAAGGGTTTGAAAAACCTCTTTTATAAAACATCACTGTCATATCTTGCTAAAATTGAATTTTTACATAAATTCAAACCCTGTGTATATAGGTGCGAACAAGGCCTCGCACCACTTCCAAATAAACAGCAGATTGACCCCCACACACACATTCAGATAATTGTTTCTTGAAAAGAGGCGGTTAAAGTGGAACACGGATGTCGGGGGGTGCCTAACACCTTCCTTCCGCATAATCAAGTTCCCGGACCCTAATGAATCTCGGTTTCACCGACCCGTTTAGCAGTGTCACATCACTTGGTCAATGTGCAAACCTTTTCTCGGTTGTGTTGGTACAACAATTTAAAAAACCAGCTGGCGACTCTTAACAGTCATCATCGACATTATACATGTCGAACCTTTTTCACTTGTTTTTTCAAACAAATCTCACCTAACATGAGAACACCAAAGAACAAGTAACGGAAAGGGATAACTAAAAATCTCGACGTCGACAGGTGGGGACTCTGCTGGGGACTTCAATAAGAGGACTTAAGCCGCTACTTAAAAAATTTTCAAAACTATTATCTGCTTGTGTGTGGATGTTGCATTTACATTTATGATGAATCTGTACGAATGCATTTACTTATTGCACTTAGTGTTTCGCACCATATCTTCTTGTGATATTAGTGCTTCTCACATGTCATCATTTCCATACGGTGAGACGCGATGTATGTGAATGTATGTTGTGTGGTCCCTCCACCAGGAGGTTATCATGTCGGTGTTTGATTACTGGACTCATAGGAAGACTAATTCCCGCGAGGCTCAGGAAAGGCACCACCCAAATTCGCTCCAGTTGAAAGACCAGATTAATTTCCCGTTGAGTAAATTGCTATGATTTTGCAACCTTCATTCGTAACCTAAGATAGGTCAGCCTCTGATAAACCCAATACAGAGGAAAGTCTCTTCATGTTTTCTCATTTTAATTACTTGTAAGCACAATTACTTGCAATTTCATTCCATATCTATCTCCATGTAATGAGAAATATGAAGAAATATGTACACATATATATTTAATCTAACATGCTATCCTGTATTACAAACAGCTGACATCCGTTTTGCAGGATAAAGTTCCTAAAACGGAAACATCACATAGCATGTTATTTTTATACATTCCCTAAAGACTAAACTATGCAAGTCTTTCGCAGGGAACCCATCGGACCCACTACCCGGTCAAAATCCAAAAAGGCTGCAAGCCTACAGTCAATCATGTCATCATCTGACCAGACTGACCTTAATCCAGTTTCTCGCAAAGAATTCGACGGATTAAGCAAACAAATTACAGATTTGGTTGTTCTTCTTAAAGAACTATACCAGTCTACTCAGGGTCCAAAGATACCCGTACATGTTGAATCCTCTACACAAGGGGGAACCCAGGTCATTACGATACCTGAACTGTAGTTGGATACGACCAATAAAATTCATGATTCCACCCATCTCACAGGAGATCCAGAAATCGGTGACATCAAAAAGAAAGTCCTTTAAATGGAATAGACCCTTCGTGCTATCAAAGGAATTGGAACACACGGGAGTGTTTCATATGCCAATAAAATTCATGATTCCACCCATCTCACAGGAGATCCAGAAACCGATGACATGAAAAAGAAAGTCCTTTAAATAGAAGAGACCCTTCGTGCTATCAAAGGAATTAGAATACACGGGAGTGTTTCATATGCTGACCTATACATATTCCTTGGTGTTCATTATCTAAAAAAATTTAAGACTTCTGACTTTGAAAAATATGACGGGTTAGGAGATCCTTACACATATTTGAAGGTGTTTATCGGAGAACTCAGATTTTATGCAGAGGACGAGAAGCTCAGAATGCATGTGACGCCCCCAAAACAGGTATACATCACCCATCTTGAGTCGCCAGATACATGGTACAAAATACAAATAAAAACTTAATTATACAACAGTCGTGTAAAATACGACAAAACATAAGCTATGATTTTTAAAACAAATATTGTCATCTAGACAATATCCACACTCAATGGAGTCCTCATTATATTTATTATTACACTATTTAATAGAATAGTGAGGACTATTAATGATATCATCTGGATCGTCACTCCGTTCCCCGACTAGTCCCGGCTACGTTCTCATTTCCTGAAGAGAACAGTGAAAGAAAGGGTGAGCTCAACTAGGCCAGTAAGAAATATTATGACTAAGATAATGCAGAATAATTTATCGTTAGCCTTCAACAGTGTTAAACTGATAAAATATAACAAACATAAAGTTTAACTACAGTGGAACAAGCAATCCATTAGAAGTGTCAAGTGAAGAATAAAATCTACTATCTTCTATGATTTTAAAAGGTTTTCATCACATTTATCGCTGAGACTCGGGTTAATAAATAAACCACATCATCCCTGCACTACGGCCAAGGATATTCATTAGTATCATGACCACAAATTATCCATGCACTACGGGCCAAGGATATTCGTGTATTCATCAATGGTCATGATCATGCCAACAACTATCCATCAATGCACTACGACCAATGAGAACTTTTACCACATCATTTGTAACATTACGGTCATGATTATACCGAATAATCCCTGGTCATAATCATACCAAGTCCATCCATGCACTATAGGCCAAAGATGACTTTCAACATATTATAAACATGAGGATGATGACAATTATATAAGAATTCAATCAAACAAGTTCAAGGATAAATTTGTAAAGATTTATATTTTAATTTATCCAGAAATCAATAACGTCCAAATTGTCAACATGATACTGCTTTGTGGAGTAAAATTCAAGAATGCTTAGAAGAATATTTCCATGAAAAGATACTGGATAAAGCGCAAATATCAAGGATATTCCACTAATTTCATGGAGTATAGAAGCCAAAACTTTAATCAACTGAGTATAATAGAATATATGAAACCGCAAATGGATTTTTGCCGCCATGCAGTAATCCACGTGAGCATGATTATTCCAACAAAATAATAAAGAATGGAATAACAGAAAAATTCACTACGCGTATCCGTAATTCGCATGAATGAGGTTATTTCAACAGAATAATAAAGAATGGAACCAGGTCATGCGTAATCCGCACAGACAGGATGTTCCAACAGAATAATATATAATGGAACTAGGTCATGCGTATTCCGCACAGACAGGATGTTCCAATAGAATAATAAAGAATGGAATAACAACAGAATTCACCAGGCATGCGATAGACTCAGATGCATGTGTTATTCCAATGTAATAATAAAGAATGGAATAACAGAAGAATTTCACCATCTATGCGGTACTTCGCATAGACAGGTTATTCCAACATAATAATAAAGAATGGAATAACAACCCTTACAAGTATTGAAAGAAAAATAACTCTCTTCGTGAATACGAAGGAATAATACCCCTTACCTTAGAAAAAACTGGATACTAAAATAGTGAGGTAGCAGACTTCTCTTCTTCTTTCTCTCTATAATGTCTCTCTATAATAATTTCTCTTGTGAGACTTAGTGAATTGGTGAGAAATGAAAGAAGAATGAGCTTCTATTTATAGGAAAATATAGTTTCGATAATTGCAGTTTTTGGGGTTCGAAATATTACAGTATAATACCTTCCTCTTTTTCATCATTTTTAATTTAGTCCTGCAAGTATTATCAGACTTGCACCACCTCCCCTAATAGTAAATAATGTGAATTAATAGTTCATTCATGTGACTCAATAGTATAATCATGTGAAAAAATTCTAATTACAAATACCTATAAGTACCTTCAACTATACCTCCATTTTTAATTTAGTCATGCAAGTATTATCAATCTTGCACCACCTCCCCTAATAAGACATGAATGTGAATCCATAGTACACACATGTGAACAAATAGTTATAAGTATGTGAAATAATAGCAATTAATCGCTCATTTATCCGATTAATTACCCGATCCAATTGGTCAATAAAGACCCCAAATTATTAATAAATGAAATTTAATTTCCTCTATTTATTATTTTGAAATAGTAAGGGTTGATTTGATTAATGTGGTTAGTTATGGGTAAAATCTTAAATATTTTTTAAATAAGCGGTGGTTATAAAATATTCATTGTTGTTAGGAAATATTAGTTTGGTGGTGGAATATTCTTCTTTGTCGGGAATAATATTAAATGCGGACAGTAGCGATCTTTATTATGGGCCCATGTGAAGCGATTGGATGAAGAAAGCGACAAGTATAAGTTGTTTATAAATAGCGGCGTAGTTATTCTGAGATTATCTTTTTGTTGGAATACCGGTGGTTAAAAACCACGATGTCTGGCGTTGTTGCCTGATAGCACATAAATAACTATTGCACAATTATTGATTCTTACGTGAAGGCAGGCACTACTCGATAATTATTACGATGAATTCTTTATTGATTATTTTATTTTATTGATTCATAATTGTTGCGTTGATATTTTATATTCTTTGTTGTTTGATAATTGTCACTACGATTTTTTCCATTATCGAAGCAATAATTCATATTATCTGAATAATATTATTAGAAAACATTATTGGCGATGTCTAGAAAGTTACATCTAAGGAGAGGTTTGGTCACCTAATTGCGGCGCCAGATGAGGAGAAATTCTTATTGGAAAGCCCCTCTTTTTCTGAGGAGCGGCACAGGTTGCCGATCTTGTGATTACTATAATATTATTTGTGAATAATTAATTATTGATTTATATGATGAGAAAAATATTGATTTTATGTGGTTATAGATGGAGAAAATTTTTAAAGTGACAATTGTTAAAAATTGATATTTTATCTTTTACGATAAAATAATATTTTATTATATTATATAATAATAATGATATATTTTTACAATGAATGTGGGATATATGAGTATATGAGGAGGAAGAGTATTTTTTGTTGCAAAAAAATTGTTTAAAACATGTTAAACATGTGCATGGGCCCATTTCTTGACTAAAATTTGATTATAGCTTTGTAAAATCGCTTGGTTTATGGATTTGGTCAATTTACATTTGGAATTTGGAAAAACTTTCTTCTACAAAAGTTGTAGAAATTGAATTTCCTATAAAAAGATGTAAAGATTCAATTTTTTGATAAAAGGGCTATTTATTATGAATTATTGAAGTTAGAAGTTCAAAATAATTGATTTTTGGAAGTTTTAATTATTTTAATTAAGAAAAATTTTTTTTTTTTTTGAGTGAGTTGGGGTGTGTGTGGAATATTTGAATTTATGTGATGATGTATGTAAAAATTTTTAATATATATATTATATATTTTATTAAATTTTACTTTTGGTGTTCTAAGCATTTTCTATAAATAGGGTGCTTAGGTTAGAATTGAAAATCACACGAAACTAAAGATTTCTCTCTCTTTCTCTCTCTATATATCGAGCGTATTTTGTGAGTATTTTTAGTACTTTGAGTATTGCTTTATCTGGTCTGAAGTTCTTTCGACACTATATCCGATATTCGATCGAAAAATATTATCTTTTTGAGGTAAGGGATGTTATTTTATTCATAAATGATATTATTTCTTGATATCATTATCTTAGAAATATTGGTTTTAACTTTTTATCAAATTTGGAACTTTTTCATGTCGGGTTACTATTCATGAGTTACTATTCATGAGTTACTATTCATGAGTTACTATTCACGAGTTCTTATTCACGATACTTATTCACGAAGCATGATGATGTTTTTTGTGAAATTTCTATCTTTTAATTGTCGAGATTACTATTCACGTATCGACACTATTCACGTATCTCGACACTTATTCACGAATCGACACTTATTCACGAAAAAATTAAATTTTCTTTTTATGTCCAAGATTATACATTATAGTTCCTATCTTTGATTGGATCTATGTTTTGATCTTCATTCTTGAATTTTACTCCACTTTGGTTATTTATGAAGTATTTTTGAACTTGGATTATTTAAAAGTATGAATCCTTAATATTTGTTCTTTTGTTTCATTTGGATTCGTTTTCTTTAAAATATTTTCATCATCCTCGGTCCTAAATGATGATATAATTTGAATATCTTTGGCTTTGTAGTGCAAAGATGAATGATTTCGATGAATATCTTTGGCACGTAGTGCAAAGATGAGCAGTGTTTAGATGAACATGACCAAGTGATGAATATCTTTGGCTGTAGTGCAAAGATGAATATTTGATTCGATATATATTGATTGATGTTACGAGGGATAAAAGATGAGCGATGAACTTTTAAATTCATATATAGAAGATAGTAGATTTCATTCTCTACTTAACTCTTCTAATGAATTATTATTTCATTGCGAATATTGATTTAAAACTTGTTGTCTATTGTATTACTATTAGATTTTTCCTGTTGAAGACTAACGATAATTTGTTACATATTATCTTAGTCATAATGTTCTTTACTGGGCTAGTTGAGCTCACCCTTTTCCTTTTTGTTCCATTTTTCTTCTCAGGAGGCGAGAATGTAGCGAGTACTAGTCGGGGTATGGAATGATGGTTCTAGAAGTTATTTTAGTAGTCCTCACCATTTTTGTAAAATAATGTATCAATAATTGAAATGAGGACTTATTTGAGTGTGGATATTGTCTAGATGACAATATTTGTATTTAAACTCACAGTTTTTATGTTGTATTAATAAAGTTGTAGTTGTTTACATACCATGTATTTTGTGACTCGAAATGGGTGTTGTATACTATTTTGGGGCGCGTCACGGTTAATATCGAGCTTAGGGATATGGTCTCTGGCGGAGATCGGGAATAGTACTAGGAGGGAGGCAGCAGATAATCCTTGATTAGTATGTCATACCTAAGCTTATTTGTTGGTCGATTGAAGTATATAGGTTAATATGTGATATATTAATTTGTTTAATTAACCCTTGTTTTATGGCGATATTTAAGAATGGCGGTTGAATATTAGCAGTGGAGTTAATGAGGCCGTGGAAACACTTTAATCACCACCCGAGAGCGTGCAGCAGGAAGGCAATATTCCTCCTGTAAACAACACCAGCTGACGAGCGATGAGCAGCGGGATGTTTAGGAGCTTTTTGCGATTCATGCAAAAACCGAGCGAGGGAGACTTCGTGTACGAGAATACTGGTGGAAATGATAGCAATGCCTTGCGACTTATCACTGACCAAGCGATTCAAAGTTGGGACCACGAATTTAAGGAAAGCGGGATCCGATCATGGCGGAAAGCGTGGGTCAAACAAATTACCAAGATATTCGATGTCTTGGGATGCGGAGAAACAAAAGGTTCCATTCGCCACCTTTATGTTAAATGGCGAAGCGATGATTCTTGGTGGAAGTCGTGAAAGCGTACCCGACTGCCGCACTTTCACGTGTCTTGGGAAGCGTTTGAAACTTTTTTCAACGAAAAATACTTTCTGAAAGTATTACGCCATATGAAGGAGGTAGAGTTTATTAGACTAGAACAAAACAACATGGCGGTGTCCCGATCTCGGCGAAGATTTAGCGAGAGTTATCGAGTTTTGCACCTCATTTGGTAGAGAATGAGGAGCGAATGGCGAGGATGTTTACGAGAGGTTTAAAACCGAGATTTGGCAATATCTTATCTCTCATAAATTTTCTTTATATTGGATGTTGTCAGCGAGGGCTCGATTATTAGGCGAGATAGCGAGTACGTTCACGAGGGGCCCATGACGAGTCATCTGGGTGGCGGCGATCATCGAATAATGAAAACCGGTGGGAGGAAAACATTGAACAAAAGCGGTAACCACTCGGTGGTAATCGTGGCCATGAAAATAGAAGAAGCGAGTCGGGGAGATTTTAAAGAGAGATTCAACAATGACAATGTGAAGAGCGTCGGCACCAATGACAAGCTGGTTCGAGGGAGAGAAACGACCACCGGTCGTATCTTTATAAATCACGAAAAGAAGGACATATCATTGGCCCAAACCCCTGACAGTTTAAGGTATGTTATAATTGTGGAAAGGAAGGACATATCGCTCGAGATTGTCTTTGTGTGAAACCAAGTCCGGTGAGGATGGTGACTCGAAAGGCATCCCGAAAAAAAGTCAAAGTCAGCGGTTCTGGAAGAGCGTTTGTCGTGGTTGAGTCGTCAACATCACGAGGAACCCAAGCGAGGTGATCACGGGTAAGCTAATCATAAATTCATGCGAAGTTTATACATTACTTGAATCTGGGTGCTACCCATTCATTTATCTCTCTGCTTGTGCTCAGCGTTTAAACTTGACTCAGGAGAAATTAGACTTTGACCTATCTGTGGAAACTCAGTTAGGAGAAACTTTCATCACATCCACTTTGTTTATAAATCTTGTTTGATCCAAGTTGGCACCATCACATTACACATTGACCTTATCTCTTTAAAGATACTTGCTTTTGATGTGATTTTAGGGATTGATTGGTTAACTACTCATCATGCCAAAATTGATTGTTTTAAATAAGGTTGTTAGTTTTCATATTCCTAATCAACTTTGTTGTGCGAATTCAAGCAACTAAACCATTAAAATCAATCAACTTGTCATATCAAGTCATAAAGCTATTCGTTTATTGAAAAAGCGGATGTCAAGCTTTCTTAGCCCATGTTATGGATTTGAATAAAGACACGTCGATTTGAATAATATTCTGTTGTTATTGACTTTCTGGCGTATTTCTGAAGAACTTCCGGTCTACCCCGAGCGTGAAGTTGAATTCTTTATTGATCCTTGAACTTTGGTACAAAAGCCCATTTCTAAAACCCCATATCGAATGGCTCTATTGAACTTGAGGAGTTAAAGGTCCAACTACGAGAGTTGTTGGACATCGGTTTCATTAGTCTAGTACATCTCCTTGGGGTGCTCTGTTTTTATTTGTAAAGAAGAAAAGCGGGGAGTATCGCGACTTTGTATCGATTATCGAAATTAAACCATGTCACTTGTCAAGAATAGGTATCCGCTACCTCGTATTGATGACTGTTTGACCCGATTCTGAGGAGCATGATTCTTTTCAAAGATCGATCTTAGATTACGGATATCATCGGTTTGAAGGTTAGAAGCGAGGATATTCAAAGGCTACTTTTGAGAACTTCGATGCGGGCATTATGAATTCTTAGTCATGTCTTTTGGATTGACTAATGCTCTATGCTTGCTTTTCATGGATATGATGAGCCAGTATTCAGGAATATTTGGATCGATTCGTTGTTGTCTTTATTGATGACATCCTCATCTATTCAAAAAGTAAGTGAAGATCATGGCGCCATTTGAAAATGATCTACTGAAAAGGCTTCGTGATAACAAACTATATGCCAAAATTGAAGAAATCGAGTTACGGCTTGAGGAAGTAGCATTCCTTGGGCACATGGTGTCAAAACATGGAGTGTCTGTTGACGGCGAAGATTGAAGCAATCTGAAAGTTAGGAGCAACCAAAGGCGGTGGCCAAAATCGTAGCTTTTGGGCTTAGTTTGGTTATTATCGAAGATTTGTGGAAGGATTTTCTAGAATCGCTACTCAGATTAACTTTCGGTGACTCGTAAAGATACAAAATTCGTATGGAGCGAGGAATGCGAGAAGAGTTTCAAGATCTCTCAGAGGAGACTCATTTATTTTGTTTTGACAATACCATCTGGTTCGGATGGATTTGTTATCTCTGATGATGCTTGAGCAAAGGGTTAGGATGTGTTCTCATGCAGCGTGGGAAAGTCATAGCTTATGCCTCGCGACAACAAAAAGAATATGAGAGGAATTATCCTACTCATGATCTAGAGTTAGCGGCCCGATCGTTTTAGCTAAAGATCTGGAGGCACTATCTATATGGGGAGAAAGTGGAGATATATTCGGACCATAAAAGCCTCAAATATTTCTTCACTCAAAAAGAACTCGACATCTGGCAACGACGTTGGCTCGAAATTGTTGAAAGATTACGACCACACTATTGATACCATCTGGAAAAGCAAGCGTGGTAGGCGGCGCGTGAGTAGAAGATCATATCACGAGGAGCAGTGCGATGATGTCAAATATCTGCGCGTAGAACCGACTTTAATCGAAAAAGTTAAAGTTGCTCGAAGCCACGAACCGGGTGATGCGTGATGAAGAAGAAAGTACAAAGGTGCTATTCGAGAAGCGAAGAATCGATGAAGAAGGAATACTTGAGTCCACTCGGACTTTGTGTTCTAACGATTACGACTTGAAGTATCACAAGAATCATGATGGAGGCACACAATACACCATTTGCAATCCATCACAGGAGTACCAAAATGTATCGTGATCTTGACATACATTTTGGTGGAACAATATGAAGAGAGAGATCGCGAAGTTTATCTCGAGGTGTTTAACTTGTCAGCGTGTAAAGGCGGACATCAAGTGCCTAAGGGTCCATGCAACCACTTGAGATTACGAAATGGAAGTGGAACACATTACCATGGATTTCGTTCTGGGTCTTCCACGGTTTCTCAAGCGTAAATGTTATTTGGGTTATTGTTGATAGATTAACCAAGTCTGCTCATTTCTTGCCGTCTCGGAGACTTATTCCTTGAGCGTCTTGCTAGTATGTCGTGTAGATGAGATTGTGAGATTGCATGGCATGCCGGTATCCATAGTTTGGATCGTGACCCAAGATTCACTTCAAGATTTTGGGTTAGCTTGCAAAAAGCTATGGGCGCGCAGTTCTGATTTAGTTCGACATACCATCCTCAAAGCGAAGACGACAATCGGAGAGGACTATTCAAACTCTTGAAGATCTATTAAGACTTTGTGTCCTAGACTTCAAAGGAAGTTGGGATAAGTATTTACCATTGGTGGAATTCTCCTACAACAACGATTATCGAGCAAGTATAGGTGTGGCTCCATTTGAAGCATTGTATGGATGAAAGTGTAAGCTCTCGATATGTTGGGATGAGGTGGGAGAAGCAACGTTGTTGGGACCCGAGTTGATACGAATGACTACGAAAAGATCCAATGATTGACAGCGTATACAAATGGCGCGGGATCGACAAAAGAGTTATGCGGATCTTCATCGAAAGGGCGTGGAATTTAGTATTGGGGATCATGTATTGTTGTGTGTGGCTCCATGGAAGGGAGTTACAAGATTTGGGAAGAGAGAAAAGCTCGATCCACGATTTATTGGTCCATTTGATTCTTGAGCGAGTAGGAAATGTGGCTATAGACTCGCGTTACCTCAAGTATGTCTCGTGTTCATAATGTTTTTCATATATACGTACTTCGTAAATATGTGAAAGACCCGAACCACGTTATTGAGTTAGAACCCGGACGAGATAGCCAAAGATTTAACGTCTGACGAAGAGGTACTGTCAAGATCTTGGATAGGAAGAGCATGTCCCTACGCTGAAAGGTTATACCACAAGTTAAAGTTTTGTGGAGAAACCATGCTATTGAAAAATGACACGGGAGTTGGAAGCGGAAATGAAAGCGAGTATATCCTCATCTTTTGAAACACACCGAGTCGTCGTCGATTTAGAGGATGAAATTTCATAAGGAGGGAGGTTGTAAGACCCCAAATTATTAATAAATGAAATTTAATTTCCTCTATTTATTATTTTGAAATAGTAAGGGTTGATTTGATTAATGTGGTTAGTTATGGGTAAAATCATAAATATTTTAAATAAGCGGTGGTTATAAAATATTCATTGTTGTCGGGGAATATTAGTTTGGTGCGTGGAATATTCTTCTTTGTCGGGAATATTAAATGCGACGGTAGCGATCTTTTATGGGCCCATAACGCGAAAGCGATTGGATGAAGAAAATGAAAAGTATAAGTTGTTTATAAATAATAGCGTAGTTATTACCATTAACTCTTTGTTGGAATACCGGTGGTTAAAACACGATGTCTGGCGTTGTTGCCTGATAGCACATGGTATTGCACCAATTATTGATTCTTACGTAAGAAGGCACTACTCGATAATTATTACGATGAATTCTTTATTCGATATTTTATTTTATTGATTCAATAATTGTTGCGTTGATATTTTATATTCTTGTTGTTTCAATAATTGTCACTACTGCGATATTTTTTCCATTATCGAAATCAATAATTCATATTATCTGAATAATATTATTAGAAAACATTATTGGCAATGTCTAGAAAGTTACATCTAAGGAGAGGTTTGGTCACCTAATTGCGGCGCCCGATGAGGAGAAATTCTTATTGGAAAGCCCCTCTTTCACAGGAGCGGCACAGTTGCCGATCTTGTGATTCTGTAATATTATTTGTGAATAATTAATTATTGATTTATATGATGAGAAAAATATTGATTTTATGTGGTTATAGATGGAGAAAATTTTTAAAGTGACAATTGTTAAAAATTGATATTTTATCTTTTACGATAAAATAATATTTTATTATATTATATAATAATGATGATATTTTACAATGAATGTGGGATATATGAGTATATGAGGAGGAAGAGTATTTTTGTTTGCAAAAGTTGTTTAAAACATGTTAAACATGTACGTGGGCCCATTTCTTGACTAAAATTTGATTATAGCACAAAAAATCGCTTGGTTTATGGATTTGGTCAATTTACATTTGGAATTTGGAAAACTTTCTTACGCAAAGTTGTAGAAATTGAATTTCCTATAAAAAGACGCAAGATTCGAATTTTTTGATAAAAGGGCTATTTATTATGAATTATTGAAGTTAGAAGTCCGAAATAATTTATTTTTGGAAGTTTTAATTATTTTAATTAAGAAAAATGTTTTTTTTTTTAGTTGAGGGGGTCACTCTTGGTATGGTGATATTTGAATTGATATTGTATGTGCGTAAGAAAATTTAATAATATATATATTAATATTTTATTAAATTTTACTACTTTGGTGTTTTAAGCATTTTCTATAAATAGGGTGCTTAGGTTAGAATTGAAAATCACACGAAACTAAAGATTTCTCTCTCTTTCTCTCTCTATATATCGGCGTATTTTGTGAGTATTTTAGTACTTTGAGTATTGCTATCTTGGTGCAAGTTCTTTCGACCTATATCCGATATTCGATCGAAATCTTATTCTTTTGAGGTAAGGGATGTTATTTTTTATGATAAAATGATATTATTTCTTGATATCATTATCTTAAAATATTGGTTTGAACTTTTTATCAAATTTGGAACTTTTTCATGTCGGGTTACTATTCATGATTCTTATTCACGAGTTACTATTCACGAGTTACTATTCACGAGTTACTATTCACGAGTACTATTCATGATGATGATGATTTTTTTTGTGAAATTTCTATCTTTTGGTGTAGTTAGAGTTACTATTCACGTATCGACCTTTATTCACGTATCTGACATTTATTCACGAATCGACACTATTCACGAAAAAATTAAATTTTCTTTTCTATGTCCAAGATTATGCATTATAGTTCTATATCTTTGATTGGATCTATGTTTTGATCTTCATTCTTGAATTTTACTCCACTTTGGTTATTTATGAAGTATTTTTGAACTTGGGTTATTTAAAGTAGAATCCTTAATACTTGTTCTTTTGTTTCCTTTGGATTCGTTTTCTTTAAAATATTTTTCATCATCCTCGGTCCTAAATGATGATATTCTTGAATATCTTTGGCACAGTAGTGCAAAGATGAATGATTTCGATGAATATCTTTGGCACGTAGTGCAAAGATGAGCAGTGTTTAGATGAACATGACCAATGATGAATATCTTTGGCACATGTAGTGCAAAGATGAATATTTGATTCGATATATATATTGATTGATGTTACGAGGGATAAAAGATGAGCGATGAACTTTTATATTCATATATAGAAGATAGTAGATTTCATTCTCTACTTAACTCTTCTAATGAATTATTATTTCATTGCGAATATTGATTTAAAACTTGTTGTCTATTGTATTCTATTAGATTTTTCCCTGTTGAAGACTAACGATAATTTGTTATGTATTATCTTAGTCATAATGTTCTTTACTGGGCTAGTTGAGCTCACCCTTTTCCTTTTTGTTCCATTTTTCTTCTCAGGAGGCGAGAATGTAGCGAGTACTAGTCGGGGTATGGAATGATGGTTCTAGAAGTTATTTTAGTAGTCCTCACCATTTTTGTAAAATAATGTATCAATAATTGAAATGAGGACTTATTTGAGTGTGGATATTGTCTAGATGACAATATTTGTATTTAAACTCACAATTTTTATGTTGTATTAATAAAGTTGTAGTTGTTTTGTTTACCATGTATTTTGTGACTACGGAATGGGTGTTGTATACTACGATTTTTTTGGGCATAAAAAGAAAGAGGAAGATGTTTCCCTGATACTACAAGGTTGAAAAGGCAATCAGAACATGCCTATCCAAAGGAAAAGTTACACTCCCTTTCAAGCACGGTCTTGAAACCTCCAATGCCAAAAGGTGGAGAAGTCAAACGCCTCGAGTGTTCACACCCTTAGGGGACTCACTGAGAATATTCTCACTCTCTTCGATAACACGAAAAAAATCACGCATCTTCTTCCACCACCAAATTTCTAATGGATGGGGTTTCAATCTTCGCTTTCGAAATGTGCTTATCATCTTTGGGGCACTGGACATGATACTCAGGATTGTTGGGCCTTGAAACACAAGATCCAAGACCTGATAGACAATGATGAGATCGTGGTCACCAAACCAGATCAACCTCACGTACAAGACAATCCTCTTCCTCAACACAAAGAAGAAGAGGTCAACATGATTAATTGGAGCAATGGACAAAGTTCCAATTATAATGGCGATTCATCTCAGACTACCAAAGACGGTGTTGATAAATGGGATTATGCCAAATTCCAGTTTGTAATGGAACGTAAGATGAAAGCTCTATGCAAGCAAATTGAGCAATTGGCAGAACTGGTGACTTATCAACATCAAGTAACACACCAGTTGGTCAGCCAGGAGCATGCTAGTCTCCTCCCTCTTGTCAGGAATATACTCTCGTCACCTTCAGAAAATGAAATGCTGGAGGACAAAGTGATAAGGAGAGCAAATGCCAAAGCCTGTCGGGATTTCGCTAATAAAAGGGAATTTATATACCTGGGCCAACCTATGGAGGAAATCTTGCAGATCCTAATCAATGAAGGAAGAATGACTTCCCTTCTTCCTCCGGTTAATCCCCATTTCAGACGGTTCAATTCTGATAGAGTATGTCAATATCACTCCCATTCTCGCGGTCGCATGCGTAAGAATGTTGGGCACTCATACACGATCCGAAATCTAATTGACGGTGGTGTCCTGCAACTAGCAGACGATGATACTGTGCTACGTGAGAGTGAGAATACATGTCCTACTAAGTGGAAGGGGTTGGTAGCAGTCATATCCACAGAAACTGATGGGACTAACAAATCTCTCACCATTCCAGTAATTCAACTCAGAGGAAACAACAATCCTTTGAAAGTGGCCGCTCTAGAGCCAATCAACTTATCATGCAGAGCATAATATCCTACTGTTAGCTTACACAAAGTGCCATGGAATTATGGAGAAGGTGAAAGATCCACCTCACATACAACTGCTGCAGTGTCGAAGGAAAATCCACTATATCTTCCCCAAAGGGTGATGAAGTCTACCATCAAATCAAAGGGGAAAATACCCATGGAGAAGATTGAAAAATTCCTCCGCACTAAGGGTCATAACGAAGCCAAGGTGGTTTTAAGCTTAAAAGAAGCTCCACACCAAATCTCAATTTTGGACTTGGTCCTAACTTCCGATGATCACTAGACGATCTTGCTGAAGGTTTTAGAAGAAGCCTATCTACCAAAATCAACGGATGCGAAAAAATTTCAACATTTGGTTGATCATATTTTCAACAACAATGTGATATCCTTCACTGATGACGACATACCGCCCGAAGGGACCGGTCATTGCAAGTCATTGCACATTGCAGTCTTGTCCTTCGGATACATGCTAGCTGGAGTCTTGATAGATGGAGGTTCATCTCTAAATATATGTCCATACGATACCTTGTTGAAGATGAATATCAATCTCAACCGAATTCAGAGCAGCCATATGGTCATCAACGCTTTTGATGGAGCCTGCCGGAATTCGGTCGGAGTAATTGAGCTGCCAATTGAAATTGGTCCCCATACATTTGCGTGTCTTTTCACGTACTCAAAATAGATTCAAGATACAACCTGCTCTTGGGAAGACTGTGGATTCATATGGCCAGGGCAGTCCCCTCCACCCTTCATCAATAGTTGAAATACATTATCAACAACAACCTAGTCACAGTCAACACTGAACCGTAGTGTCCTCCACATAGTGACATACCATAGATCAACGTCAATTCAGATGTTGAACCGGTCAGTTTTCACGCCTTGGAGGTGAGTAACACTCAGTACCATGCTATTGGGGCGCCACCTCTCACACCCAAGATTTCTGCCGAAGTAATGTCGGCTACTCAAGAAATGATATCCTTGGGTCATCAGCCAGGACAAGGGCTGGGTAAAGATCACCAGGGTATCAAGTACCCCATCCAAGTTATCAGTCAAACTGGGACAGCTGGGCTAGGCTATTCTGCCAGTTCTAGTAACAGGAATCCAAATAAACATCCTCAGATTCCTCCAACTTCAGTTACACAACGTTTGTCTGCACTTACAACTGCTGAGTCCGCACAACCTCTGGTAAAGGTGTCAGCCAACGTGATGACTATGTTATTTCCCAAGCCAGTACCGGTGAAGGTGAAAGAAGTCTTTGTTCCAGATCCCGCCGAGGAGGAAGAGAAATAAAGAATTAAACAAGACGTCATCTGAATGATGTCAGGCATACGCATCATTGTTCATGATGAACATACAAACAGATACACCCCAGATGATGATTACAAAGACATAATGGCCATCATTCAGGATAGGGAGGACGATGATAACCCCTCCATCACTGCAGTCCACCTGGGCTTTGCCCTTGCGAATTGGAGCAGCACTCCTTGCATTGGTCGACAAGGGTAAAACGGGAAGAAACTCTTTCTGCCCTATAGATATCATAACTGCTTACTCTTTTATACAGTATTAGCAGTCGTTTTGTCAGTACATGCTTACACTTTGTATGATCAAACCTTTTCATATATACTAAGTGAAAGCATATTTTGTTTCAGGACCCTGAATTTAGATGTGCCTGTACTTGCTGATTTGGTGCCTCTTCTCCACAAAGATTGTAACTTTGATGTAGAGATGAATTCAGCCTTGATGGAAATACATGAGGACATTGAGGTGCCTCCGGAAATTCAAGAATGGGTCAAAGACAAACCTAAACCCAACCTTGATCAAACCACTCCATTCAATCTCGGAACCTTAGAAAGCCCTAAGTTAATCCAGATTGGTTCAGACCTTACCCCAAACCAGTGGAATGACATGGTTACGCTACTAACCCAATTCCAGGATGTGTTTGCATGGTCTCATGAAGACATGGTGGGTTTGTCCACTGACATTGTACTTCATCGCCTTCCCATTAAAGAGGGATTCAAGCCAGTCAAGTAGAAGCTCAGGCGATTGAAACCTGAGTGGAGTTTAAAGGTAATGGCATCATCATGGTGTCTACATATCCTAAGTGGATATCCAACATTGTTCCCGTGCCTAAACTTGGAGGAAAGGTATGAGTCTACGTAGATTATCGGGACTTGAACAAAGCTTGCCTTAAAGATAGCTTTCCGTGCCCTTTATCCACATTCTCATTGAGAATACTGCTCAATACTGCATGTACTCCTTTGCTGATTATTTTGTGGGGTACCATCAAATCATGGTTGCTGAGGAAGATCGTGAGAAAACTGCTTTCATAACACCTTAGGGAACCTTTTGCTATAGACGGTTGTCATTCAGACTCATCAATTCCAGGGCCACCTATCAGCGAGCTATGATGGCTCTCTTCCATGACTTAATGCACAAAGAGATCGAGATCTACGTGGATGACATTATTGTCAAGTCCCGGAAGGAGGAGGACCACTTAGACCATCTCAGAAAGCTATTCAACAGGTTGTGTAAGTACAACTTGAAGTTGAATCCAGCCAAGTGCGCCTTTGGCGTTAAATCAAGCAAGTTGCTAGGATTCCTAGTCAGCCACAAAGAGATTGAGCTGGATCCTACCAAAATCCAGCCCATTACGGAAATGCCCATTCCTCAGACAGAGAAGGAAATACGGGGATTTTTGGAAAGAATCAACTTCATTAGCAGGTTCATCTCTCAACTCATAGCAACCTGTGAGCCAATCTTCAAGTTATTAAGGAAGAACTCAATCTTCAAGTTATGAAGGAAGAACTCCTCCATGAAATGGAATGATGAGTGCCAAAATGCCTTCCTCACAATCAAAGAACAGCTAGTCAAAGCTCCCATTTTGGCACCACCCAGGGATGATGTTCCCTATTCATGTACACATCCATAAGTGATAACGCCATGGGTGCATCTTTGAGACGAGAAAGACGATAGAGGCCAAGAACGAGCTATCTATTACCTCGGCAAAAAGATTCAAAGACGGTGAACACAAGTACACTCTGATCGAGAAGACTTATTGTGCTTTAGCATGGGCTTCCATGAGGTTACAACATTACCTCCATGGTCACACAACCCATCTAATATCCCGCGTGGATCCTCTCAAGTACGTGTTCAACAAACCCATGTTAAATTGTCGGTTGTCCAGATGGCAGTTGATCCTACAATAATTTGACATCACTTACATGACTCAAAAGTCCATCAAAGGTCAAGGAATTGCGGATTAACTAGCCGCCGCACCCTCAGGGGACTTCAAACCCTTGGAGACATACTTCCCCGATGAAGGGGTAATGACAGTTTAGCAACACCATCAGTACGATACACGCCAAACATGGAAGATGTATTTTGATGGAGCTGTTAATATGGAAAGTTCTGGAGTTGGAGCAGTTCTAGTATCCGGTGCGGGGAGCGAGATCCGTCATAGTCCAAATTGCAGTTTGTCAGCACCAACAACACATCTGAGTATGAAGGCTGTCTCATGGGGCTAAAACTTTCCCGTTCAATGGGAATCAGGCGGTTAACTGTCTTTGGGGATTCAAAGTTGGTAATCAGACAATCCACCGGAATCTATCAAACCAAGGAACTACATTTGCTGCCTTACCATCGGCAAGTTTTACATATGGTTTTGGAGTTCAAAGAAATCTCTTTTCTACATATTCCTCGTAATAGGAATGACTTTGTAGACGCATTAGCAACTTTGGCCTCCTTGATTCGAATATTTGACAAGGGACACTTGCCAAGCGTCACAATTTCCCTACACAAGGCCCCAGCCTATGGGAACTACGTTGGAGAAGTATCGGATGAGCTACCTCCCATCCAGCATCCTTGGTATCAACATATCAAGGAATACCTACGAGATGGATCTACACCCGCTGAGGTGAGCCCGCCTGAGAAAAGGCGGATCCATCGACTTGCCATGAAATTCTACCTGAATGGAGATGCACTCTTTAAAAGAGATGCAAGATAATGACTCCTCAGATGTTTTAACAAAGATCAAGCTCAAAGGCTTATGGATGAGATCCATGGTGGAGTCTGTGGCCCCCACATGAGTGGCCCCTCCTTGTCAAGAAGATCCTCAGGATAGGACATTATTGGCTATCTCTCAAAGCTGACTGCAATGACCACGTCAGGAGATGCTATCAGTGCCAGATTCATGGGAATGTTATCCACACCCCTCCACGGGAACTCCACAATATGAGTTCGCCTTGGCCCTTCTTAATGTGGGGAATGGACGTTATCGGGCCCATTAAGCCCAAAGCCAGTAATGGACATCGGTTTATCTTCACCATGGTCGACTACTTCACCAAGTGGGTAAAAGCAGCCTCTTTCCCCAGGGTTACCAAAGAAGTCATCATTGCTTTCATCAGAAACAATGTCATTTGTTGATATGGACAACCCGAGGTGATTGTGTCAGACAATGCTAAGAACCTCAACAACAAAATGATGGAGGAACTATACAGTAAATTCCACATCAAACATCTTAACTCTGTCATCTATCATCTGAAGATGAATGGTGATGTTGAAGCGGCTAAAAAAAACATCAAGAAGATCATGCAAAAGATGTCCACCAATCACAAAGAATGGCCTGACTTATTGCCTCTTACTCTGTTAGCCTATCGAACATCAATGCGCACTTCCACTGGGGCAACCCCCTACGCATTAACGTATGGGATGGAAGCAGTGCTCCCCATAGAAGTAGAAATGGAATCCCTCAGAGTGTTGATAGAAGCTCAGCTAGATGAAGATCAATGGGTACAAGACAGGTTTCACCAATTGTCTCTAATAGATGAAAGGCGAACTACGGCTATCTTCCATGGTTAATTATATCAATAGAGGATCACCAGATCCTACAATAGAAAAGTCCAGCTACGGTAGTTTAAATAACATGACTTGGTTTTAAAGAAGATCATTGACAACCAAGATCAATCTAAGGGAAAATTCGCTCCTAACTAGGAAGGCCCATTTGTTGTCAAGGAAGTATTGACAGGAGGTGCTCTCAGATCGTAAGAAATGGACAGCGATGAATTTCCATAACTCATCAACTCGGACACCATAAAACGGTACTATGTCTGAAGTTACCATCAAGCAAACATCCTGGTGTTCGATCATCAGATCACCAGTCACTCCGGTTCTTTAACCCTTTACCACATATAACTCTTTTCCACACTTTGCCCCTCAGGGAAACATACTTTTCAAGCTAGCAGCCTGGCTTCTCTGCGTTCCTACGACTTCAGTCATCCCACTAGGGATTGAACCTTTTCGTGCTTATAGTTTGTTACCCCCAAACATGGGATCAAACTTTTCATGCCTTTAGTTTATCCTCAACTTAGGATCAAACTTTCTCTGCCCTGTAGTCTGACCTGCACATGGGATCATGCTTTTCAACTCGCCCTGAGGGGTGAACTACGCCGACCTGATCTCCTCTTCAATAGGAGTACGTAGGCAACCATTTTACATGGCCCGGTCACAATAAAACAAAAACAACAAAAACATTTCTACCCCCTTCTCCTTACAAAAACAAAAACAAAAAAAAATCCTACACCATTCCTGCCACATACAGCGTTAAACCTCTTACACCAGGTTCGAACTACGCAGACCTGATCTCCTCTTCAATAGGAGTACATAAGCAGCCATTTATGGTTCGGTCTCATCCCCCCTACCAAAACACAAACACTTATCAACTGGTACTGGGATCATCCTTCAATCCACTACGTTTCATTCGGCTTCAGACCAAAGGGGTGGAATTACCTAAACTCCTCCTAAATAGGAGATTCGGCGACCATCTAAGTTGTGGTTGTGCCTCAAAGAGCAACACCAATCCATAAGAGATGGAATTAACTAGGCTTCTCATAAATAAAGGTACTGGCGACCATCTGTGGTGCGGTCAATCTCAGAGAGGAAAGCCACCCTCCTCTCTACATCTCCATACAGAAACCAGTCCCAAGACACCAATGATGGTAGGGATACACATAGATCAATGATCCATTCTGAACTATCCAGTGACAACTCAATGTCCATCCATCTAGGAGGAATTCAGAATACATCAAGATCACAAGCCTTGAAGAAACATGCAAAATATCAAGCAAGCCACAGACATATCTAAAAGGGAAGTGATCAAAAATATATGTCCCTGCTATATATAATGTTGTTTGATATACATAATGTAAACTATGCAGGACAAAATGGCTATGCTAGTCTGTGCAAGAAAATATCAAGCCCATCTACAACTCAGGATGTATGCGAGCTAACAAGCCCAATATGGCATCCCTCTCAGAAGAAGGAGGCGAAGCTATGGTCTCCTGTACGAGGGTATCCACACGACCCAACAGATCTGCAGCCATCTGCATGGTGACCATATGCTCATCAATGTATGTGTTCATCTCTACAATCATGCCAGTGGTAAGGGACCTCACTGCAGTACTATCTGTGACGGCTACATCCTGGGCAGATACGGCACTATCCCGCTCAACTATCACTGCATCTCTGGCTGATCTAGCCTCATCCCGCTCGACAACAGCGGCATCTCTGCGAGCTAATGCATCGTCTCTCTCAAATAGAGATGCGTCTCTCCCATCAAGGGCAGTCAACATTAAGGCTCTAGCATGGTCTCTCTCGAAGGTCATCAGATGAAGACTCTGCTCGAAGTACTATGCTGAATGTTGTATCACGACAGTGCTAGTACTGGGAGAATCTAAAAGAGATGATGGCAACCCAGTAGACTGCTCCTCCTCGATGTGAGAATCAATGTCCTCCATGGGCTCTCCATCATCTGAATCATTATTCGGTACTGATGGATACTGTCGTAGCCGATGAAATCTCTATCTCCATCCACGCAGAATACTATGGCGAACATCCCGGATGGTTAATAGAGAAAAAAGCTATCTCACGCTGGTCCCAACAAGCATACACACAGGATCGATCCTCTACTGAGAGATAGCAAGAAGCTAAACGCTGACCTAGCGCCCCCTCAAAAGGATGAAAATCCTGAAACTGGGCAAACTGCAACATCATGGCCATCGGGTGATAGGTAGTCATACCCCTCAAACCAGCCAGAGGGAGATAATCCATGCCCGGAGCATGAGTAATAAAGCTGTAGGGAGAGTTAAGCCCTGTGCACGGAAGTGTGACAAACGGATCTCTGATATCTGCTAAGAACATCGACCAAGACATGGCGTCTGTACACTCTGATGGCTAAAAGGAGTATGACATGGCTATAAACCATTAAAGGTGCCGATTGGTCTCAAGTGTGACATAAACCACACGTACAGCATGACCAAGCTACCTGTAAACACTCCTGTCGGATAAGTGCAGCAATTTATAACTAACATTAGAGTCTCTACTATGATTATAGGTCTGATGGTGTGACCCTCCCTGAGAGCTCTCACTGGCATGAAAACTCCTATGTCCAACTTATCCATATACCGTGGCATATATACATATGACAGTACTCACAATAGCAGTACATCTACCCTGGCTAGACGCCAATGATCCTCCGGTGTGGTGAAATTCCCAGAATGTCATGTATAACTATCCTCAGAGCCAAATCTATCAAACAAAAAATGCTGGGATATAACGTGGCCAGATGTAAGCTCATCCTTCCCCGGTGGGGGTCACAACGCAAGCTCGAGAAGCAATCCCCGACGGGGGTCACAACGCAAGCTCGAGAAACAATCCCCGATGGGGGTCACAATGCAAACTCAAAAAGGATCCCCGACGGGGGTCACAACGCAGTCTCAAAAGCAATCCCCGGCGGGGGTTACAACGCGTGTTCATCCGTTGACACACATATCAACGAAGGTCAAGCAGCCTTGACATCAATATGACCATTGGCAAGTAAATCTAATGTAGCATCGGATCGGAAGCCATCCGATGATATCAGCTATTGATACACACATCAGCGAGGTTACAACGCATACCCCGGCGGGGGTCACCACGCATTGTCATCCATTGACGTACGTGTTAATGAAGGTCAAGCAACCTTGATGTTATATCAGTCGATGGCAAGTAAACCCATCGAGTCATCAAAAGTTGTTCGATTATTGCGTACTTTGATATTCATATTCCTCAGCGGATCCCCAGCGAGGTCACAATGCATACAAGTCGTTGATTCACACTTCAGCGAAGGTCAAGCAGCCTTGACAGTCTACCCCACAGGCTTTTCATCCGTTGTTTCATACATCGGTGAAGTACACGTCAACGAAGGTCAGGCAACCTTGACAGTATATGTTGTTAGCAGTAAATCCAATAGAATCTTGACATCCCCTGGCGATACAACCCAGGAAAGGTCAGCATCATCAAGAAGGATCGATGTTATACACATCCTCAAACAGACAAAGCTTTATCCCCACAGATCTCTTACACATAAGAGGCACCTCTTTGGAATCAAGTCTGTATCAAGGATTAAGGACTTTGGTGACAGCCCCAACGTCAACATCCTAACAGATTCGGATCACACATCCAATCTGGCCATAGTTGTCAATCCTCGGTAGAAGTTACAGGGAACCAACAATCATCCCCAGCATGTTGGGCAACAACCCCGCACACATGCATCATACATTTGCATCATGTTGCATTTCAAGTGTCTAGGATTCTTTATCCTACCCATGCATTGCATTGCATGGATATGATAAAGAGGGGCATCTGTAGACACTCAAAATTTTCTGCACACCTGTCACTGACATTGCAGGAATGCAGATTCGTCTTTTAGAGATAACCCTGGAAGACAGCTCACATCCAGTCCGGATACTACTGGAAGTTCAGTCTCAACCCCGGAACACACACCGGGAGTAAAAGTTCCAACCTCGGAGATAACCCCGAGGCATGTAGTTCCAACATCGTAAATTCCACCGGAGAAGACCGATTAATCTCAAAGATAACCCCGAGTGTATTCAGTCTCAGTCCCAACACTGGGAATAACAGCTACCAACCTTGGTGATAACACCAAGGAAAGCAGTTCCGGCGATAACCCCAGAAATAATTATTTTAAATGCGTGCAATCAGCTTCAACCTCGGCACTCACACCGAGGCACTCAAGACCAAGCCCGAATATTACACCGGGAGGACATGCACACCTCAGAGATGACACTGAGGACCTTCAACACTTGCAGCAGTCCAATCTCAGTGATAACCCTGAGCAACGTCTTCTTTACCAGCCCAAACCGGCGATAACTCAGGTGAGGGGAAAAGTCATCATCTCGCCAACTCAAGGCCACATCACGTCGTCTCAACATCTCATACATACATTTCTACAAGGTAATGTCCCACAAGAATCAAGAAAAACCAATCCCGAGTGACTATTACGCAGGGTAACGGATGGAATTTGAAACTTGAAGACCGGAGGGCACTGTCCCATATTCCTGACTTTGTACAACCTCTAATCCCATGCCATTGTGTAACTCTCAACAACGGCGGTCTGAAATAGGTCCTATATACCTCAGTCGGATGCCTGGATTGCAATTCTGAATGTTCGAGCGGACATTACAGTGCCAACGTGCACGTACTCTGAGACAACACGACCCGAAAAACCCGGGGCAACCCGGGTAGCCTCAGGTACACCTGCGGCCTAGCTGCAGGTACACCTGCACCTCCCCCCTCTATAAATAGAGGGCTTGGGGTGGCCATTTTAAGAAAAAGAAAGGCGAGGAAGCCCTGTCAAATTTACTCCGTACTCTCTCTATACTGCGTACTTTCTCATTTTATACACTTGTGAGCTCACATATAGCTACTTTTGTACCAGCAGGAGCCGAGTGTTCATCCCTTTAAAGATATAGAAGTATTCTTTGGTAGCCCACTATAAGCCTTCTCACACACTTTAAAGCCTTTCTCTTCATCTTTGCACACACCCTTCTTCACGTTGAGAGTCGTGTTGCATGTGTTTGCTCGGACTTCGGTCCGTGGTTTTATTTCAGTTTGTATATACATATATATTTATATATATGGACTAACATTATCGAGTTATGCCTCGATTGAGCCTGAATTTCGATGCCCGAGCATTTATTTCCTTTAATATATATATATATATATATATATATATATATATATATATATATATTATATATATATATGAACCTGTGTCGAACTTTGTTTGATGAGCCTGAGACTTGATGCAGGCGTTTACTACTTTTATGTGTTTACTACTTTAATATATATATATATATATTAATTGTGTGTGTCGGACTTTGTTCGATGAGCCTAGATTTTACGTCTGACGTTTACTCTTATATATATATATATATATATATATATATATATATATATATATATATATATATATATGGATTGTAAACTACATTCAATGAGCCTTGGATTTTACATCCGATATATATATATATATATATATATATATATATATATATATATATATATATATATATATATTTCGTCCCACACTGAGTTTACTTATGGTGGTTGATCGCTTTTACGACTTTCTTTATGTTTCGTTCACTTTGGAGTTTCCTCCATGTATGGTTGATAGCTTTACGACTTTATTTACATTTTTGATCCCCATGGAGGTGCTTCGTGTGGTGGTGATCATGTTTGTATATAAATATTTACTTTTTTATATATATACACCTTCTTCGCTTCCATACAAATTGCGGTATCATGTGAGCCTAGGAATTATGTGATCACAGATTCAGCCTATTGGATCTAGATTCGGTTCCCGTGATGGACATTTTCAACTTCGTAACTCAAAAATAAAATTAATCAAGCCGAACACTTAATAAAATGGAAGTGTAAAAGGTCTCAATTACTATTGAGCACAAAGGTTTGAAAAACCTCTTTTATAAAACATCACTGCCATTTCAAACCCTGTGTATATAGGTGCGAACGAGGCCTCGCACTACTTCCAAATAAATAGCACATTGACCCACACACACACATATTCAGATAATAGTTTCTTGAAAAGAGGCAGTCACCGTGGTAACACGGATGTCAGGGGGTGCCTAACACCTTCCCTCCGCATAATCAAGTCTCTAGACCCTAATGAATCTCGGTTTCACCGACCCGTGTAGCAGTGTCACATCACTTAATTAATGTGCAAACCTTTTCTCGGTTGTGTTGGTACAACCATTTAAAAAACCAACTAGCGACTCTTAATAGTCTATCGTCGACATTATACATGTCAGACCATTTTCACTTATTTTTTCAAACAAATCTCACCTAACATGAGAGAACACCAAAGAACAAGTAACGAAAAGGGATAACTAAAAATCCCAACGTCGACACCCATGTTGTGAGACCCCAAATTTTATGAATAAAGATTTAATTTTCTCGAAATATTTTTTTTCAAAATTATGGTGTGGATTTGAGATAATGTTATAGTTGTGGATAATATTTATAAATTTTGAAAAGTATGCAAGTTGTTGTATAATATTCGATTGGTCGGGGAATGTTCTTTTTTTGAGGAATATCCGTACGACGGTACAATCATTTGTTGACCCCACAACGGAATTATTGTCGGATTGAGAAAATGATAAAAATATTTTTAAGAAAATAACGGCGGAAGTTTTACCGTTAAAATTATTAAACTACTCGGTAGTAAAAGTACAGTAATACGTGTGGTTGCATAGTAGTACACAGTATTGATTATTGATGCTTACGTGAGAAGTCACTCAGTTTTGTTCAATTATTGCTACAGTAATTGTTGCATAGTATCTCACGTTATTTGATTCAATTATTGTCGATATTTTATATATTATTAAATCAATAATTGAGACGACAAAGTTATTAATATTATTATTTACAATATTAACGATGTCTAGAAGTTCTGTCAATGAAAGGTTTGGTCACCTAATTGGGCGCCAATAGGAGAAATCCTTATTGGAAAACCCCCTCTTTCCTGGGAACGACCTGGTCGATTAATATTGTGAATTATAATAATGGTGATAAATTTTGTTTTATTATTATTATAAATGTAATACAACAAAAAACTTTTTATATAAAACAGAATACTTTTTATAAAGTTTTATTTTATTTGATTATAAATAGAATATATTATATTTTATTATGCATAGTATTTGCATAGTGCCTGCATTTTGCATAGTAAAATCTTTTTATATAAAACAGAATACTTTTATAAAGTTATTTATTTTATTAGATTTTAAATCAAATATATTATATTTTATTATGCATAGTATTTGCATAGTGCTCGCATAGTGTTTGTATAGTAAAAACTTTTTATATAACACGTAATACTTTTTATAATGTTTTGTTTTATTTGATTATAAATAAAATATATTATATTTTATTGTATAGTGCATCATAGTATCCTTTCCATTCTCTTATAAATAGAATGCTTAGTTAGAATTGAAAATCACACCAGAAATTCAGAGAATTCTTCTTCTATAATCTTGAGCGTATTTCTTTAGAGTTTAAGAAAGCTATGAGCGTAAAAACTAGTGCAAGTTTTCTTCAAGTATATCCCCGCAGCTCTACCGCTTTAATACTCTTCTTTTTTTAAGGTAAGGGTATTATTCTTCGTGATTCATGAAGAGAGTTATTTTCTTTCAATACTCGTAAGGATTGTTATTTCATTCTTTATTATTATGTTGGAATAACTTGTCTATGCAAAGTACTGCATACATGGTGAAATTCTTCTGTTATTCCATTCTTTATTATTATGTTGGAATAACCTGTCTACGCGAAGTACCGCATACATGGTGAAATTCTTCTGTTATTTCATTCTTTATTATTCTGTTGGAATAACCTATCCGTGCGGTCTATCGCATGCCTGGTGAATTCTGTTGTTATTCCATTCTTTATTATTCATTTGGAATATCCTCATGCGTGCAGATTACGCATGACCGGTTTCATTCTTTATTATTACATTGGAATAACTTTGTTTGTCGCGGATTACGCATCGCTTTGGTGAATTCTTCTATTATTCCATTCTTTATTATTCTGTTAGAATAACATGTCTATGTGGATTACCACATGCATGGTGAATGATCCTTTGTATTCATTCCTTAGTAACTTGTGGAAATGACCTGTCTACGTGAATTATCGCATGGCGAGCTAAAATCCATTTATAGTTTCATATATTCTATTATACTCAGTTAGTTAAAGTTTTGGCTTCAATACTCCATGAAATTAGTAGAATATCCTGGATATTTGCGTTTCATCCAGTATCTTTTCATGGAAATATTCTTCTGAGCATTCTTGAATTTTACTCCATAAAGCAGTATCATGTTGACAATTTGGACGTTATTGGTTCCTGGATAAATTAATTTATAAATGATGTGGAAAAAAGTCCTCATTGGCCCGTAGTGCATTGATGAACAGTTTTTGGTATGATTATGGCTATGGATTCTCTTCGGCCAAGGGTGCAACGATAAATTGTTTTATGGCATGATCAGGACCGTTGATGAAAACACGATTATCTTTGCCTCGTAGTGCATGGATAATTCATGGTCGTGATACTAAAGAATATCCTTGGCCTGTAGTGCAGGGATAATTTAATGATGTGGATTATTTATTGAGCTGAGTCTCAGCGATAAAAGTGAAAAAAATCTTTTAAATCATAGAAGATAGTAGATTTTATGCTCTACTTGACTCTTCTAATGGATTATTTATTTCGCTGCAGTTGTTGATCTAAAACTTGTTGTCTATTATATTCTATCAGTTGTTATACTATTGAAGGCTAAGGATAATTTATTATGCATTATCTTAGTCATAATATTTCTTACTGGGCTAGTTGAGCTCACCCTTTCTTTCATTGTTCTCTTCAGGAAATGAGAACGTAGCCGGGACTAGTCAGAGAACGGAGTGACGGTCCAGATGAGAGAATTAGTAGTCCTCACTATTCTATGAAACAGTGTGATAATAAATGTATTGAGGACTCCATTTGAGTTGAATACTGTCTAGAAGACAATATTCGTATTAAAACTCTCGCTTATGTCTTGTCGTATTCTACATGACAACCAGATTATTAAGTTTGTATTTGTATTTCGCATCATGTATTTGGCGACTCAGAATGGGTGATGTATACCTATTTTGGGGGCGTCACAGTTGGTATCAAAGCTTAGGGATATGATCCCTGGCTGAGATGTGAGACAAGAACTAGGAGGGGAGAGACGGGGAATTCCTTCGCTAGTATGACCTACCTAAGTTTATTTGGTATTTAATTGGTTGGTCAGAGTATAGGGATAATATGTGATTTGTTAATTAACCCTTATTTTATGACAGTGTTTGAAAATGGCATCTAAAAATGTTGAGATCAGCAATGAAGCACATGAGACCGTTGAGTCACCAACGATCAATACCCAGGATAATGTGCACAGGAAGACAATAATTCTTAGGTAAATAACAACACAATAATAATCATACCGTGGCAACGGCCATTAGAACAATGATAACCATCGTGGGGGAAATTATCATGCCAAGAATGGTAACCATTTTGGTGGTAATCATGGCCAAGATAATAGGAGTAGAAATTTCAAGAAGAGAAGGTTCAACAACGATGGAAAGATAGCAGCACCAACACCCGTTTTCAAGGAAGAAGAACGACCACCGGTCGTATGTTTCAAATACGGACAAGAGGGACACATCTGTCCAAACAGTACGCAGCAATCCAAAGCGTGTTTCAATTGCGGAAGAGAAGGTCACCTAGCTCAATTTTATCGTGTAGTGAAGTCAAGTCCAGCTGGGATAGTGATGCCAAAGGATGTCCCAGATAAGTCAAAACCGGTAGTTTAAGTGAGAGCGTTTATCAAGGAACCCGAACGAGGTTATTACGGGTAAGTTAATCATAAACTCTTGCGAAGTCTATACCTTATTCGATACCGGTTCTACCCATTCTTTTATCTCTCTTGCTTGCGCTCAACGTTTAAATTTGACTCCGAAAATATTAGACTTTGATTTATTTGTTGAAACTCCGTTGGGAGAAACCTTCGTTACCTCCACTATGTATAAATCTTGTTTGATTCAAATCCACACTTTCACGTTACCTGTCGATCTTATCTCTTTCAAAATACTTGTTGTAAGACCCCAACTTTTTAATAAAGATGATTTTTCTATAAATATCATTTTTAAGTATTATGGAATGAATATTATATAATGTTATAGTTGTGGGTAATATTTATAAATTTTGCAAAGTACGCAAGTTGTTATATAATATTCGATTGGTCAGGGAATATTCGTTTTAACAGGGAATATTCGTACAACCAAGACAATCATTGGTGGACCCTACAATGTAATTATTGTTTGAGTGAGAAAATGACAAAAATACTTTATGAAAATAACTGCGGAAGTTTTTACCGTTAACTGTTGAAACATCCGGTGTTAAAAGTACAGTAATACGCGTGGTTGCATAGTAGCACACGGTATTGATTATTGATGCTTACGTGAGAAGTCACTCAGTTTTGTTCAATTATTGCTACGATAATTCTTGTATAAGATCTCACGTTATTTGATTCAATTATTGTCAATATTTTATATATTATTAAATCAATAATTGAGATGACAAAGTTATTAATATTATTATTTACGATATTAACGATGTCTAGAAGTTCTGTCAAGGAGAGGTTTGGTCACCTAATTGCGCGTCAATGGGGAGAAATCCTTATTGGAAAGCCCCCTCTTTCCTGGGAATGACTTGGTCGATTAATATTGTGAATTATAATAATGATGATAAATTTTGTTTTATTAGTATTATTAATGTAATAAAACAGAAAAGCTTTTTATATAAAACTAATACTTTATAAAGTTATCTGGTTTTATTAGACTATAAATAGAATATATATTATTTTCTATTATGCATAGTGTTTTGCATAGTAAAATCTTTTTATATAAAATGTAATACTTTTATAAAGTTATTTGTTTTATTAGACTATAAATAGAATATGTTATATTTTATTATGTATAAAGTGCACTGCATAGTGTTTGTATAGTAAAACTTTTATATAAAAATGTAATACTTTTTATAAAGTTTTGTTTTATTTGATTATAAATAGAATATATTATATTTTATTGCATAGTGCAGCATAGTATCCTTTCCATTCTTCTATAAATAGTATGCTTAGTTAGAATTGAAAATCACACCAGAAGTTTAGAGAATTCTCCTTCTATAATCTTGAGCGTATTCCTTTAGAGTTTAAGAAAGCTTTGAGCATAGAAATTAGTGCAAGTTTTCTTCAAGTATATCATCCCCCTACCAGTCGGAATACTCTTCTTTTTAAGATAAGGGATATTATTTATTTCTTATTCATGAAGAGAACATCTGTTATTCCATTCTCTATTATTCTGTTGGAATAACATGTATACGCGGGCTACCCTATACTTTGTGAAATTCTTCTGTTATTCCATTCTTTATCATTATGTTGGAGTAACCTGTCTATGCGAAGTACCGCATGCATGGTGAAATTCTTCTGTTATTCCATTCTTTATCATTATATTGAAATAACCTGTCTATGCGATGTACCGCATACATGGTGAAATTCTTTTGTTATTCCATTCTTTATCATTATATTGAATAACTCCGCCATGGGCACCGCATACATGGTAAAAATTCTTCATTATTCCATTTTTATTATTCTCATTGAACATCCATGCATCGCGTTACGCATGACCTGGTTCCATTATTTATTATTATATTGGAACATCCAGTCTGCGCGTTTACGCGTGACCTGGTTCCGTTGTTTATTATTTTGTTGGAATATCCTGTCTGTGCGTTTACGCATGACCTGGTTCCGTTATTTATTATTATGCGGTCTATTGCATGCTTGGTGATTTCTTTTGTTATTCCATTCTTTATTATATTCAGTTGGTTAAAGTTTTGTCTTCTTTACTCCATGAAATTAGTGGAATATCCTTGATATTTGTGCTTCATCCAGTATCTTTTCATGGAACTATTCTTCTGAGCATTCTTGAAATTTACTCCACAAAGAATTATCATGTTGACAATTTGGACGTTATTGGTTCCTGGATAAATTAAATCTTGAACTTGTTTTATTGAATTCTTATATCACTGTCATCATCCTCATGTTTATATTATGTTAAAAGTTATCTGGGGCCTGTAAAGCATAGATGGACTTGGTATGATTATGACCAGGGATTAATCGGTATAATCATGACCGTAATGTTACAAATAATGTGGTAAAAGTCCTCATTGGTCCGTAGTGCATTGATGGACAATTGTTGGCATGATCATGACCATTGATGAATACACAAATATCCTTGGCCCGTAGTTCATGGATAATTTGTGGTTGAGATACTAATGAATATCCTTGGCCGTAGTACAGGGATGATGTGGATTATTTATTAAGCTGAGTCTCGGCGATAAAAGTGATGATAAACCTTTCAAATCATAAAAGATAGTAGATTTTATTCTCTAATTGACTCTTTTAATGGATTGCTTGTTCCACTACAGTTAAACTTGATGTTTGTTATATTGTATCAGTTTAACACTATTGAAGGCTAACGATAATTTATTCTGCATTATCTTAGTCATAATATTTCTTATTGGGCTAGTTGAGCTCACCCTTTTACTTTCATTGTTCTCTTCGTGAAATGAGAACGTAATGTGACTAGTCGGGGAACGGAGTGACGGTCCAGATGATAGCATTAGTAGTCCTCACTATTCTATGAAATAGTGTGATAATAAATGTATTGAGGACTTATTTTGAGTTTGAATACTGTCTACTAGATAATATTTGTATTAAAACTCACAGCTCATGTTATATATTTAAGGTTGTATTTGTATTCTGTACCATGTATTTGGCGACTCAGAATAGGTGATGTATACCTATTTTGGGGCGCCACGATTAATATCAAAGCTTAGGGATATGATCCCCAGCTAAGATGTGAGACTAGAACTAGGAGGGAGAGAGACGGGAATTCTTCGCTAGTATGACCTACCTAAGTTTATTTGGTATTTAATTGGTCAATCGAGTATAGTGATAATATGTTACATGTTAATTAACCCTTATTTTGTGGCAAGATTCTAAAAATGACATCCGAGAATGTTGAGAATATCAATGGAGCACAGAGACCGCTGAGTCACCATAAATCAACACCCGTGATAATGTGCATCGAAGGCAATAATCCTCGTGAACAACAACACCGACCAAATGGCAAACGACGGAATGTTTAGGAGCTTTTCCGCAATTCGCATAACATCGGCAAGAGAGAGACTCTCGCCCAAAATACGTGTGGAAACACCGGCAACTCTTGGACGGGCCACCGCTAAATAGCCAAGAAGTCGGGACCACCGGAGTTTATTGGAGAACCAAAACCACTTAAGGCGAAGACATGGATAAAGCGTATCACCAAGATATTTGATGTCTTGGGATGCTCCAAGGAGCAAAAGGTTCCCTTTTCCACCTTTATGTTGCGAGGAGAGGCAGACATCGGTGGGAATCGGTAGAAGCGTACTCAACCCGCCGTCTCAAGATGTCTTGGGAGAAGTTCCAAGAACTATTCAACGACAAGTACTTTCCGAAAGTATTCGCCACATGAAAGAGGTAGAGTTCATCAAGTTGGAGCGTAACAATATGACCGTGTCGCAAAGACGGGTTAAGTTTGCCGAGTTGTCCCAATTGTGTCTCACTTGGTTGATAAATGAGGAGAGAATGACGCGGATGTTTCTAAGAGGTTTGAAACCCGAGATACGCCAATATCTAATTTTTCATAAACCGTGTTTGTATTCGATGTTGTAAATAGGGCTCGCTTATTGAGCGCCGAAAAACGAAGTCAACGCAACCAAGAGAAAGCAAATGACAAAATGATAATACCAAAGGGTAGCAATCCATCGGGTCGTGATAAAAAACGGAGGGAATCAACATGCCGTAAATGGTAACCACTTCGGTGGTAATCATGGCCAAGACAATAAGAATGGAAATTTCAAGAAGAGGAGATTCAACAATGATGGAAAGACGCCAAAGATCAAAGACCATTGTTAAGAAAGGAGAACGACCACCTATCATATGCTTCAAATGCGAGGGAGGGACATATCACCAAAACTGCGATGCCATCCAAAGCGTGTTATAATTGTGGAAGAGAAGGTCACCTAGCCCGATTTTTGTCGTGCAATCAAGACAAGTCCAGTTGGAACTGACACAAAAAATACCGTCCCGCATAAGTCAAAACCAAGAGTTCAAGGGAGAGCTTTTGTTGGGACCTCCTGTAAAAGTAAGGAACCCGAACGAGGTCATCACGGGTAAGCTTATCATAAACTCTAGCGAAGTCTATACCTTATTTGATACCGGTTCTACCCATTCTTTTATTTCTCCTACTTGCGCTCAACGATTAAATTTGACTCCGGAAAAATTAGACTTTGACTTATCTGTGGAAACTCCATTGGGAGAAACCTTCATTACATCCACTATTTATAAGTCTTGTTTAGTTCAAATCGGTGACCGCACGTTACATGTCGATCTTATTTCTTTGAAAATACTTACATTTGATGTGATTCTAGGGATTGATTGGTTAACTACTCATCATGCAAAAAATTGATTGTTTTCGTAAGGTTGTTAGTTTTCATATTCCTAACCAACCTATTATGCGAATTCAAGCAACCAAACCATTAAAATCAATCACTGTCATCTCAAGCCATAAAGCTATTCGTTTATTAAAAAATGGATGTCAAGCTTTCTTAGCTCATGTCACGGATCTAAACAAAAATACGTCAATTTTGAATGATATTTCTATTATTAATAAATTCTGACGTATTCCCCAAGAACTTCCTCCCTACCCCAAAGCGTGAAATGAATTTTGTATCGACCTTGAACCCTAAGACAAAACCCATTTCCAAAGCACTATATCGAATGGATCCTATTAAACTTCAGGAGTTAAAGACCCAACTGCAGGAATTATTAGACATTGGCTTTATTCGTCCTAGTACTTCTCCTTGGGGTGCTCCTGTTCTATTCGTGAAGAAGAAAGATGGGAGTATGCGACTTTGTATTGATTATCGGGAGTCAATCATGTCACCATCAAAAATAGGTACCCATTGCCACGTATTGATGACCTATTTGACCAGTTGCAAGGCGCCAAATTCTTTTCAAAGATCGATCTTCGTTCTGGATATCATCAGCTGAAGGTTAAAACTGAGGATATTCCAAAGATTGCCTTCAAAACTCGGTACGGGCAGTATGAATTTTTAGTCATGTCTTTTGGATTGACTAATGCTCCTGCTGCCTTCATGGATATGATGAACCGAGTATTCAAGTAATATTTGGATCACTTTGTGGTCGTCTTTATTGATGACATCCTCATATATTCTAAAAGTCGTGAAGATCATGAGCAACACTTGAGGCTGATACTCCAAAAGCTTCGTGAAAACAAGCTTTATGCCAAGTTGAAGAAATGTGAGTTTTGGTTTGAAGAAGTAGCATTCATTGGGCACGTAGTATCAAGTCATAGAATATCTGTTGACCCGGCAAAGATTGAAGCTATTCAAAGCTGGGAGCAACCTAAATCAGTGACCGAAGTCGTAGCTTTCTGGATTAGTCAAGTTATTATCGAAGATTCGTGGAAGGGTTTTCTCGAATCGTTACTCCATTAACTCAGCTGACTCAAAAAAATATAAAATTCGGTTGGAGCGTGGAATGTGAGAAGTGTTTTTAAGAACTCAAGAGGAGACTCATTTTAGCACCTGTTCTGACAATACCATCTGGCTCGGAGGGATTTGTCATCTACAGTGATGCATCGGGCAAAGGGTTAGGATGTGTTCTCATACAACATTGGAAAGTCATAGCCTATTCCTCTCGGCAACTTAAAGAATATGAGAGGAATTATCCTACTCATTATCTAGAGTTGGCAGCTGTTGTCTTTGCACTTAAAATTTGGAGGCATTACTTGTATGGGGAAAAAGTGGAGATCTTTACGGATCATAAAAGCCTCAAATATTTCTTCACCGAAAAAGAACTCAACATGCGACAACGACGTTTGTGACGCCCCCAAAATAGGTCCATTCCATCCAACCCATTCTGAGTCGCCAAATACATGGTACAGAAATAACTACAACTTTATTAATACATTTGTCGTGCAAAATACGACAACATATATACTGTGAGTTTAAATACAAATATTGCCATCTAGACAATATCCACACGCAAATAAATCCCCATCATAATTATTGATACATTATTTTACAAAAATGGTGAGGACTACTAAACAACTCTCTCTAGAACCTTCATTCCATACCCCGACTAGTACTCGTTACATTCTCGCCTCCCCGAGAAGAAAAATGGAACAAAAGGAAAAGGGTGAGCTCAACTAGCCCAAAGAAGAATATTATGACTAAGATAATATACAACAAATTATCATTAGTCTTCAACAGGGAAAAAAAACTAATAGAATACAATAGACAACAAGTTTTTAAACCAATATTCGCAGCGGAAATAATAATTCATTAGAAGAGTTAAGTAGAGAATGCAACTACTATCTTCTATGTATGAATTTAAAAGTTCGTAAATCTATCTTTTATCCTGTAACATCAATCAACATACATCCGGAATCAAATATTCATCTTTTGCACTCTGGGCCAAAGATATTCATCATTAGTCATGTTCATCTAAACACATGTTCATCTTTGCACTACGGCCAAAGATATTCTTCAGAAATCATTCATCTTTGCACTACAGCCAAAGATATTCCATAATATCATCATTTTAGATCAAGATGATGAAAAATATTTTTAAAGAAACGAATCCAAAGGAAACAAAATGACAAGGATTAAGGATTAAGGATTCGTACTTTGTTTTATCCACGTCCAAAATACCTCAAAAAATAATCATAGGGGTGTAAAATTCAAGAATGATCAAAACATGGATACAATCAAAGCTAGTATCCGAATAGATATTTTAGACGAAAAGAAAAATTTTCATTTTTTCCGTGAATAAAGTCTTGAAATGATAGTGAATAGTGTCTGATATCGTGAATAGTCTTTATACGTGAATAGTAACTCAACACCAAAAGATAGAAATTCCACAAAAAAAAATATCTTCACGCTTCATGAATAGTACTCGTGAATAGTAACTCGTGAATAGTAACTCATGAATAGTAACTTTCGTGAATAGTAACTCATGAATAGTAACCTCAGACATGAAAAAGTTCCAAATTTGATAAAAAGTTCCAACTAATATTTCAAAGATAATGATATTGAAGAAATAATATCATTTGAGAAGAAAATAACATCCTTACCTCGAAAAGACAAGATGACTTAGTTGAAACACCTGGATATAAAGGCTATGACTTGAACTTGCACCAGATATAGCAATACTCAAAGTATACTCAAAATACTCACAAGAATACGCTGATAATATAGAGAGAAAACTTCGCTTTACGTGTGTGATTTTCAATTCTAACCTAAGCACCTATTTATAGGAAATTGCTTAGAACACAAAGCGAAAATTTAATATAATATTAATATATAAAATTTTTCCTACGCATATTCTTATAAACTGAAATCAGCTCATTTCAACAACCAACCAAGCCCACCAAACATATCAAAAACGTTTTTCTAATTTAAATTATTTTAAACTTCCAAAAATTAATTATTTTGAGCTTTGAACTTCAATAATTCATAATAAATAGCTCTTTTATCGTAAAAATTTCTAATCTCGCAAGTTTTTATAGGAAATTCAATTCTCTACAACTTTGTAGAAGAAAGTTTTTCTAAATTCCAAATGTAAATTTACCAAAATCCACAAACCAAGCGATTTTATAAAGCTATAATCAAATTTCGAATAAATAGGGTCCAATTTATATGTTTAACATGTTTTAAACATTTATTGCAACAAAAATACTCTTCCTCCTCGTATACTCATATATCCCACATTCGTTGTAAAAATATCACCATTATTATATTATTAAAATATAATAATATATTTAAATGAATTATTTTATCATAAAAAGATAAAATTTCAATTTTCAACAATTGTCACATTAAAATTTTCTCCATCTATATCCACATAAAATCAATATTTTCCTCATCATATGAATCAATAATTAATTATTCACAAATAATATTACAGAATCACAATATTGACAACCAGGCAGTTCCCAGGAAAGAGGGGGCTTTCCAATAAGAATTTTTTCTTACTTGCGCGCAATTAGGTTACCAAACCTCTCCTTAGACAAAACTTTCTAGACATTGCCAATAATGTTATCTAATAATATTATTCAGATAATATGAATTATTGCTTCGATAATGAAAAATACTATGTAATGACAATTATTGAAACAACAGCAATATAAAATATCAACGCAGCAGCTTATTAACTCAATAAAATATCGAATAAAGAATTATCGTGAACCATTATTGAGTAGTGCCTTCTTACGTAAGAATCAATAATTGGTGCAATACTGGTATATCTACTTGTTCAACAACGCATATTAGTGTGTTTTAACCACCGGGTATTCCAACAATGATAATTCAGAATAACTACGCCAAGTTATTTATAAACAACTTATATTTGTCGCTTTTCTTCATCCAATCGCTTTCGTTATAGGGCCCACAAAAGATCAATACATTGCATTTAATATTCCCGACAGCATTTAATATTCCACGACCAAACGAATATTCCCTCGACAATAATGAATATTTTATAACCACTTGCTTATTCAAAATATTTGCATATTTTACCCATAACTATCTACATTAATCAAATCAACCCTTACTATTTCAAAATAATAAATAGAGGAAATTCCTTTTTATTTAAAAAAATTTCGGGGTCTTACAACGTTGGCTTGAACTATTGAAAGATTATGATCATACCATCCAATACCATCCTAGAAAAATGAACGTGGTAGGCGACCGAGAGTAGAAGAAGATCATATGCGGCATGAAAAGTAATATTATCAACGAAAGGCCCATTTTGTATGACTTGCAAAGAATAGAGATAGAGATAAAGACTCCAGGGACCCATGTGATGATGGCGAATATACGAGTAAAACCGACTTTAATCGATAAAGTTAAAGTCGCTTAAGCTACGCACTCTAGAGAGTGATGCGTAGAAGGAATAAAGTGCAAGAAGGTGCTATCTTAAACAAGAATTGATGAAGAAGGAATACTTGAGTCAACTCCAGACTTTGGTTCCTAACGACTCGATTTAAAGTATAAAATCATGATGGAGGCGCACAACACACCGTTTGCAATCCATCCTGGGAGTACCAAAATGTATCGTGACCTTCGTCATACATTTTGGTAGAGCAATATGAAGAGAGAGATAGCAATGTTTATCTCAAGGTGTCTAACTTGTCAACGAGTCAAGGAAGAGCATCAAGTACCAAAAGGTCCATTGCAACCATTTGAAATTCCAGAATGGAAGTGGGAGCACATTACTATGGATTTCGTTACTGGTCTTCCCAAGGTTTCTCAAGGCATAGATGCAATTTAGGTCATTGTTGATAGATTGACCAAGTCTGCTCATTTTTTACCAATACGAGAAATTTATACACTTGAACGTCTTGCTCGTATGTACATAAACGAGATTGTAAGACTGCATGGTATGCCAGTATCCATAGTTTCTGATCGAGACCCAAGATCCACTTCACGATTTTAGGTTAGTTTGCAAAAAGCTATGGGCACGAATTTACGATTTAGTTCGGTATATCATCCTCAGACGGACGGACAATCAGAGAGGAGTATTCAAACTCTTGAAGATATATTAAGACTCTGTGTCCTTGACTTCAAGGGAAGTTGGGACAAGTTCTTACCATTGGTGGAGTTTTCCTACAACAACAGCTATCAAGCAAGTATCGGCATGGCTCCATTCAAGTGTTGTATGGAAGAAAGTGTCGTTCTCCAGTATGTTGGGATGAGGTGGGTGAAGCAACGTTGTTGGGACCGAAGTTGGTACGTATGACTACGGAAAAGATTCAAACGATCCAGCAACATATAAAAACCTCACAAGATCGACAAAAGAGTTATGTTGATCTTCATCGAAAGGACGTGGAATTTGATATTGGAGACCATGTGTTGTTACGTGTTGCTCCATGGAAAGGAGTTACGAGATTTGGAAAGAGAAGAAAAATCAATCCTTGATTCATTGGCCCATTTTTAATCCTCGATCGAGTAGGAACTGTGGCGTATAGACTCACTTTACCGCCAAGTATGTCTCGTGTTCATAACGTTTTTCACATATCCATGTTACGTAAATATGTGGAAGACCCGAACCACATTATTGAGTTAGAACCGGATGAAATAGCGGAAGATTTGAACGTATGAAGAGGTTCATGTTCAAATCTTGGATAAGAAGGAACATATTCTAAGCTCCAAGGTTATACCTCAAGTCAAAGTTTTGTGGAGAAACCACAATGTTGAGGAAATGACCTGGGAGATAGAATCTGAAATGAAATCAAGGTATCCTTACCTCTTCGACATACCAGGTACGTACCCTAATTTCGAGGGCGAAATTTTATAAGAAGGGGAGGTTGTAAGACCCCAACTTTTTAATAAAGATGATTTTTCTATAAATATCATTTTTGAGTATTATGGAATGAATATTATATAATGTTATAGTTGTGGGTAATATTTATAAATTTTGCAAAGTACGCAAGTTGTTATATAATATTCGATTGGTCGAGGAACATTCGTTTTAACAGGGAATATTCGTACAACGGCACAATCATTGGTGGACCTCACAACGGAATTATTGTCAAAGTGAGAAAACGACAAAAATACTTTATGAAAATAACGGCGGAAGTTTTTACCGTTAACTGTTGAAACACCCGGTGTTAAAAGTACAGTAATACGCGTGGTTGCATAGTAGCACACGGTATTGATTATTGATGCTTACGTGAGAAGTCACTCAGTTTTGTTCAATTATTGCTACAATAATTGCTGCATAATATCTCACGTTATTTGATTCAATTATTGTAAATATTTTATATATTATTAAATCAATAATTGAGATGACAAAGTTATTAATATTATTATTTGCGATATTAACGATGTCTAGAAGTTACATCGAGGAGAGGTTTGGTCACCTAATTACGCTACCAATGGAGATAAATCCTTATTGAAAAGCCCTCTTTCCGGGAACGGCCACTTATTCGATTAATATTGTGAATTATAATAATGATGATAAATTTTGTTTTATTATTATTATTAATGTAATAAAACAGTAAAAGCTTTTTATATAAAATAGAATACTTTTATAAAGTTATCATTTTCGCATTTTATTAGACTATAAATAGAATATATTATATTCTATTATGCGTAGTGTTTTGCATAATAAAATCATTTTATATAAAACATAATACTTTTATAAAGTTATTTGTTTTATTAGACTATAAATAGAATATGTTATATTTTATTATGCATAAGGTGCTGCATAGTATTTGCATAGTAAAACTTTTTATATAAAATGTAATACTTTTATAAAGTTTTGTTTTATTTGATTATAAATAGAATATATATATATATTTTATTGCATAGTGCAGCATAATATCCTTTCCATTCTTCTATAAATAAGATGCTTAGTTAGAATTGAAAATCACAACAGAAGTTCAGAGAATTCTCCTTTTATAATCTTGAGCGTATTTCTTTAGAGTTTAAGAAAGCTTTGAGCATAGAAATTAGTGCAAGTTTTCTTCAAGTATATCATCGCCCTACCAGTCGGAATACTCTTCTTTTTAAGGTAAGGGGTATATTTATTTCTTATTCATGAAGAGAACTTCTGTTATTCCATTCTCTATTATTCTGTTGGAAAAACATGTATACGCGGGCTACCCTATACTTGGTGAAATTCTTCTGTTATTCCAATCTTTATCATTATGTTGGAATAACATGTCTATGCGAAGTACCGCATACATGGTAAAATTCTTCAGTTATTCCATTCTTTATCATTATGTTGGAATAACTTTATCATCTTAATCTTTAGCATACATGGTGAAATTCTTTTGTTATTTCATTCTTTATCATTATGTTGGAATAACCTGTCTATGTGAAGTACCGCATACATGGTAAAATTCTTCTGTTATTCCATTTTTATTATTCTGTTGGAACATCTTGTCTGTGTGTTACGCATTACCTTGTTCTGTTATTAATTATTCTGTTGGAACATCCTGTCTGTGCGTTTACGCATGACATGGTAATGTTGTTTATTATTTTGTTGGAATATCCTCATCAAATGCGCTTACACACGACCGTTCCGTTATTTATTTTTCTCATTAGAATAACTCCGTTATGCATGCGCTCTATCGCATGCCTGGTGATTTCTTTTGTTATTCCATTCTTTATTATACTCAGTTGGTTAAAGTTTTATCTTCTATACTCCATAAAATTAGTGGAATATCCTTGATATTTGCGCTTCATCCAGTATCTTTTCATGGAAATATTTTTTCTGAGCATTCTTGAATTTTACTCCACAAAGAAGTATCATGTTGACAATTTGGACGTTATTGGTTCCTGGATAAATTAATTCTTGAACTTGTTTTATTGAATTCTTATATCACTGTCATCATCCTCATGTTTATATTATGTTGAAAGTCATATGGGGCCTGTAAAGCATAGATGGACTTGGTATGATTATGACCAGGGATTAATCGGTATAATAATGATTGTAATGTTACAAATGATGTGGCAAAAGTCCTCATTGGCCCGTAGTGCATTGATGGACAGTTGTTCGTATGATCATGACCATTGATGAATACATGAATATCCTTGGCCCGTAGTGCATGGATAATTTATGGTTGAGATACTAATGAATATCCTTGGTCGTAGTGCATGGATGATGTGGATTATTTATTAAGCTGAGTCTCAGCGATAAAAGTGATGAAAAACCTTTTAAATCATAAAAGATAGTAGATTTTATTCTCTACTTGACTCTTTTAATGGATTGCTTGTTCCGCTGTAGTTAAACTTGATGTTTGTTATATTGTATCAGTTTAACACTATTGAAGGCTAACGATAATTTATTTTGCATTATCTTAGTCATAATATTTCTTACTGGGCTAGTTGAGCTCACCCTTTTACTTTCATTGTTCTCTTGTGAAATGAGAACGTAGCGAGGACTAGTTGGGAGAACCAGAGTGACGATCCAGATGATAGCATTAGTAGTCCTTACTATTCTATGAAATAGTGTGATAATAAATGTATTGAGGACTTATTTTAAGTTTGAATACTGTCTAGTAGACAATATTTGTATTAAAACTCACAGCTCATGTTGTATATTTAAGGCTGTATTTGTATTCTGTACCATATATTTGGCGACTCAGAATAGGTGATGTATACCTATTTTGGGGGCGTCACACTTGTCTTTGATGTGATTTTAGAAATCGATTGGTTAACTACTCATCATGCTTTTTGTAAAGTTGTTAGCTTTTATATTCCTAACCAACCTGTTATGCGGATTCAAGCAACCAAACCACTAATGTGAGACCCCAAATTTTATGAATAAAGATTTAATTTTCTCGAAATATTTTTTTAAATATTATGGTGTGGATTTGAGATAGTGTTATAGTTGTGGGTAGTATTTATAAATTTTGCAAAGTATGCAAGTTATTATATAATATTTGTTTGGTCGGAAAATATTCTTTTTGTCGAGGAATATCCGTACGACGGCATAATCATTGGTGGACCCCACAACTGAAGTATTGTCGTAGTAAGAAAACGATCGAATTATCTTTTTATAAAAATAACGACAGAAGTGTTACTGTTAAAACTGTTGAACTACCCTTAGTAAAGAAAAGTACGATAATGGCGTGGTTGCATAGTAGCACACGGTATTGATTATTGATGCTTACGTGAGAAGTCACTCAGTTATACTCAATTATTACTGCAGTAATTGCTGCATCATATCTCTCATATTATTGATTCAGTTATTGACACAGTATCATCTGCATAATATTTGATATATTATTAAATCAATAATTGAGACGACAATGTTATTCATATTATTATTTGAAATATTGGCAATGTCTAGAAGTTCTGTCAAGGAGAGGTTTGGTCACCTAATTGTGCGCCAATAATGAGAAATCCTTATAGAAAAGCCACTCTTTCCTGGGAACAACCTGGTTGTTAAATATTATGAGTTATAATATTAATGATGAATAAGTTCATGTTGATTAAATATGAATTTGATAGTTCCATTGTGTTGGGATTATTAGTGTTAGTAGAAATCGACATCTATTCCGATGATAATTGTTGTCTTGTGGTTATATTGATAAATTGGGTTATTTATCGGATAAATGAGCAATTAATTGCTACTAATTCACATGCTTATATAACTATTTGTTCACATTTGTTCACATGTGTGTACTATTGAATCACATTCTTGTACTATTAGGGGAGTTGGTGCAAGATTGATAATACTTGCATGACTAAGTTAAAAATAGAGGTATAGATGGAGGTACTATACTGTAATTCGTATTTTCACATGATTATAACTATTGATTCACATGATTAAACTATTGATTCACATTATTTACTATTAGGGGAGGTGGTGCAAGTTTTATAATACTTGCAGGACTAAATTAAAAAGGAAAGAAAAGTTGGAGGTATTGTACTGTAATATTTTGAGCCCCAAAACGTGCAATTATCGAAACTATATTTTCCTATAAATAGAAGCTCATTCTTCCTTCATTTCTAACCAATTCACAAAAGCTTTAGAGCAATTATTATAGAGAGAAATTATAGAGGGAAAGAAGAAGAGAAGTCTGCTACCTCACTATTCCAGTATCCAATTTTTCTAAGGTAAGGGATATTATTTGTTGTACTCGTAAGGAGTATTATTCTTTTTTATTCATGAAGAGAACTATTTTTCTTTCAATACTCGTAAGGGGTATTATTTCTTTCGTATTCATGAAGAGAGCTATTGTTATTCCATTCCTTATTATTCTGTTGGAATAACCTGTATACGCAGACTACCGTATATATGGTGAAATTCTTCTGTTATTCCATTCCTTATTATTATGTTGGAATAACATGTCTATGCGAAGTACCGAATATATAAGGAAATTCTTTTATTATTCCATTCTTTATTATTCTGTCAAAATATCTTGTCTGTGCGTTTACGCATGACCTGGTTCCATTCTTTATTATTCTCGTTTAATATCATGTATCAATGCGCTTACGCTGACACGTTTCCATTATTTATTATTCTCTGAGAATAACTCGTCTGCGTATGGCTCTATCGCATGAATGGTGAATTCTTCTGTTATTCTATTATTTATTATTTTGTTGGAATAACCTGTCTATGTGGATTACCACATGCATGGTGAATGATCCTTTGTATTCATTCCTTATTAAATTATGGAAATGATCTGTTTACGTGGATTATGATGAAAGTCATAATAAAAGCATTGGACTGATGAAAATCATGGGTATATGTAGTATTAGTAAGTGTTGTGATGAGTTATGTTGGTTATTATGTGAAAACATGAAAGTTTCTTAGAAATCACAAAGGGTTGAAAATCAGATTTTGGTGAAAATGGAACATGAAATTCAATTGACTTTATCTCCTATTATATTTTGAATTTTTAAGTGTGGTCAAGTTCTAGAGTTAGACCTATGAGTTTTCTAACTTATCCAAGTGGAATCACTGGAAAATGTGTTGTAGATTTTCGTGTGGACTGATTTTAGCAAAGAAGTCAAAAACTACAAAGTACAAAATAGCTACTGCCCAGAAATTTAAAAGGGCATTTTCGGCCAATTAATTTGTGAGAAAACTTTCGGCCTTTTGGGACATGGAAATATATGGTATAAAGTACCTCCTGTCCAAAAATGAGCTCATTCCAACTTAAAATGAGCAAGTTATGACTATTTCAATATTTAGGTTTTTCCGACGAAAAACGTTATAACCGGAGTTCTAATACTTCGATGACCATGAAATTTAAACTAGAAGTTCACGTTAACTTGTGTAAGATCCTGCCAAGATTTGGGAATTTCTGGAGTTAAACTTGAGGTAGCTAATTTCTTAAGGAATTAATTAGAAATTGATTTTTAATTGAAAAATAGTAAATGAATTTTAAAAATTCCGAGAAAAATATATGTTCAATATGGGACTATATTATGCTAAATCCCAGAAAAGAAGTAGTTTTGGGACTGATTTGGTATTTTTCATGAAAGTAATCTAGTTATGAGTAAATGAGTTAAATATGTTATGTGAAGTAACAAAATTGGAAAATAAGATTTTATGGCTTGGGAATCCTGTATAGGGTATATGCAGATTTTTGATAAGGGATTTGATCATTGGTGATGAAATCTTATGAGTGGGGAATTTTTGAATGATTAAATGCATTATTTGGTAAAGTGTAAACAATTGAAATAAATTGTTTATAAGTTTAAGAAGTGATTAAAATATTGTTATAATATTAATAATATTAGATTATGAGTTTATTAAGTGATTGATAATATTTGGATAAATTTAAAGTCTTTAATATTTATCCTTGTTTTCGTTTGATTAATGTTTATATCATTGTCATCATTCTCATGCTTATATTGTGATGAAAGTCATCTTTGGCTTACGTGCATAGATGGACCTGGTGTTATTATGATCAGGGATTATTCGGTATAATCAGGAACGCAATGTGACGAATGATGTGGTAAAAATCCTCAGTGGCCTGTAGTGCATTGATGGACAGTTTTTGGTATGATTATGACTAGAGATTATTCGGTATAGTCATGACCATTAATGATTTAATGAATATCCTTGGCCCGTAGTGCAGGGATGATTCGATGATGTGGTTTATTTATTAAGTTCAGTCTCAGCGATAAAAATAGATGAAAACATTTTAAGTCATAGAAATTAGTAGATATCATGCTCTACTTGACTCTTCTAATGGATTGCTTATTCCGCTGCAGTTAAACTTGATGTCTATTGTATTTTATCAGTTTAACATTGTTGAAGACTAATGATAATTTATTCTGTATTATCTTAGTCATAATATTTCTTACTGGGCTAGTTGAGCTCACCCTTTCTTTCATTGTTCTCTTCAGAAATTAGAATATAGCAGGGACGAGTCGGGAAACGGAGTGACAGTCCAGATGATAACATTAGTAGTCCTCACTATTCTATTAAATAGTGTGATAATAAATGTAATGAGGACTCCATTGAGTGTGGATATTGTCTAGATGACAATATTTTTATTAAAACTCACAGCCTATATTTTGTCGTATTTTACACGACAGTTGTATAATTAGTTTGTATTTGATTTATGTACCATGTATCTGGCGACCCAAGATGGGTGATGTATACCTATTTTGGGGGTGTCACAGTTGGTATCAAAGCTTAGGGATATGATCTCTGGCTAAGATGTGAGACTAGAACTAGGAGGGGAGAGACGGGGAATTCCTTCGCTAGTATGACCTACCTAAGTTTATTTGGTATTTAATTGGTCGGTCAGAGTATAGGGATAATATGTGGCATGTCAATTAACCCTTGTTTTGTGGCAGTATTTGAAAATGGCATCTGAAAATGCTGAGATGAGCAATGAAGCACATGAGATCGTTGAGTTAGCTCAACCAAAAGGTAACGACCAACAACACGATAATAATCATACAGGTGGCAACGGCCATCGGAACAATGATAACCATCGTGGGGGAAATTATCATGCCAAGAATGGAAATCACTTCGGTGGTAATCGTGGACAAGATAATAGGAGTGAAAATTTCAAGAAGAGAAGGTTCAACAACGATGGAAAGATAGCAGCACCAACACCCATTTTCAAGGAAGGAGAATGACCGCCAGTTAGATGCTATAGATGCGAAGAGGAGGGACACATAAGTCTAAACTGTTCACAACCTTCCAAGGTATGTTTTAGTTGTGGAAAAGAAGTTCACCTAGCCTGATTTTGTCGTGCACCAAAGTCAAGTCCAGCTGGGATGGTGGCACCAAATGCGGATACGGACAAAACAAAGTCGGTGGTTTCAGGAAGAGCCTTTTTCGTGACTTCTCAAAAGCGAGTAACTTACGAGCAAGTTAGCACGGGTTAGTTAATTATAAATTCTTACAAAGTCTACACCTTATTAGATAATGGGTTCTACCCATTCTTTTATCTCTTTGCTTGCGCTCAACGTTTAAATTTGACCCCGAGACGTTAGACTTTGACTTATTGGTTGAAACTTCGTTAGTAGAAACCTTCGTTACCTCCATCGCTTATAAATCTTGTTGATTCAAATCGACACTTTCTCGTTACTTCGTCGATCTTATCTCTTTGAAAATACTTTCCTTTGATGTGATTTTAAGAATCGATTGGTTAACTACTCATCATGCTTTTTATAAGGTTGTTAGCTTTCATATTCCTAACCAACCTATTATGCGAATTCAAGCAACCAAACCACTAAAGTCAATCATTGTTATATTAAGCCATAAGTAAAGAGTCCCGAGCCTTTCGTTGGTGACTTCCAAGTCTTGGAATACACTGAAGCTAGAATATTCGTAGGGGACGTCGTGAATAACGATGGCAAGTTGATAGGTATCAATGTGACGTGTTATCCAAGTCTTGGATGAGAGTCACAGTTTTGAATGATATTTCTATTGTTAATAAATTTCATGACGTATTCTTGAAGACTTCTTAGCCTACCCCTAGAGCGTGAAATTGAATTTTGTATTGACCCCAGTACAAAACTCATTTCTAAAACCCTTAAATATTTCTTCAACTAAAATGAACGTATAATGTGCCAAAGACGTTGGCTCGAGCTGTTGAAGATTATGATCATACTATTCAATATCATTGTGGAAGAGCGAACGTGGTAGCTAACGCGTTGAATAGAAGATCGTATGCATTTATGAGTGCGATGTTATTAACACAAAAACCCATTTCGTATAACTTACAAATGATGAAGATAGAGTTAAAGACTATAGGGATCCACATGAAGATAACAACAAATATACGAGTAGAATCGACTTTAATCGATAAAGTTAAAGCCGCTCAAGCTACATACACGAATCTGATGAATGTGAATAAGAAGGTTCAATAGGGCGTTATTCTAGAAGCAAGAATCGACGAAGAGAAGAAATCTCAACCCTCGATTTAATTGACCCATTTGAAATACTTGATCGAGTAGGAACTGTGACCTATAGACTCATTTTACCGCCAAGTATGTCGCGTGTTCATAACGTTTTTTTCACGTACCGATGTTACGTAAATATGTGGATGACCCGAACCACATTATTGAATTGGAATTAGACGAGATAGCAGAAGATTTAATGTATGAGGAGATACGTGTTAAAATCTTGGATAAGAAGGATTATATTCGACACTCAAAGGTTATACCTCAAGAGTTAGAATTTGAAGTGAAGTCAAGGTATCCTCATCAAACCAGGTACGTAGGCAAATTTCGAGGGCAAAATTTTATAAGGAGGGGAGATTGTGAGACCCCAAATTTTATGAATAAATATTTAATTTTTTTGAAATATTTTTTTTAATATTATGGTGTGGATTTGAGATAGTGTTATAGTTGTGGGTAGTATTTATAAATCTTGCAAAGTATGCAAGTTGTTATATAATATTCGTTTGGTCAGGGAATATTCTTTTTGTCGGGGAATATCAATACGACGGCATAATCATTGGTGGACCCCACAATGGAAGTATTGCCGTAATAAGAAAACAAAAAATTATCTTTTTATAAAAATAATGGCGGAAGTGTTACCATTAAAACTGTTGAACTACTCGGTAGTAAAAGTATAAAGAATAATGTCTGGCGTGGTTGCATACTAGCACACGATATTGATTATTGATGCTTACGTGAGAAGTCACTCAGTTATACTCAATTATTGCTACAGTAATTGTTGCATCATATCTCTCATATTATTGATTCAGTTATTGACACGGTATCATCTGCATAATATTTGATATATTATTAAATCAATAATTGAAACGAAAAAGTTATTCATATTATTATTTGCAATATTGACAATGTCTAGAAGTTCTGTCAAGGAGAGGTTTGGTCACCTAATTGCGCGCCAATAAGGAGAAATCCTTATCGAAAAACCCCCTCTTTCCTGGGAACGACCTGGTTGTTAAATATTATGAGTTATAATATTAATGATGAATAAGTTCGTGTTGATTAAATATGAATTTGATAGTTCCATTGTGTTGGGATTATTAGTGTTAGTGGAAATCGACATCTATTCCGATGATAATTGATGTCTTGTGGTTATATTGATAAATTGGGTAATTTATCGGATAAATGAGCAATTAATTGCTACTAATTCACATGCTTATATAACTATTTGTTCACATGTGTGTACTATTGAATCACATTCTTGTACTATTAGGGGAGTTGGTGCAAAATTGATAATACTTGCATGACTAAGTTAAAAATGGAGGTATAGATGGATGTACTATACTGTAATTCATATTTTTACATGATTATAACTATTGGTTCACATGATTGAACTATTGATTCACATTATTTACTATTAGGGGAGGTGGTGCAAGTTTTATAATACTTGCAGGACTAAATTAAAAAGGAAAGAAAAGTTGGAGGTATTGTACTGTAATATTTTGTGCCCCAAAACGTGCATTTATCGAAACTATATTTTCCTATAAATAGAAGCTCATTCTTCCTTCATTTCTCACCAATTCACAAAAGCTTTAGAGCAATTATTATAGAGAGAAATTATAGAGAGAAAGAAGAAGAGAAGTCTGCTACCTCACTATTCCAGTATCCAGTTTTTCTAAGGTAAGGGATATTATTTGTTGTACTCGTAAGGAGTATTATTCTTTCATATTCATGAAGAGAACTATTTTTCTTTCAATACTCGTAAGGGGTATTATTTCTTTCGTATTCATGAAGAGAGCTATTGTTATTCCATTCCTTATTATTACATTGAATAACTCGTATACTGTGCACTCTGTATACATGGTGAAATTCTTCTGTTATTCTATTCCTTATTATTATGTTGGAATAATCTGTCTATGCAAAGTACCGCATACATGATAAAATTCTTCTATTATTCCATTCTTTATTATTCTATCAGAATATCATGTTTGTGCGTTTACGCATGACCTGGTTCCATTCTTTATTATTCTGTCAGAATATCTTGTCTATGCGTTTACGCATGACCTGGTTCCATTATTTATTATTCTGTTGAGAAGAACCCGTCTGTGCGGTCTATCGCATGCATGGCGAATTCTTCTGATATTCCATTCTTTATTATTCTGTTAGAATAACCTGTCTATGTGGATTACCACATGCATGGTGAATGATCCTTTGTATTCATTCCTTATTAAATTGTGGAAATGATCTGTTTACGTGGATTATGATGAAAGTCATAATAAAAGCATTGGACTGATAAAAATCATGGGTATATGTAGTATTACTAAGTGTTGTGATGAGTTATGTTGGTTATTATGTGAAAACATGAAAGTTTCTTAGAAATCACAAAGGGTTGAAAATCAGATTTTGGTCAAAATGGAACATGAAATTCAATTGACCATATCTCCTATAATATTTCGAATTTATGAGTGTGGCCAAGTTCGAGAAATTGATCTATGAGTTTTCTAACTTATCCAAGTGGAATCACTGGAAAAGACGTTGTAGATTTTCGTGTGGACTGATTTTAGCAAAGAAGTCAAAAACTGCAAAGTACTAAATAGCTACTGCCCAAAAATCTAAAAGGGCATTTTCGGCCACTTAATTTGTGAGACAAATTCCGGCCTTTTGGGACATAGAAATATATGGTATAAAGTACCTCCTGTCCAAAAATGAGTTCATTTCGACTTAAAATGAACAAGTTATGACTATTTCAATATTTAGGTTTTTCTGATGAAAAATGCTATAATCGAGTGTTCTATAACTCCGATGACCAAGAAATTTAAACTAGAAGTTCACGTTAACATGTGTAAGATCCTACCAAGATTTGGGAATTTCTGGAGTTAAACTTGAGGTAGCTAATTTCTTAAGGAATTAATTAGAAATTGAGTTTTGAAAAATAGTAAATGAATTTTAAAAATTCTGAGAAAAATATATGTTCAATATGGGACTATATTCTGCTAAATCCTAGAAAAGAAATAGTTTTGGGACTGATTTGGTATTTTTCATGAAAATAATCTAGTTATGAGTAAATGAGTTAAATATGTTATGTGAAGTAACAAAATTGGAAAATAAGATTTTATGGCTTGGGAACCCTATATAGGGTATTTGCATATTTTTGATAAGAGATTTGATCATTGGTGATGAAATCTTATAAGTATGACATTTTTGAATGATTAAATGCATTATTTGGTAAAGTGTAAACAATTAAAATAAATTGTTTATAAGTTTAAAAAGTGATTAAAATATTGTTATAATATTAATAATATTAGATTATGAGTTTATTAAGTGATTGATAATATTTGGATAAATTTAAAGTCTTTAATATTTATCCTTGTTTTTGTTTGATTAATGCTTATATCATTGTCATCATTCTCATGCTTATATTGTGATGAAAGTCATCTTTGGCTTACGTGCATAGATGGACTTGGTGTTATTATGACCAGGGATTATTCAGTGTAATCAGGACCGTAATGTGACAAATGATGTGGTAAAAATCCTCAGTGGCCTGTAGTGCATTGATGGACAATTTTTGGTATGATTATGACTAGGGATTATTCTAAGATAGTCATGACCATTAATGATTTAATGAATATCCTTGGCCCAGTAGTGTGGATGATTCGATGACGTGGTTTATTTATTAAGCTGAGTCTCAGCGATAAAAATTGATGAAAACATTTTAAATAATAGAAGTTAGTAGATATCATGCTCTACTTGACTCTTCTAATGGATTGTTTATTCTCTGCAGGTTAAACTTGATGTCTATTGTATTTTATCAGTTTAACATTGTTGAAGACTAATGATAATTTATTCTGTATTATCTTAGTCATAATATTTCTTACTGGGCTAGTTGAGCTCACCCTTTCTTTCACTGTTCTCTTCAGGAAATGAGAATATAGCAGGGATGAGTCGGGAAACGGAGTGACAGTCTAGATGATAGCATTAGTAGTCCTCACTATTCTGTTAAATAGTGTGATAATAAATGTAATGAGGACTCCATTGAGTGTGGATATTATCTAGATAACAATATTTGTATTAAAACTCACAGCCTATATTTTGTCGTATTTTACACGATAGTTGTATAATTAGTTTGTATTTAATTTATGTACCATGTATCTGGCGACCCAAGATGGGTGATGTATTCCTATTTTGGGGGCGTCACAACTAAAGTCAATCATTGTCATATCAAGCCATAAGTAAAGAGCCACGAGCCTTTCGCTGGTGACTTCCTTGTGTGGAAGGCACCGAAGCCAGACTATCCTTAGGGGACGTCGTAAATAACGGTGGCAAATTGATAGATATCAATGTGACGTGTTATCCAAGTCTTGGATGAGGGTCACAATTTTGAGTGATATTTCTATTATTAATAAATTTCCTGATGTATTCTTGAAGACTTCTTAGCCTACCCCTAGAGCGTGAAATCGAATTTTGTATTGACCCCAGTACAAAACCCATTTCTTCAACCCTTAAATATTTCTTCAACCAAAATGAACGTATAATGCGCCAAAGAAGTTGGCTCGAGCTGTTGAAGATTACGATTATACCATTCAATATCATCGTAGAAGAGCGAACGTGGTAGCTGACGCGTCGAGTAGAAGATCGTATGCGTTTACAAGTGCGAATATACAAACCTACGTGAAGATAACGAATATATGATTAGAACTGACTTTAGTCGATAATGTTAAAGCTGCTAAAGCTACAGACCCGGAGATGATGAATACGAAGAAGAAGGTTCAAGAGGGCGTTATTTTAAAAGTAAGAGTTACTAAAGAGAGGAAATCTCAACCCTCGATTTAATTAGCCCATTTGAAATCCTCGATTGAGTAGGAACTATGGCCTATAGACTCGTTTTTTTGCCAAGTATGTCGCGTGTTCATAACATTTTTCACGTATCGATGTCACGTAATTATGTGGACGACCCAACCCTGATTATTAAATTAGAACTAGACGAGATAGCAGAAGATTTAACGTATGAGGAGATACGTGTTAAAATCTTAGATAAGAAGGATCGTATTCAACACTTACAGGTTATACCTCAAAAGTTAGAATCTTAAACGAAGTCAAGGTATCCTCATCATACTAGGTACGTACGTAAATTTCGAGGGCAAAATTCCATAAGGAGGGGAGATTGTGAGACCCCAAATTTTATGAATAAAGATTTAATTTTCTCGAAATATTTTTTTTCAAAATTATGGTGTGGATTTGAGATAATGTTATAGTTGTGGGTAATATTTATAAATTTTGAAAAGTATGCAAGTTGTTGTATAATATTCGATTGGTCGGGGAATATTCTTTTTGTCGGGGAATATCCGTACGACGGTACAATCATTGGTGGACCCCACAATGGAATTATTGTTGGATTGAGAAAATGATAAAAATATTTTTATGAAACTAACAGCGGAAGTTTTACCATTAAAACTGTTGAACTACTCGGTAGTAAATGTGACACCCCCAAATCTGGGTTACCTGACCCCCGAGTTTGGTGCTCACGATCCACAATATAATAACATCTAACTACCCATTTATATAGAAATAGTAATACATATCACATTAACATGTGTTGTTAATACATTAGTCCCAGGTCCACTAACCTTAACATTACAAACAAACCCCTTAAATATACAAAAAGGGTTTACAAATAACATAATAAACATGCTTCATCATAACTAATTTATCACCATGCCTTTGCCTCTATTCATCACAGCATCTTCTGCAACTTCGTCCTTAGCTGAAAAGTTTTATTTAGCAAGGGTGAGCAGCAAATTTGCCCCGCAAGTTAAGACATACAATGAGTATATACGAATCAAGAGTATCAGACTCTCTAATTTAATGTAATGATAACAAAGTTTGGGGAACTTTGAATTAGCTGGACAATTAGTTAATCAATAACAAGTCTTCTCGTATTCTAGGCAATGCAATAATCTGATAATGAAAGAGTACAACACTTTCAAAGTTTCTACGATATTCTATTGAATAAACAAGAATCAATTCTACGCAATAACAAAGTGGAATGTTTTCCAGATTTATGCTGAGCGATCCATTGGATCTAAAAATTCTATTTTCTCGGGTATCTAACAAAGATTTACTTTGATACATACGCAGGAGTATCAGATAACCATAAAGATTAAATCATACCCCTCTGCAAGTATAACAAGTGATCAGCTTTATTATACCCTATATTATGCATAATACTTAACAGTACGCAATGGCTGAATATACGACCTAAAATATTCCCTTTATATAAAAGGTTGTTCTTCTCAGTCTCAGAATCAAGATTTTGATTTAAAAACGAAATGCAAAGATTTCAATATCTAATCACTTCTCTTCTCTTCTCAAACCTATCAAGTTTTCGATTTAGCTGATACAACTGGCATTGATCTATCAATAATAATTAAATTCTCTTCTCGAACCTATCGAGTTCTAACAAATGTTCGTCTAACCAGAATAATTAGCTAAGACATTTCTCAACATAATTTGACAATAAACAGGAATTATCTGCATCACAATTCATCTTCTACTTAATATGAATATCCAACAACAGTTATCCTACAAATGTATATTCTCCAAATCAGTAATTCAATTTGAATTATTAATCATGCACTAACTGTGAATAATCAACAATAAATTCTCTGGACATGGTATAATTAGCAACAATTAACCATTATAATAATTGAATGAATATAACTCAAGGTTGAGTTAGGAAACTTGCCTTCCGCGTTGACTACTGCTACACAATAAACTTATCTGCATTCGTAAGACTTATTACCAATAATATCGGTCTCACAATTAGCACAATAATTCACAACACATAATACTGTAATTTACAGTCATACTTCTCCTAGGCACATTACCACATAGTCACATTAGTGTTTATAACCTATATAAACACTTATCAAATCTAACTATTTCGGTCTGGTTGGACTTCGGTCCATTCTCGGTGTCCTGGTCACCCTATCCAACAATTAATACATTGATTGTCAATTAAACTTGGTCTCTAAGCTTCACTATTATTTTAGATAAGCCAAATATTGTTTATAATATTTTTCGGAAGCTTTTAATAATTTATAAATAATTATTATAATTTATAATAATTTTCAAATATAGTAATCATTTTTGAATGATTTAATTATCAAATAATCTTATCATTATTAATATTTAATAATATAAAATATTAATAACATACTCAAATCAAAATATTAAAGTTATTGTTAATAACTTAAAATGTTTTTAAATCATCAATATTCTACTTAAATGATCTTTAAAATAATTAAAATTATTTTTAAATCATCACCATTAATATTTAAATATTAATAAAATTATTATCAAAATATTAAAAGTCATTAATTATAACTTAAAATATTTTAAAATATTTTCTCATTGTTAAATGATTTTTAAATCAATAAAATCATTTTAATTCATTTATTTAATATAATAATTAAATAATTCTAATATAATTATATTAATTTATTAATGAGAATTCTCCAAAGATATTGAAAATTATATTTTATAATTCTAAATATTTTCTATTACTTTATTCTTATTTAAAATAATTTTTAAATTAATAAAATCATTTTTATCTTATTTATTTAATTTAATAATTAAATAAATCTAATATCTTTAATATTAAATTATTAATGAAAATTCTCTCAAAATATTAAAAGTTACATTTTATAACTCAAAATATTTTTAAATACATTATTCTTATTTAAAATGATTTTTTCATAATATTAAATCATTTTTCTCTAATTTATTTAATACACTAATTAAATAAATTAAATATAATTAATATCCAAATAATTATAATTATTAATGAAAAATGTCCCAAATACTTAAAAGTTATTTTTCAGAATTTAAAATGATTTTTAAAACCATTTTTGGAAATTTTTATAATTTAATTTTTATTTTTAATTAATTACCAGAAATATCAGAAAATAAATTAATTAAACCGTCACTAATGGCCTATAGCGACACTTAGCATCGCTGTTGATGTTCTTGATGCTCAAGAACACTGACAGCCAGTGTTTAAGGGTACTTGTTTGGCCATTGTAATTCTCAGATAATCTTTGTTCGAGCTAATGTGAACCTTTTATCATGAAGAGGAAATGTAACACTACAATAACCAACCATCATCTAGCTCATACCACAAACATATAAGGAGATTAGATCTCTCAAAGTCGCTGTCAGACAGCTTCTGGGTTTTCTGGGTAACCCAGAAACCCAGCAGCTTCGAGGGTCAATTTTGGGACTCAATTAACTTAGTGTTCTGGTAAACTATTGAGTGTTATTATGGTTTAAATATGTAGTCCACATGTCATAGAACATAAATATAACAACGAATCAATCAAACAACATTAACATCGCTAGATCCAAATCGGTCGAAAGGTCGTCAAGGTTGTTTTTCCGTTTCGAAATTCCGTAAACCGCAAATCGTGGTCGAGTGGCCTAGTTTGACCACCTAACTGCTCAATATATTGGTGGTTTAAGAGATCTAAAGACCCGGATCTATAGGTCGGTTCTGACGTGCTACAACATGGTTACAATAAAATTATCATATCACAAAACAATTGTCAGATCTGTTGCTTAGAAATTCTTGTCAGGCGCTGATTTCAAATTTCTGGGTTACCCAGATTTTGACTAGTCATGCCCGGTCAACTAGGTTTGACCAAGAATAACTCGACATCTGGACATCCAATAGCTACGATTCCAATTTCAGATCAAAGTACTCATGTCAGACTACGTACTAAAATCTTAAAAAAACAAAAATAGTAAACAGGTAAAGATCTGGAGCCACAGACATATGGTTGTCACACAACTTTTAGGCTCAAGAACAGTTTTTGAAAACTTCGGTTTTTACTAACTTTGATGCTATGGATCTATGATAGATCATCATAGATCATCTAAAAATATCTTATAACACTTATATAAACACAAAAACACAATTTCTACCGTAGCATACAAGATCAAAGGTAGGGTTTAGGTTTATACCTTTTCTTATCCAATCCTTGATCTATACTCTCCAATCTGATTTTGGTGATCTAAGGAATGTATTTAGGACTGATCTACTTGTATAATTCAAAGCTTCTAGTGAGAGAGGGAGTTGGTGAGAGCAAAAGAGAAAAATGGCAAAGTTTATGAACTTTCTCTCTCTTAATCTATATATATTATGATATATAGCCTTAGATCTAATGTTCATTGGCAATGCTTGGAATGATTCTTTGAGATATTTGAGTCACAATGTCAAAACATTAGGTTACCAACTAAAGTTTTAGCAAAAAATTACAAGTTATCTAATTAAAAATCCAAAAAGGGCACTTTTGTCATTTGCAATTTAAATTTAATGGCAAGATGGTCAAATGTCCCAACCCTTAGGGTTTAACCCTTAGGGTTTAACCTTAAGGTTCTAACCCTTAGGTTTTACAAATCTCAATTCTAGAATTTTCTAATTAGGGTTTAAAAATAGAAAATTAAGAATTTCAAAAATGTAATTATGGTTTTAAATAGAAATTAATATTTCTATAGTATAATTAGGGTTTCCTAATTATATTAACACATACTAATCACTTTAGGCTTGCTAATTAGGATTAGGGTTTCCTAATTAGGGTGTTTAATTAGAAAATTTCTAAATTATAATTAGGGTTTCCTAATTAAATTAACATTTACTAAACACATTAAGCTCACTAATTAGGATTAGGGTTTCCTAATTAGGGTTTTTAGGATTCCCGAGTATGAAATTAGGGTTTCCCGACTTTTGATTAAGGTTTCTATCTGCGCGTTAGGGTTTCAAAATTTAAGATTAGGGTTTCTAATCCTTTATTAGGGTTTACTAATTTTAAACCTTATCTGATCAATCATTGATCAAAAATTATATACCGTACAAAATACATACATATTAATATAATTATTTTAATTATATTTTCTATCGAATCCTTATCCGTAACTAGGGTTAGGGTTTCTATTCTCTGTTAAGCACAACTCTACTCAAATATCTTAGTCAATACACAAATTAACTCATTCTCTAAACTTGTATCACAGTTACACAACACAATATTGATAATTAATATTAAATAAAAAAAATTATTCGTAAAATTTGGATTATTCGAAATCCCGGGTTATCACATTCACCCCTCCTTAAAAGGATTCCGTCCTCGGAATCACCGCTTTCATATTCTCTACAATCTTTTAAAGTTGTATCATCAATTCATTTTATTAACACAATTTTCATTTGTGTGTCATATTCTAACCTGTGACTTGGATCGTATAAAAGAAAACAAATCACAACAATATCTAATCAAGATTACTCGTGTAGTAAAATTTCTAACCGAACTCGTTACTTGTCGCCTCTTCATAGGCAGCTGCTGCATTTGGAACTGTCATGCTAAAAGTGAATGTTGTTGGTCTTCTTGACTGTGCAGGTCCTCGAATCGCCAAGGTTCCACTATCGGGTCCCTTGTTGGCACTTCTCTTTTCTACATTTCTCTTCGCACAATTCGGACCAGATGATCGGTCGATCCAAACACAAAACAACCTCGTGTCTTCTTTGGAATGGGACACTGGGGTGACATGTGTCCCTCTTGACCATAGTTGTAACAGACTCCTTTTTTCTTCAAACAAACTCCTTGATGATACTTCTCGCAAACTATACACGGTGCGCCTTTCTTCCTAATCTCTACTGGATTATTTCCTGAAATAATATCACCATCCCTCTTACGTTTATTAAGATTACAACCTCCACTACCACATATCATATTATTTCCTTCAGCCTCCTTTCTTTGTTCTTGACTATTCTTTAATACAGCTTCAATTTCTCCTTCAGCGATAATGGCTTTCTAATAACGTTGAAAATGAACTAATTTACAGAACATCCAGCTTCTCAAGTACCAACGATTTCAATCCGTTCCTAAAACATCGTGCTTTAAGCTCCTCAGTGTCCACTCGATGTGCAGCAAATTTTGCTAACTCGTCGAAATTGACAAAATATTCTGCCACTGACATATTTTTCTGCTTCAGATTAACAAATTGTTTTTCCATATTTTCCTTTAGACTTCCTTTCCTTGGCGGCATTATCTGATAAAAATCTTACATTAATTCTCCTTCTCTACACAGATTTTTATTAATAACATAATAAGAATTAAAAATTTCTCATATAATCGCATATTTATTCAAATAGCACACAGTACATTTAGCTCCTAACACATAGCACTATCCCTTTTTAAATAACATCAGGATTAACAACACAACTTAAAACAAAAGTTGTAATTCTCCATTCACACATAACTATTCCTCAGTTCATCAAACTTACCACACCTAGGGGTTCAGGAATTTGCCACAATTATATGAGTGTATGAACTTATCCTAGTCAGACCTTTGGCGTCCATTCGCTGAGGGGTTCAAAATATTTCATATAATTATGAGTCATGAACTTACCATAAGTATGAGTTTTAAGAACTCAAAAATTAATCTTAATCTTCATATAGAAAATAAAGATTTCACTCATACAAACATATATATATATATATACATATGTTCACACCTCGGTCTTGATATTACAACCGTTACTATCACACTCTATCAAAAGATACTATCGCTTAAACTTAAGCTATCTACCGTCCACTCTCTTCACCAGTCTTCTTCTTACTGGGACACTTGTTGCATTCGGCTTAGGACAATATAAGAAAATATGTCCTTCTTGCTTAAAATTGAAGCACACGTTCTTCCACATCATGCATTCTCCCGCGTGAGTCTTTCCACACTTGCTGCAGACTTGCTTCTTCTTCGGGTTTGAACTTTCAGAATCATCGCTGTCGTTGTCCCACTTTTGCTTATTCTTATCTTTCTGCTGCTTGATTGTTCATTCAGACGATCCACCACTTTCAGTCTTCATCCTCTCCACCTGCGCTTTCAGCTCGTTCTGTTCTTCAATCATTTCGCGTAACGCTCGCTCCGTCTTCCATAACTCCTCCAAGAGAAATACTTTACTCCGGAGTTCTTGAACTTCTGCAGATAGTTGATCTTGTTCTCCAACTTTGATCTTATTCTCTTTCTCCACCTTAGCTCCTTCGGACTCTGCCTCCTTATCACCACTCAGATAAATCTATGGATAATCGTCATGATCGCTCCCCAGATTGACCATAGGTTCATCTTCTCCCACCTTCTCAACTAACTCGCATTGCGTTGGCACCTCAGCTACTGGCACTGGTGCAACAACCGCTAGCATCTCCACACTCATTTCATCTTCTCCAGACATCCTACCATCAGTCTAATTGACTTGATTAATACTTCTCCAGTATGAACTTCTCACACTATGTGTCCATATATCTCAGTATCGGTATATTTCGGTAATCCCTCACTTAGTACTCTAAATGAGTATTCTAGATTTTGTTTATGGTTATAATCCTAGGGTTTTCCCCACCCCACTTAAGGTTTATAACCTACAGCTCTGCTACCAACTTGTGACGCCTTGGTCACTACAGCTTTGATACCAACCTGTGACACCCCCAAATCTGGGTTACCTGACCCCTGAGTTTGGTGCTCACGATCCACAATATAATAACATCTAACAACCCATTTATATAGAAATAGTAATACATATCACATTAACATATGTTGTTAATACATTAGTCCCAAGTCCGCTAACCTTAACATTACAAACATACCCCTTAGATATACAAAAAGGATTTACAAATAACATCATAAACATGCTTCATCATAACTAATTTATCACCATGCCTTTGCCTCTATTCTTCACAATATCTTCTGCAACTTCGTCCCTAGCTGAAAAGTTTTATTTAGCAAGGTTGAGCAACACATTTTCCCCGCAAGTTAAGACATACAATGAGTATATACGAATCAAGAGTATCAGACTCTCTAATTTGATGTAATGATAACAAAGTTCGGGGAACTTTGAATTAGCTGAACAATTCATTAATCAATAACAAGTCTTCTCGTATTCTAGGCAACGCAATAATCTGATAATGAAATAGTACAACACTTTCAAAGTTTCTACGATATTCTATTGAATAAACAAGAATCAATTATATGCAATAACAAAGTGGAATGTTTTCCAGATTTATGCTGAGCGATCCATTGGATCTAGAACTTCTATTTTCTCGGTATCTAACAAAGATCTACTTTGATACATACGCAGGAGTTTAAGATAACCATAAAGATTAAATCATACCCCTTTATAAGTATAACAAGTGATCAGCTTTATTATACCCTATATTATGCATAATACTTAACAGTGCGCAATGGCCGGATATACGACCTAAAATGTTCCCTTTATATAAAAGGTTGTTCTTCTCAGTCTCAGAATCAAGATTTTGATTTAAAAACGAAATGCAAAGATTTCAATATCTAATCACTTCTCTTCTCTTCTCAAACCTATCAAGTTTTCGATCTAGCCGATACAACTGGCATTGATCTATCAATAATAATTAAATTCTCTTCTCGAACCTATCGAGTTCTAACAAATGTTCGTCTAGCCAGAATAATTAGCTAAGACATTTCTCAACATAATTTGACAATAAACAGGAATTATGTGTACTGTCAATTTTATCTTCTACGAATATGAATATCCAACAACAGTTATCCTACAAATATATATTCTTCGAATCAGTAATTCAATTTGAATTATTAATCATGCACTAACTGCGAATAATCAACAATAAATTCCCTAGACATGGTATAATTAGCAATAATTAACCATTATAATAATTGAATGAATATAACTCAAGGTTGAGTTAGGAAACTTGCCTTCCGCGTTGACTACTACTACACAATAAATGTATCTGCGTTCATAAGACCTATAACCAATAATATCGGTCTCACAATTAACACAATAATTCACAATACATAATACTGTAATTTACAGTCACACTTCTCCTAGGCACATTACCACATAGCCACATTAGTGTTTATAACCTATATAGACACTTATCAAGTCTAACTATTTCGGTCTGGTTAGACTTTGGTCCATTCTCGGTGTCCTGGTCACCCTATCCAACAATTAACACATTGATTGTCAATTAAACATGGTCTCTAAGCTTCACTATTATTTTAGATAAGCCAAATATCATTTATAATATTTTTCGGAAGCTTTTAATAATTTATAAACAATTATTATAATTTATAATAATTTTTCAAATACTGTAATTGTGACGCCCCCAAAATAGGTATACATCACCTATTCTGAGTCGCCAAATACATGGTACAGAATACAAATAAATCATTAATATACAACAAGAGAGCTGTGAGTTTTAATACAAATATTGTCCTCTAGAGAGTATACAAACTCAACGGAGTCCTCATTACAATTATTATCACACTATTTCACAGAATAGTGAGGACTACTAATGCTATCATCTGGCCCGTCACTCCGTTCCCCGACTAGTCCCTGCTACGTTCTCATTTCCTGAAGAGAACAATGAAAGTAAAAGGGTGAGCTCAACTAGCCCAGTAGGAAATATTATGACTAAGATAATGCAGAATATATTATCGTTAGCCTTTAACAGTGTTAAACAGATACAATATAACAACCATCAAGTTTAACTGCAGCGGAACAAGCAATCCATTAAAAGAGTCAATTAGAGAATAAAATCTACTATCTTTTATGATTTAGAAGGTTTTCATCACTTTTATCGGCGACTCAAATTTTAATAAATAATCCACATCATCGAATCACCCGTGCACTACTGACGAGGATATTCTTTAGTATCACAACCACAATTATCCATGCACTACGGGCCAAGAATATTTGTGTATTCAATAATGGTCATGATCATGCCAACAACTCGTCCCATCAATGCACTACGGCCAATGAGGACTTTTACCACATCATTTGTAACATTACGGTCATGATTACACCGAATAATCCTCGGTCATAATCATACCAAGTCCATCTATGCACTATAGGCCACGATGACTTTCAACAAAATATAAACATAAGGATGATGACAATGATATAAGAATTCAATAAAACAAGTTCAAGAATTATTTTATCCAGAACTAATAACGTCCAAATTGTCAACATTATACTTTGCTTTGTAGAGTAAAATTCAAGAATGCTTAAGAATATTTCCATGAAAGATCTTTGGATGAAGCGCAAATATCAAGGATATTCCACTAATTTCATGGAGTATAGAAGTCAAAACTTTAACCAACCGAGTATAATAAGGAATGGAATAACAAAAGAAATCACCAGTGCATGCGATAGACCATACAAAAGTGAGTTATTCCAATAGAATAATAAATAACGGAATCAAGTTCTACAGAAAAAGCATGCATGGGATATTCCAATGTAATAATAAAGATTTTAATCAGTCCGGCCAGAAAACGCATGATGTGATATTCCAATGTAATAATAAAGACGGAATCGTCTAGCGTAAAAGCGCATGAGCGTGATATTCCAATGAATAATAAAGAGCGGAACCCGAGTCCTGCGTAGAAACGCATGCATGAGATGTTCCAACGTAATGATAAAGAATGGAACAATGTAGAATTTCACCAAATATAGGGTAGCTCACAGATGCAGTTATTCCAATAGAATAATAAAGAATGGAATAACAGAAGTTCTCTTCATAGATAAGAAAGAAATAATACTCCCTACCTTTAGAAAAACTGGATACTGGAATAGTGAGGTAGCAGACTTCTCTTCTTCTTTCTATAATTTCTCTCTATAATAATCGCTCTAAAGCTTTTGTGAATTGGTGAGAAATGAAGGAAGAATGAGTTTCTATTTATAGAAAAATATAGTTTCGATAATTGCACGTTTTGGGGCTCAAAAAATTTTAGTACAATACCTCCAACTTTTCCTTTATTTTTAATTTAGTCTTGGAAGTATTATCAAACTTGCACCACCTCCCCTAATAGTAAATAATGTGATTCAATAGTAAATTATGTGAATCAATAGTTCTAGACATGTGAATCAATAGTATAATCATGTGAAAAATACGAATTACAGTATAGTACCTCCATCTATACCTCCTTTTAACTTAGTCATGCAAGTATTATCAATTTTGCACCAACTCTCCTAATAGTACAAGAATGTGATTCAATAGTACACAAATGTGAATAAATAGTTATATAAGCATGTGAATTAGTAGTAATTAAGTGCTCAATTATCCGATAAATTACCCGATTTATCAATATAACCCCCAAACATCAATTATCATCGAAATAAATGTCGATTTTCACTAACACAAATAATTCAAATACAATGAAACTATTTTTATCAAAAATATAAATTTTAAAATTTTGAAGTTTGACTTTTCCCAAAAAAGTCAACTGTTGACTTTTTGACCAAAAAGTTAATCCCGGAAAATTTTGTGTTTATAAATTATTTTTACTAATTTCATCGTTCTGGACTCAAATATCACGTCCGCGTCTCCAAATTCAACTCCGAACACAACTTCAATTTTAATAACATTCATCATTAATATTATAACTCACAATATTTATCAACTAGGTCGCTTCCTGGAAAGGGGGCTTTCCAATAAGGATTTCTCCCTATCATGCCGCAATTAGGTGACCAAACCTCTCCTCGATGTAACTTCTGTAGACATTGTAAATATTGCAATTTAATAATATGAATAACTTTGTCATCTCAATTATTGATTTAATAAAATAACATATTATGCGGATGATACTACGACAAATAATCGAATCAATAATACGAGAGATATGATCGCAAGAAATTCTTGTAGCAATAATTGAGTATAACCGAGTGACTTCTCACGTAAGCATCAATAATCAATATCGTGTGCTACTATGCAACCATGCGTGATTCTTTGTACTTTTACTACCGGTAGTTCAACAGCTTAACGGTAAAACTTCCGCCGTTATTTTCATAAAGTATTTTTTCGTTTTCTCAATCCGATAATAATTCCGCTGGGGTCCACCAATGATTGAGTAGTTATACGAATATTCCCTGTTAAAACGAATATTCCCCACCAATCGAATATTATATAACAACTTACGTACTTTTGCAAAATTTATAAATACTACCCACAACTATAATATTATATCAAATCCACACCATAATATTAAAAAATTATTTCGAGAAAATTAAATATTTATTCATAAAATCTGGGGTCTCATAGTAATCATTTTGAAATGATTTAATTATCAAATAATCTTATCATTATTAATATTTAATAATATAAAAATATTAATAACATACTCATCAAAATATTAAAGTTATTGTTAATAACTTAAAATAATTTTAAATCATTAATATTCTACTCAAATGATTTTAAAAATAATTAAAATCATTATTAAATCATCACCATTAATATTTAAATATTAATGAAATTATTATCAAAATATTAAAAGTCATTAATTATAACTTAAAATATTTTTAAAACATTTTTCTCATTGTTAAATGATTTTTATATCAATAAAATCATTTTTAATTCATTTATTTAATATAATAATTAAATAAATCTAATATCATTAATATTAATTTATTAATGAGAATTCTCCAAAAATATTAAAAATTATATTTTATAATTCCAAATATTTTATATTACTTTATTCTTATTTAAAATAATTTTAAATCAATAAAATCATTTTTATCTTATTTATTTAATTTAATAATTAAATAAATCTAATATCATTAATATTAAATTATTAATGAAAATTCTCTAAAAATATTAAAAGTTACATTTTATAACTCAAAATATTTTTAAATACATTATTCTTATTTAAAATGATTTTTTCATAATATTAAATCATTTTTCTCTAATTTATTTAATACACCAATTAAATAAATTAAATATAATTAATATCCAAATAATTATAATTATAAATGAAAAATGTCCCAAATACTTAAAAGTTATTTTTCAGAATTTAAAATGATTTTTAAAACCATTTTTGGAAATTTTTATAATTTAATTTTTATTTTTAATTAATTACCGGAAATATCAGAAAATAAATTAATTAAATCGTCACTAATGGCCTATAGCGACACTTAGCGTCGCTGTTGGTTTTCTTGATGCTCAAGAACACCGATACCAAGTTGTTTAAGGGTCCTTTTTCGACCTACCGTAATTCTCTCAGCATAACTCGCTCGAGCTAATGCTAATATAATCGATCATGAAGAGGAAATGTAATACTACAATAACCAAACATCATCTAGCTCATACCACAAACATATAAGGAAATTAGATCTCTCAAAGTCGTTGTCAGACAGCTTCTGGGTTTTCTAGGTAACCCAGAAACCCAGCAGCTTCGAGGGTCAATTTTGTGACTCGATTAACTTAGTGTTTTGGTAAACTATTGAGTGTTATTATGGTTTAAATATGTAGTCCACATGTCATAGAACATAAATCTAACAACGAATCAATTAAACAACATTAACATCGCCAGATCCAAATTTCGGTCAAAGGTCGTCAAGTCGTTTTTCCTGCTTCGAAATTCTGAAACCGCAAATCGTGGTCGAGTGGCCTAGTTTGACCACCTAATCTGTTCAATATATTGGTGGTTTAAGAGATCTAAAGACCCAGATCTATAGTTCAGTTTACAGACTACAACATGGTTACAATAAAATTATCATATCACAAAACAACTGTCAGATCTGTTGCTTAGAAATTCTTGTCAGGCGCTTATTTCAAATTTCTGGGTTACCCAAATTTTGACTGGTCATGCCCGGTCAACTAGGTTTTACCAAGAATAACTCGACATCTGGACATCCAATAGCTATAATTCCAGTTGCAGATCAAAGTACTCATGTCAGACTACAAACTAAAATCTTAAAACAACAAAAACAGTAAATAGGTAAAGATCTGGAGCCACTGACATATGGTTGTCAGACAACTTTTAAACTCTAGAACAGTTTTTGAAAATTTCTATTTTTACCAACTTTGATGCTATGGATCTATGATAGATCATCATAGATCATCTAAAAACATCTTATAACACTTATATAAACACAAAAATCACAATTTTTACCGTAGCATACAAAATCAAAGGTAGGGTTTAGCTTTATACCTCTTTTTATCCAATCCTTGATCTATACTCTCCAATCAGATTTTGGTGATCTAAGGAATGTATTTAGAACTGATCTACTTGTATAATTCGAAGCTTCTAGTGATAGAGGGAGTAGGTGAGAGCAAAAGAGAAAAATGGCAAAGTTTATGAACTTTCTCTCTCTTAATCTATATATATTATGATATATAGCCTTAGATCTGATGTTGCTGGCAATGCTAGACTGATTTGCTGAGATATTTGAGTCACAATGTCAAAACATTAGGTTACCAACTAAAGTTTTAGCAAAAATTACAAGTTATCTAATTAAAAATCCAAAAAGGGCACTTTTGTTATTTGCGATTTAAATTTAATGGCAAGATGGTCAAATGTCCAAACCATTAGGGTTTAACCCTAAGGTTTAAACCCTTAGGTTTTATAAACCTCAATTCTAGAATTTTCTAATTAGGGTTTAAAAATAGAAAATTAAGAATTTCGAAAATGTAATTATGGTTTTAAATAGAAATTAATATTTCTATAGTATAATTAGGGTTTCCTAATTATATTAACACATACTAATCACTTTAGGTTTGCTAATTAGGATTAGGGTTTCCTAATTAGGGTTTTTAATTAGAAAATTTAAAAATTAAAATTTCTAAATTACAATTAGGGTTTCCTAATTAAATTAATTAACATTTACTAAACATATTAAGCTCACTAATTAGGATTAGGGTTTCCTAATTATGGTTTTTAGGATTTCCGAGTATGAAATTAGGGTTTCTCGGCTTTCGATTAGAGTTTCTATCTGCGCGTTAGGGTTTCAAAATTTGAGATTAGGGTTTCTAATCCCTTATTAGGGTTTGCTAATTTTAAACCTTATCCGATCAATCATTGATCAAAAATTCTATACCGTACAAAACACATACATATTAATATAATTATTTTAATTATATTTTCTATTGAATCCCTATCCGTAACTAGGGTTAGGGTTTCTATTCTCCATTAAGCACAACTCTACTCAAATATCTTAGTCAATACACAAATTGACTCATTCTCTAAACTCGTATCACAGTTACACAACACAATATTGATAATTAATATTAATATTAAATAAAAAAAATTATTCATAAAATTTGGATTATTCGAAATCCCGGGTTATCACAATAAAAGTACAGTAATACGCGTGGTTGCATAGTAGCACACGGTATTGATTATTAATGCTTACGTGAGAAGTCACTCAGTTTTGTTCAATTATTGCTACAGTAATTGTTGCATTGTATCTCACGTTATTTGATTCAATTATTGTCGATATTTTATATATTATTAAATCAATAATTGAGACGACAAAGTTATTAATATTATTATTTGCAATATTAATGATGTCTAGAAGTTCTGTCAAGGAGAGGTTTAGTCACCTAATTGCACACCAATAGGGAGAAATCCTTATTGGAAAGCCCCCTTTTTCCTGGGAACGACCTGGTTGATTAATATTGTGAATTATAATAATGGTGATAAATTTTGTTTTATTATTATTATAAATGTAATAAAACAGAATACTTTTTATAAAGTTTTGTTTTATTTTATTATAAATAGAATATATTATATTTTATTATGCATAGTATTTGCATAGTGCATGTATAGTATTTGCATAGTAAAATCTTTTTGTATAAAATGTAATACTTTTATAAAGTTATTTATTTTATTAGATTTTAGATAAAATATATTATATTTTATTATGCAACGATATAGTGTTTGCATAGTAAAAACTTTTTATATAAAAATGTAATACTTTTTTATAACTTTTGTTTTATTTGATTATAAATAAAATATATTATATTTTATTGCATAAAGTCAAAGATAGTATCCTTTCCATTCTCCTATAAATAGGATGCTTAGTTAGAATTGAAAATCACACCAGAAATTCAAAGAATTCTTCTTCTATAATCTTGAGCGTATTTCTTTAGAGTTTAAGAAAGCTTTGAAATGTAGAAAATAGTGCAAGTTTTCTTCAAGTATATCCCCGCCTCTACCGGTGGAATACTCTTCTTTTTAAGGTAAAGCGTATTATTCTTTTGTATTCATGAAGAGAGTTATTTTCTTTCAATATTTGTAAGGATTGTAATTCCATTCTTTATTATTATGTTGAATAACTTTTATCATGCCAAGTACCGCATACATGGTGAAATTCTTCCATTATTCCATTCTTTATTATTATGTTGGAATAACTTTGCTCTATCTAAGTACTGGCATACATGGTGAAATTCTTCATTATTTCATTATTTATTATTCTCATTGGAATAACCATTCTATGCGGTCTATCGTATGCTCGTGAATTCTCGTTGTTATTCCATTCTTTATTATTCTGTTGAATATCTTGTGCATCTTGATTACACGCACGACCTAGTTCCATTCTCATTATTACATTGGAATATCCTGCTTATCGCGATTACGCATGACACAGTTCCATTCTTTATTATTCTATCGAATAACTCATGCATGCGAATTACGTACGTCTGGTGAATTCTTCTATTATTCCATTCTTTATTATTCTGTTGGAATAACCTGTCTATATGGATTACTGCATGCATGGTTAATGATCCTTTGTATTCATTCCTTAGTAACTTGTGGAAATGATCTGTCTACGTGGATTACCGCATGGCGGGCGAAAATCCATTTGCAGTTTCATATATTCTATTATACTCAGTTGGTTAAAGGTTTGGCTTCTATACTCCATGAAATTAGTAGAATATCCTAGATATTTGCATTTCATCCAGTATCTTTTTATGGAAATATTCTTCTGAGCATTCTTGAATTTTACTCCACAAAGCAGTATCATGTTGACAATTTGGACGTTATTAATTCATGGATTAATTAATTTATAAATCTTTAAAATTTATTTTTGAACTTGTTTTATTGAATTGTCATCATCCTCATGCTTATATTATGTTGAAAGTCATCTGTGGCCTGTAGTGCATAGATGGACTTGATATAATTATGACCAAGGATTATTCGGTATAATCATAACCGTAATGTTACAAATGATGTGGAAAAAGTCCTCATTGTCCCTGTAGTGCATTAATGAACAGTTTTTGGTATGATTATGGCTATGGATTCTCTTCGGCCAAGGGTGCAAAGATGAATTGTTTTATGGTATGATCAGGACCGTTGATGAAAACACGATTATCTTTGGCCCGTAGTGCATGGATAATTCATGGACGTGATACTAAAAAATATCATTAGTCTATAGCGCATGGATGATTTAATGATCTGGATAATTTATTAAGCTATGTCTCAGCGATAAAAGTGATAAAAAAAACCTTTTAAATCATAGAAGATAGTAGATTTTATGCTCTACTTGACTCTTCTAATGGATTGCTTATTCCGCTGCAGTTGTTGATCTAAAACTTGTTGTCTATTATATTCTATTAGTTGTTATACTGTTGAAGGCTAAGGATAATTTATTCTGCATTATCTTAGTCATAATATTTCTTCTTTGGGCTAGTTGAGCTCACCCTTTCTTTCATTGTTCTCTTGAGAGATGAGAACGTAAATGGACTAGTCGGGGAGCGGAGTGATTATTCCGTATGAGAGCATTAGTAGTCCTCACTATTCTATGAAATAGTGTGATAATAAATGTATTGAGGACTCCACTTGAGTTGAATACTGTCTAGAAGACAATATTCGTATTAAAACTCTCAATTATGTCTTGTCGTATTCTACACGACAGTTGTATTATTAAGTTTGTAGTTGTATTCTGTACCATGTATTTGGCGACTCAGAATGGGTGATGTATACCTATTTTGAGGGCGTCACACATGTTGCATGAGAACACATCCTAAACCTCTGCCTGAAGCATCATTGTAGATGACATATCCCTCCGAACCAGATGGTATTGTCAGAACAGGTGCTGAAATGAGTCTCCTCTTGAGTTCTTTAAAACTCTTCTCACATTCCTCGCTTCAACCGAATTTTGTATCTTTTCGAGTCAGCTGAGTTAATGGAGTAGCGATTCGAGAAAGTCCTTCCACGAATCTTCGATAATAACCAGCTAAGCCCAGCAAGCTACGTACTTCGATCACTGACTTGGGTTGCTTCCAGCTTTGAATTGCTTCAATCTTCGTTGGGTCAGCAGATATTACGTGATTTAATATCACATGCCCATGGAATGTCACTTCCTCAAGCCAGAACTCATATTTCTTCAACTTGACATATAACTTGTTCTCATGAAGCTTTTGCAGTATCAGCCTCTAGTGTTGCTCATGATCTTCATGGCTTTTGGAATAAATGAGGATGTCATCAATAAAGACGACCACAAAGTGATCCAAATATTCCTTGAATACTCGGTTCATCATATCCATGAAGGTAGCAGGAGCATTAGTCAATCCAAAAGACATAACTAGGAATTCATAATGCCCATACCGAGTTCTGAAAGCAGTCTTGGGAATGTCATCAGTTTTAATCTTTAACTAATGATATCTGAAACGAAGATCGATCCTTGAAAAGAATTTAGCGCCTTGAAACTGGTCAAACAGGTCATCAATTCGAGGCAACGGGTACCTATTTTTGATGGTGACATGGTTCAACTCCCAATAATCAATACAAAGTTGCATACTCCTATCTTTCTTCTTCACGAATAGAATAGGAGCACCCCAACGAGACGTACTAGGACGAATGAAACCGATGTCTAACAATTCCTGCAGTTGGGTCTTTAACTCCTGAAGTTCAACAGGAGCCATTCGATATGGGAATTTGGAAATGGGTTTTGTACTTGGTTCAAGGTCGATACAAAATTCAATTTCACGCTCTGGGGGTAGGCCAGGAAGTTCTTTAGGGAATACGTCAGGAAATTTATTAACAATAGAAATATCATTCAAATCTGACGTATTTTTGTTTAAATCCGTGATATGGGCTAAGAAAGCTTGACATCCGTTTTTCAATAAACGAATAGCTTTATGGCTTGATATGACAGTAATTAACTTTAGTGGTTTGGTTGCTTGAATTCACATAATAGGTTGGTTAGGAATATGAAAGCCAACAACCTTATGAAAACAATCAATTTTAGCATGATGAGTGGTTAACCAATCAATCCCTAAAATCAAATCAAATGCAAGTATTTTCAAAGAGATAAGATTGACCGGTAACGTGCGGTTGCCGATTTGAATAAAACAAGACTTATAAACAGTGGATGTAATGAAGGTTTTTCCCAATGGAGTTTCAACAGATAAGTCAAAGTTTAATTTCTCTGGAGTCAAATTTAAACGTTAAGCGCAAGTAGGAGAAATAAAAGAATGGGTAGAACCGGTATCAAATAAGGTATAGACTTCGCTAGAGTTTATAATTAGCTTACCCGTGATGACCTCATTCGGGTTCCTCACTTTCTGGGAGGTCACGACAAACACTCTTCCTTGAACTACTGGTTTTGACTTGTCTGGGACGGCATTTGGTGTCACCATCCCAACTAGACTTGGCTTCACTACACAACAAAATCGAGCTAGGTGACCTTCTCTTCCACAATTGTAACACGTTTTGGACTGCTGCATGCAATTTGGACTGATGTGTCCCTCCACTCTGCATTTGTAACATACGATCAGCGGTCGTTCTCCTTCCTTAACAATTGGTGCTGGTGTTGACATCTTTCAATCATTATTCAATCTCCTCTTCTTAAAATTTCCACTTCTATTATCTTAGCCATGATTACCACCGAAGTGGTTACCATTTATGGCATGTTGATTCCCTCCACGTTTGTTGTCACCGCTTCGATGACTGTTACCACTAGTATTATCATTTTGCTGGCTGCTCTCTTGGTTGGGTTGACTCATTATCGCGATCCAATAATTGAGCCCTATTTAAAATATCTAAATATAAACACAGTTTTTGAGAAATAAGATATTGACGTATTTTAGGTTTCAAACCTCGCAGAAACATTCGCGTCATTCTCTCCTCATTATCAACAAAGTGGGACGCAAACCGGGACAACTCGGCAAACTTAGCTTTATACTGTGACACTGTCATATTATTTTGCTCCAGCTTGATGAACTCTACCTCCTTCATGTGATGAATACTTCGGGAAAGTACTTGTCGTTGAACAGTTCTTGGAACTTCTCCCAGGACATCTTCAGTGCGGCAGGTTGAGTGTGTTTTATAGATTCCCGCCAGTAATCTGCGTCTCCTCGCAACATGAAGGTAGCAAAGGGAACCTTTTGCTTCTCGGAGCATCCCAAGACATCAAATATCTTGGTGATCTACTTTATCCACGTCTCTGCCTTAAGTGGTTTTGGCTCTCCCAAAAGCTTCGGTAGTCCCAACTCCTTGAACTGATTAGTGGTGACCATCCGAGAGTTTCCAGTGTTTTCACCTGCATTTTGAACATGAGTCGTTCTCTCCTAATGGCAACATTCCATCGTTCATCATTTAGTCGGTGTTGTTGTTTTGCTGAGGATTATTGCCTTCCTGATGCACATTATCCCGAGAATTGATCGTTGGTGACTCAACGGTCTCATATGCTCCATTGATTATCTCAACATTCTCGGATGTCATTTTCAAATACTGCCACAAAATAAGGGTTAATTGACATACCAAATATTATCCCTATATTCTGACCGACCAATCAAATAACAATTAAACTTAGGTAGGTCATATTAGCGAAGGATTTCCCCGTCTCTCCCCCTAGTTCTAGTCTCACATCTCAGCCAGGGATCATATCCCAAGCTTTGATACCAACTGTGACGCCCCTAAAATAGGTATATATCACCCATCTTGGGTCGCCAAATACATGGTACAGAAATCAAATACAAACTTCTTTTATGCAATACGACAAAAGCGTAGCTGAGAGTTTTTACACGAATATTGTCTCATAGACAGTATTCAAACTCAAATGAAATCTTCATTACATTTATTGTCACACTATTTTATAAAATAGTGACGACTACTATAGCCACCATCTCGGATTATCACTCTGTTCCCCGACTAGTCCCGGCTACATTCTCATTTCCTTAAGAGAACAATGAAAGCAAAAGGGTGAGCTCAACTAGCCTAGTAAAAAATATTATGACCAAGATAATGCAGAATAATTTATCATTAGCCTTCAACAGTGTTAAACTAATAAAATACAATAGACATCAAGTTTAACTGCAGCGGAATAAACAATCTATTAGAAGAGTCAAGTAGAGCATGATATCTACTATCTTCTATGATTTAAAAAGTTTATCATCAATTTTATTGTTGAGACTCAGCTTAATAAATAAACCACATCATCGAATCATTCATGCACTACAGGCCAAGGATATTCATTACTATCATGACCACGAATTATCCATGCACTACGGGCCATAGATATTCGTGTTTTCACCAATGGTCATGATAATGCCAACAACTGTCCATCAATGCACTACGGGCAAATGAGGATTTTTACCACATCATTTGCTATATTATAGTCATGATTATACCGAATAATCCCTGGTCATAATCATACCAATCAACAGTACATCTATTCACGTAAGCCAAAGATGATTTTTATCACAATATAATCATGAGGATGATGACAATAATATAAGAATTTAATTAAATGAAAGCAAATGATAAACTTTAAAGATTTATAATTTAATTTATCCAGAATTCCAAAAGGTCCAAATTGTCAACATGATACTGCTTTGTGGAGTAAAATTCAAGAGTAATATTTTATCAAAAATGATTTGGACCAAAAAAAAATCAATTTTTGTCATGAATAGTACCCCGGGTGAATAGTAACTGAGTGAATAATACCCCGTGAATAGTTGTCTAGAAATAGTACCCCGTGAATAATACTTCGGCATGAAAAAGTTAAAACTTATCAAGAATGCTCAGAATAATATTTCCATGAAAAGATACTAGATGAAGCGCAAATTTCAAGGATATTCTACTAATTTCATGGAGTATAGAAGCAATACTTATCAACATAAGTGTAGAATTAGGAATATGAAACGAAATAATATTACTTACATACTACAGAGTATAGAAGAAAATATTATTTCTTACGAATATTGAACAAGAATAATATCACTTACGAATACTGAAAAGAAATAATACCCCTTACCTTAGTAGGAGATTGGATACCGCAATAATAGTGTAGTAATGTAATACTCTTCTTCTTTCTCTCTTATTCTCTTTATACTTTCTCTCTCTATAGCTTGAATGAATTGATGAAAAATAATGAAGAAATGAGCTTCTATTTATAGGCTTGGCAGAGTAAGGGTAAAATAGTCTTTTTGCCATAATTTATGATATCATCGCTTACATCATCGATCATATGACATCATTGCTTACCTCATCGTTCCGATGACATCATTGCTTACATCATCAGAATTCAAATTCAATTTATTCTCTTCCACCTCATTTTACTTTTATACCATGAATTTACCATAATAATGCTACCATTCAAATTAAAAATCATACTATTATATAATCACATCATACTACTATAATATAATATTATAATAACATATTTGAATGAATTATTTTATCAAAAAAGATAAAATACCAACTTTCAACAAATGTCATATGCTAAAAATTCCTCTGTTTAAATCCACATTAAATAAATATTTCCTTATTATATATATCAACAATTTATTATTCACAAATAATATTACAGAACTACAATATTGACAACCATGTGGTTCCCAGGAAAGAGGGGGCTTTCCGATAAGGATTTCTCCCTATTGGCGCTCAATTAGGTGACCAAACCCCTTTCCTCGACAGAACTTTCTAGACATTGTCAATAATGCTATCTAATAATATTATTCAAATAATATGAATTATTGATTCGATAATTTGAAATATTGTGCAATGACAATTATTGAATCAATAATATAAAATATCAACGTAGCAATTATTGAATCAATAAAATAAAATATTAAACATGAATTACTATAGCAATAATTGAGTATAACTAAGTGACTTCTCACGTAAGCATCAATAATCAATACCGTGTGCTACTATGCAACCACGCGTAGACATCGTACTTTTATCAATGGGTATTTCACAGTTAATCGGTAAAACTTTCGCCGTTATTTTTATAAAAAGTTATTTCTATCGTTTTCTAACTCCGACAGCAATTCTGTTGTGGGGTCTACCAATGATTGTGCCAACGTACGGATATTCCCCGACAAAAAGAATATTCCCCGACCAATAGAATATTTTATAACAACTTGCATACTTTGCAAAATTTATAAATATTATCCGCAACTATAACATTATATTAAAACCACACCATAATATTCAAAAATATAATTTGAGAAAAAATAATCTTTATTTATGAAAGTTGGGGTCTTACAGTAGGGGACAGGGGTGGGGGGACTGGTGGGTGGGGGTGGGGTGGGGAGGGGGGAGGGAAGGGGTGAGTGAGGAGAGAATGAGAAGAAAGAGAATGTGTGAAAGTGAGAGTAGGAGGCGCTGGAGAAGAGACTGATTAGGTTTTATAAGTTCTTTTCGATGGAAATTTCGTCAGAATTAATCCCTCAGAATTAAGTTACTTTTGACGGACATTCTCTCAGAAATAACTCTTATTTTGTCGAGATTAGTTTCGCGCGGGCGGGAAAGATGGCACCAAAAAGGCCTAATACTTCCAATGGAATTCCGTCAGAATTATAATATTTTTGAGGGAATTATAATCGACGAATTATTCCGTCAGAAATAAGTTAATTTCGCGAGACTACATTCCATCGAGAATAATTCTGTCGGAATTAGCCGATTTCCTTGTAGTGAGTTCTATTAGCGACGGGTACATCAATCACTAATGTTGGTGCCATTTTTTGTGCTTAAACTTGGCGCCTCCAGTACCTATAGCGACGACAGCAGCAAGACAAATTAAAGTAGGTCGCTAAAACCAATAGCAACGCTTTTAGCTAACGGCTGCATAAATCAGCCTTAAATGTGGGCAGTAGCAACCAATTTGAGTGGTCTCTGATAGATTTTTTTTGTTGTAGTGGTTGTGGGTTACAAAATAGGCTTTTTGATAATGTCAGATCAATAAGTGTCGCTGAAGGTTGAAAGTGTTGTTAACACAAGTATAAAAGTGTTGCTAAATGTATATGGTTATGGTTTTGTTAAAAACTAAAATATATAACATTTTTTTAATATGAGTTATATGGGTTAATACCAAAGTATATAAAATTAAGAGTATATAAGTAGTTATGGCTAACCCCAGGGATGGACCTATGCTTGGGCAGCATAGGCAGGTATAGGGGAGGGTCAATTATATAATTTAATAAATTTAAAGGGGGCAGATTAATGAAAGAGTTATACTTAGAGGAGACAATATATATATATATATATATATTACTCTTAATTTTAAAATTTAAATGAATCTGTTTTGTAGCTTTCATTTGAGCTGCAAATCTGCTAATCTACTTTCTCCCTGCTGGTGAAGAAGTAGGTAGGAGATAATTAGACACATATATTTTATATTAAAATATTTTAAGTTGACTTCAAAAAGTTAAAATTGAATAGTAATCTTGTGGGGTCACTAAGGATAAATTTAGAACTTTTTTATTCTCTTTGCTCTACTTTTATTTTTCTTAATATTTGTGCAAATTGTATTTTTTTTCATCTTTTTCGGGACGGGGGGAGTAGTTTATAACTTTAATATATTTAGTTTAGACATTTTTGAGACTTTTTTTCACTTCAATCATTGTTTTGAAGATTATTTGTGCTATTCATTAGTTATTTTTGTGATTGACCTTTTTTAAAAAAAAAAATTAATTTGTTTAAAAGGATTAAGAAAAGAAGAAGATTGTGGTAGTGCAGATGTTTCTTTAAATTGATTAGTTTTCTAACAATTAACTTGACTGGTTGGCTGGCTCCCCTGTGATAAATTATGTGGATTAAAAGTTGTCATCTACAAGTAACCAACTGGAATTCTTGTTGAAGATTCATGGCAATAGAGTGATTTGAAATTAATGTCATGCAAGTTGCATCTTTTAAGTTAATTAAACTATTTATGCATGTTTGTTATGATTAATTTTTAAACCCATTGAGTTAATTCTCACTTTTATAGTGTACATATTACCTCCATTTATTTAATTAACTATTGGTTTTTAATTCATATTAAAATTTTGTTACTAAATAATTTACATAGCTATATAAATTGATATGTTACCAAATACATGTTGATGGAAATCAATTGCAATGTTTGTTTCTACATCAAAATAAGCTATTAAATTTTTTTTATAAAAAATAGATGAAGACAAAAAATTGTAGAATCATAGTCGTACATAAACCAAGCGAAACTCAAAAGTAGTAATGAGGTCAGTGGCGAATCTATTAAGAGGGAAGAGTAGGCAGTGCCTATGTTGAGATTTTTTAAAAATATTTATAGGTATAGGGATAAGGGTAAAAATAAAATTTGGTAAACTTAAACATATAGAGGGAAAAAAAACTTAAACTACTATTACGTTAAAAAAAACTAAACACGCGAGTATATAATGTATTCAAACTCTCGCTTAAAAAATACGTCTCTGCTGAGGACAGATCCTAAATCCGCCCCTGACTAGCCCAATGGTTTTTAAACAATATTGCCAACTCTAGCGTTGGTGGATGTGGATTTCATTAGAAAAATAGTAAGACGGTAATAATATTAATGTGGGTGTGGGTTGGTGGTGAAAATTTTTGTTTGTTTTATTTTGTTTGTACTAGAAAATGAATAATTAAGGTATAATAAAAATAAAATAAATATGGGTTGGGTCAGCGTTATGGATCAGCCTTAATTAAGGTTTACTTATAAATAAAAGAACAATTACAAATTAAAGGTATAGGAAAAAAACTTGGATTAATTACATGTTTTAATACATTTTTAAAAATATATACAATAATAGTGCATAGATAAAATAATTATAAAAGTAATACATTTTTTCAAATTTATTTACAAAATTAATACATTTGGGTATCCTTTAATCGTGGCCCACGATTATCTCCCTTATATCTCCCCGTTAATCGTGGCTGTAGTTCTTCCCACTCCGTTGATCACCACTAATAACCATGCCTGCAAACCCTTCACTCCTTATCCTCCACCCAACGCGCTTCTCCATCTTCCTGAAACATTTCCTTCTCGTTCGGCCTCTCTCTCCCCGCCCTTACTACTTTTCTCTCTCCTCTCGAAGCCACTCGTCGTCCTCCTCTTTCACAGAAGTTGAATGATTTAATTCTATTTTCAGATGAGAGGGTCTATTCGTTCGTGGCTCTTTAACTGGTTTATGGATTTTGTGAGCATTACATACAATTGGCAATGGCTACTTCGAACGAACGAATCAAAAAGTTATGGTTTAACAATATTTCGAATGTAATTTTTTATTTATTAATTTTTTTTATGGTGGATGTTTATGTCCACTGTTTTTGAAGAGGAAATTCTTCAGACTAGTCTTTCAGGCTTTCTTGGTGCAAGAAATGAAGTTGCTCAAGAATTATTCATTTTTTGGTGGATGTCGAGACTACTGTAACAACATGATTCAATTTTTATATAATTTTAGTTCTACTATAAAATTTAAAATGACGGGCATGGTTTCTATTTTTATGGATGGTAAAGAGTGTTGTTATATTTGATAAACTCACGTCCCGTATGTAAATAACCAAGGTTACCAATTCACCTTCACACTTACAGTTTTTTCATAGTGCAGTTGGTAACCAAACCTTCATATCAAGGTAACCAAACTGTCATACCAAGGTAACCAATTCACCTCCACACCTTCAATTTTTTCATATTGCAGTTGGTAACCAAACCTTCACACCAAGGTAACAAAACCTTCATACCAAGGTAACAGGGTATAAAGGAATATATAATTGTTTACTGTGAGTAACCATTAATCACATGGTTGGTAACATTTTTGATGGTGTACAGTAACCAAAATTGTTATTGATTAATATTTTAATTTCTGATTCCATCATGAGTTGTCAATATAAAGCAAACATATACATTGAACATTTGGTAATTGTTATAACTATGTAATTTAAAAGTATCCATCAGCTAGATAAATGGGAACCCTCACATGTACATTAAGCACTTGATAATTGTTCTGATATAAGTTTTTAATTATTTGGTTACTAACAAAACTAAAAATGTTACCCCTTATATGCAGGTTTGGATACCAACTGCACCTCTCAAACTATTTTTATTTTAATATGAGATCTATAAGTGACCATCATATATATAAATGGGAACTCTTAATTGGAGTTTCTTATTCCATCATGATGACAAGGTATAAATAAAACATATACATTTAATATTTTATAATAGTCCTGATACAAACTTATAATTATCTGGTTACTAACAAAAACAAAAATAGTTACCATATATGTAGGTTTGGATACCAACCTAACATTTCAACTGAAATAGCTGATGGATATTATTCTGAACCAATTTTATGTAAATTTGGTTACTCACAAAAAATAAAATGGTTACCTCTCACATGTACAACCCAGTTTAAGCAACCCATGTATACTCTCACATGTACATTTAATACTTGATATATGTCCTGATACAAGTTTGTAACTATCTGGTTACTACCAAAAAATAAAATGGTTACCCTTCTATGCATGTTTGATTACCAACTGCACCTTTCAAAACCAACAAACAATGTCAAATCCTAATCAAAATCTGGTAACAATCTTCATGAAAATTTTCTATCAGTCTCATATCAATATCTCGAAGTTGCTGTTGATCTTCTCCGATATTCTCCAATCTCAAAGTTACATCGCCGTTAGAGAATTCGTCTTCTCCGATCTGTCGTTACTCTGCTTTTTCCGATATGTAGTTGCCTATTTTCTTCATTAGTTTAAATTTAGGATTGGTTGGTTGCAAATAAGAAAGTCGGTAACTGACGTGTAGGGAGTTAATGCTCCATAATTTTAGGAACGTATTATTGTGTTGCGTTATTTTTGTAATTATTTTATGGATGTATTATTTTTATAAATACTTTTTAATTGTTGTATATTAATGTTAAGGACCCAAAAAACTTAAAGCACATATAAAGAACATGAACCAAAAGATGTGTTCGGCCTAAAATCCACTATCAAACTTCTTCTTTTTTTTGGGTATTATTATATTGGCTTAAATATTCATTAAACCACTAAGTTGTTTGCTTTTTATAATTTAAAACTTAATATTTTAATTTTAAGACATTAAACCTTAATATTTTAAATTTTATAAATTAAACCTTCTACCTACCAACGTGTAATAATTGATTTGAATAAGAGTATTTTGGATAATTTCACTCCTAAACATCTTTTAAATTACATAAAATTTTAAGCACACGTACGGTTACTGTGTGACAAAGAAAAAAAATTATAAAAATAAAGCCAATATAAATTATATATATTCTTAAAAGACTTAATTTCTTACATTGATAAAAAAATCTTAAATATATTTGAAAGTGCATAAAATTGTTTGAACGTTATTAGTGCGTGACGAATAAGAAAAAAGAAAGAAAAAATTGGAGTCAATATAAATGATATATATCCTTAAAAGACTTAATTGCCTTGTCATTTTAATTTGAATCAGGTAATTTATTCCGGTAAGAAAAACTAAACCCAGTGGCCAAAGGTTTAATTTATAAAAATTTAGAGACATTAAGATTTAATGTCTTCAAATTGAAATATTTAAATTGTAAAAAGCAAAAACATTTAAGGTTTAAAGTGTATTTAAGCCTATTATATTCAATTATGATATTGATAAACCAAATGTTATAATGTAGTGATCAAAACTCTTAATTATTACGTATAATCATGTGTTGGAGTTTATTCGGTAGCAAAATACGATTCATAACAAAGAAAAGTTTATCTAAAACAATCATAGTGTTAGTTAAAAAGTTACACTTTTCAGTATATATTCCCACAAAAATTATGAGTGGGCTAGTTGGGTTTGGTGAATTTACTTTTTTTTTTTTGGGCTGACAGAGAGAAGTTTGGCTCCATATGTGAGACAATGCATGCATGAAATTTATTTAAAACGTGCATGTGGGTGCTTTATATATATATATATATATATATATATATATATATATATATATATATTCTTCTTCTAACCAATATTGGAGAGCTTTTTAACAACATAATTATAATGGCCAATTATAAGATCAAACACTCTAGTTTGGGTTTATGTTTAGTGGGTTCTGTAGTTCTTAATCTCTTGTTTATCATATATCTTATTTATGTGGGAGATAAATGGAAGCATCAGCAGCAAAAGCTGAGTTGGAGCCAAACAGCAGCAGCAGAAGCAGAAGCCGTGGCATCAAATTCATGCTCGGGCCATGGAAGAGCTTATTTGGATGGATCAGTTGATGCTGATGGGAAACCTGTTTGTGAATGCATGCAATGCTTGCTTTTATGGCCCTGATTGCTCTCATTTCTCCCCTGGATGTACTGCAGATGCAACTAGGTAATTACTTGTCTATGCTATAAATGAAGCGTCTTGCTGATTTTGCTGTCAGATAGATTCAAATCATGACAGTACAATGAGAGATATTATCACTAGGCTATCACATCTAGTATATATATATTAAGTCTTGCTACACCACACATTTATGTCAATAATAAATACCCAAGTATGTGCATAACTTCCGTCCGCAATTTAGTTTTCAGCATTCTGCAGTTTAATACTGCGGACGGGACAGATGTCAAAAATACCATTCCTTATAAAAGTTCACGTCCGCAGTATTAAACTGCGGACGCTAAGTATGGTTAGCCAATTCGAAAACTATGTCGTATTATTGGCCAAATTTAAATTTTTTTTAGTCTGTTTTACAATTTTCATCATCAATATGCTAATTAGTAAACGAAACAAATATACAATACAATATATACATATATATATATATATATATATATATATTGACTCTGTCTTTGAACTTAGACTGGCTATCTATGCCCTTGTTCTGTTGCATTTGAACAAATATAAGCTCAGAACCACCGGCCTTCATATTGTAACACCCCCTTCCCGAAAAAAAAAGTGAGGTCACGTGCAAAGCACAACAAACCTCAAAATAAGTAAACAGAGCACTAATAACTTCAAAATATATAATAATGATATCCATGAATTAAGTACTAATTACAATTCTCCAACTAGAGTCAAAATAATCAAAACTTAAAATTCGAAACAACCTAGATGGTCAAAGGCAACTCTCTCATCACATTAGCCCTGAATCACCCCTGCAAACCTGCGGGAAGAAAAAACACAGCGTGGGCCAATTGCCCAGTACGGATACAAATATACAAAAGATATACAACTGATATACGAAAATAACTGAGACAAACTACTAAACAAAGCCTCAAGTGTAAATACTGACAAAAATATAATCCCCAAAGAGTTGAATGGAATATATCGGAATCAACAGAAGAGTAAAGAAATAACGAACTGAAGTAACTAACTCAATGAATTAAACTGAACAGAAACAACCAAAACCAATACAATGAGATAATATGCTGAATCAAATGGTTGGGTGTTATTTCATACCGAATGAGCTCAAAAATACACATTGCCACACAGGCAAGTCAAACTAATGCCACACAAGCAAATCAAATGATGCCACATAGGCAACCAAAATAATGCTGTGATAACCCCAAAATAGGTCCATTTCACCCAACCTATTCTGAGTCGCCAAATACATGATACAAGAAACAACTACAACTTTATTACAACAATTGTCGTGCAAAATACAACAACACATATGTTATGAGTTTTGATACAAATATATACCAACTGTGACTCATGTCCCAACCTTGGATAACACGTCACAATGGCACCTTACATAAAGGTACAGTCAATAACTGTTTTAGAAATTAAAATCTTTGGGAAGTGCTCAAGGAAACCTTCGTACATGGGAGGCCATGAGTCTAGGTTATGATAGATATCATATGGCCATAGAATTATCCTTGGTTGACCCAATAGACCCCAAAAAAAATAAGAAGATTACTATCATATTCTTCCCAATGGTAAATCTTCTCTTGACATATCATTATCTCCACTGTCTCTAATTGAGAATTATACTTCAAACAAATACCAAGATTATATAGGTAGTGCTCGTATATATACTCAGCAAGTGGATGAGCACATTCCTGTCTTATGATGACACGAGGTTGTATGTCTTTAGACATCTTGTATGATAGTGACAAAACACCCTTCCAACGTTGGGTTCGCCTCACCCTAGTTGATTCACCAAATGTAACTACTAAATGATGACCACCATTCTATTCCCCATTACCCCCATCGACCCAAATTACACTCGTATTACCTGAAAGGAATTGTGAAGCAAAAAGGTGAGTACAACTAGCTCAGTAAAGAATATCATGACTAAAGATAATTAAATTATCAATAGCCTTCATCAGTAATAAATCAGAGATTTAGAACATATAGTAGATGATAAAACTTTTCAACCATAGTTGCAGCGGAGCGAGCAATCCATTAGAAGAGTCAAATAAACCATAAAATCTATTATCTTCTCCATGTTAAAAGTCCACCAACAATGTTTTATCCCTGTAACATCAATCAACAATTCTTGTCCACAATCACGTGTATAACTCATAATCTAAATTTCTTTTCTCATCCAGGACAAAGATAATTTTCATCACCTGAAACATCAAGATCATGGTTATACCAAATCACAGTTCATGTTCATAATCATACTAATAAATTCATCTTTGCACTACGGCCCAAAGATATTCATCAACAAGTCATCTTTCCACTACAGGCCAAAGATATTCAACAACGGGTCATCTTTGCATTACGAGCCAAAGATATTCATCAAAAACTCATCTTTGCACTACAGGCCAAAGATATTCAACAACAAGTCATCTTTGCATTACGAGCCAAAGATATTCATCAATAATTCATCTTTGCACCACTGCCAAAGATATTCATTATCATTTCATCTTTTTGCTACTGGCAAAAAAGATATTCAACAACGGTCGTCTCATCTTCGCACTACGTGCCAAAGATATTCAATAACAGTCATCTTTGCACTACGGGCCAAAGATATTCAACAACAGTCATCTTTGCTACTACGGGCCAAAGATATTCATCAATAATTCATCTTTGCTCTACAGCCAAAGATATTCAACAACAAAGTCATCTTTTTGTACTACGGGCCAAAGATATTCATCAATAATTCATCTTTGCACTACAGGCCAAAGATATTCCTCAACGGTTCATATTTGCACTACAGGCCAAATATATTCATATCTCAAAGAAATATATAATCATTTCAGAATTTATATAAACAATAATTATAACCATGTTAATCAATTCATCTTTACACTTAAGCTAAAGATATTTAATTATAAATTCAATGGTCATGATCATACCAGTTAACAATTCATCTTTGCTACCATCTGCCAAATATATTCCTCGATCGCGATCATACCAATAATTTACTCATCTTTACACTCAAGTGAAAGAGAAATTCAACATCGTGGTTATAAAAATGTTATATATGATAATAAAAAATATGATCAACAATCGCATTTATTTTCAAGAGCAACAACAATCATAAATCAACGATAATTTGGTCAGAAAAAGAAACTAATTTTTGTCATGAATAGTACCCGTGAATAGTAACTCGTGAATAGTAACTTGTGAAAAGTAATTCGTGAATAGTAACTCGTGAATAGTAACTAATGAATAGTAACTCGTGAATAGTACTCCGTATTCGTACATAAGATCAGATCGTAAATAATGTCATATACGTAAATAGTGGCATATACATGAATAGTGCCGTATACGTGAATAGTAACCCCGACTCAAAAAGGTAGAAATTCCACAATAAGATCCATACCAATATGTCAGTATAATGATATTGAAAGAATAACATTTCTTAAACTTATAAACAATTTATTTTAATTGTTTACACTTTACTAAATAATGCATTTAATCATCCTAAAATGCCAAACTCATAAGTTTTCATCACCAATAACCAAAACCCTCATCAAAAATCTGCATATACCTCATATAGGATTCTCAAGCCATAAAATCCTATTTTCCAATTTTCTTACTTCACATAACATATTTAATTCATTTATTCATAACTAGTCTATTTTCATGAAAAATACCAAATCAGTTCCAAAAATATTTCTTTTCTGGGATTTAGCATAATATAGTCCCATAATGAACATATATTTTCTCTAAATTTTTAAATTCATTTACTATTTTTCATATGGCCAAAAACCGCTTTAATATTTAGACATTTATCATAAATTGTACTTTTATCCAAAAATTCAAATTCACAGTACACTTTGATATTATATAGATGTACTCCCAATAAAAATTTCATCAATTTTGGAGTTAACCACAAGGAGTTATAAGCGGTTACTTTTAAAATAGTCTTTTCCCGTAAAATTCATAACTCTTAATCTATACATCTAAAAATCGCTATTTTTGGACACAATCAATAAAACTCATCAAATTATCATTTTAAATTTTTCCAGAATTTTTGAAGGTCTGAAAAAGTTACGAAACATGAAAAACATAACAACCCTTAAAATCCCTACTATCCCTTAACTCAAAAGAGCAGCACTTCTGACTAGATATCGGATATGACGCTGAAGAAAACTTGCACTGATGAATATCAACTCACCAAGTATCTAAATACTCACAAAATACACTCAATAATCTAGAGAAAAAGAGAGTAACTTATGAATTCTGGTGTGATTTTTAATTCTAACTTAGCCTTCTATTTATAGGAAAATGTTAGCACGCCGAAGCAGACTTGACATGCTACCTGATGGATTTACCTGCTACTATTCCACCCACCAAAAATCAGCCATCTTCCCCAACAACCAAAAGTGGAGCCCACCCATTTCTAGAATTTTCCACCAAAATCATTTATAAACCTAATTTCCGAATCAGTCACCTCTTAAAATTCATAACAAATTATTCATTCATTTTTAACGGTTCAAAATTTGTGGACATATATTTAACTTATATATGTATAACATATCCAAAAATCACAACGATCCAACGGTCAGATTAAAAATTATAACTCACACAATATAACTCAAGAACACTGATTTGATCTTTTAATACCTCCAATCCGACAAAATACTGATAAAATACCTCAACATTATCTCCTTCATTTAACCACATAAATAAATCCATAATTTATATCCACATCAAATAAATATTTCATTATCATATGAATCAATAATTAATTATTCACAAATAATATTACAGAATCACATTTATGATGACCGCATGCTCTTCTTAGGAAAGAGGGCTTTCCAATAAGGATTTCTCCTTCTTGGCGCAATTAGGTGACCAAACCTCTCCTCGATGTAACTTTCTAAACATTGCCAATAATGCTATCTAATAATATTATTCAAATAATATGAATTATTGATCCGATAATGGGAAATCTTGTCTTGATGATAATTATTGAAACAACAATAATATAAAATATCAACGCAAAGAATTATTGAATCAATAAAATAAAATATTGAATAAAGAATTACATAACAATTATTGAGTAGTGCCTTCTTCGTAAGAATCAATAATTCAAAAATACCGTAAATACCGTGTCTTTCTTGTCTAATAACGCCATTCATCGTATTTTTACCACCGGGTATTCCAACAGTGTTAACGATAACAACTACGCCGTTATTTATAAAAACTCAATTTTGTCATTTTCTTCATCCGACAGTTATCCGTTATGGGGCCCACAAATGGTTGCGCCAATAATACGAATATTTTCCTCCTACGTAAAAGAATATTCCACGACCAAACGAATATTCCCCGACAATTGAATATTTTATAACCACTTGCGTATTTTGAAAAAAATCATATATCACCCTTAACTTTAACCTTTTATCAATTTAACCATTTACTAAATAGGAAAATTGAATACTTTTATTTCATAAAATTCGGGGTCTTACAATCTCCCCTCCTTATGAAATTTCGTCCTCAAAATTTACGTACTTGGAATTTCAAAGAGTTGAGAATACTTGCTTTCATCTCAGATTCCATCTTCCCTGTCATCATGATTTCTCCATTACTCATCTCCTGTATTTCAGATATCATTCTAGAATACAGCTTCAAAACAAGGGTTAACTGAACAAATTAACATATCACATAATATTTCGATATTGTGACTGACCAACAAAAAAGCTTAGGTAGGATACACTAGCGAAGGATTTACTCATCTCTCCCCTCCTATTTCTATTCCTCGATCTCCGCCAGAGACCATATCCCTAAGCTCTGATACCAAATGTGACAAATGTCCCATCAGTGGACAGCACCTCACATTAGTACCTATCAGCTTGCCACTGAAAGACGGCGTCCCCTACGGAGAGTCTGGCTTCAGTGCATTCCCCATCAACACGAAGTCACCAGCGAGAGGCTCGGGGCTCTTCACACTTATGGCTCTGATACCAACTGTGACTCTAGACACCAACTTGTGTCAGCCCTCACAATGATACCTATCATAAAGGTACAGTCAATAACTGTTTTAGAAATTAAAATCTTTGGGAAGTGCTCAAGGAAACCTTCGTACATGGGAGGCCATGAGTCTAGGTTATGATAGATATCATATGGCCACAGAATTATCCTTGGTTGACCCAATAGACTCCAAAGAAAAACAAGAAGATTACTATCATATTCTTCCCAATGGTAGGTCTTCTCTTGACATATAATTATCTCCACTGTCTCTAATTGAGAATTATACTTCAAACAAATACCAAGATTATATAGGTAGTGCTCGTATATATACTCAGCAAGTGGATGAGCACATCCCTGTCTTATGATGACACAAGGTTGTATTTCTTTAGACATCTTGTATGATAGTGACAAAACACCCTTCCAATGTTGGGTTCGCCTCACCCTAGTTGATTCACCAAATGTAACTACTAAATGATGACCACCGTTCTATTCCCCTGTTACCCCCGCTCGACCAAGCTACACTCGTATTACCTGAAAAGAATTGAGAAGCAAAAGGGTGAGCACAACTAGCTCAGTAAAGAATATCATGACTAAAGATAATTAAATTATCAATAGCCTTCATCAGTAATAAATCAGAGATTTAGAACATATGGTAGATGATAAAACTTTTCAACCATAGTTGCGGTGAACGAAGCGATCCATTAGAAGAATCAAATAAACCATAAAATCTATTATCTTCTCCATGTTAAAAGTCCACCAACAATGTTTTATCCCTGTAACATCAATCAACAATTCCTGTCCACAATCACGTGTATAACTCATAATCGTAATTGTAGTTCTAAATTCTTTTTCTCATCCAGGACAAAGATAATTTTCATCACCTGAAACATCAAGATCATGGTTATACCAAATCACAGTTCATGTTCATAATCATACTAATAAATTCATCTTAGCACTACGGCCCAAAGATATTCATCAGCAAGTCATCTTTGCACTACTTGCCAAAGATATTCAAAAATAGGTCATCTTTGCATTACGAGCCAAAGATATTCATCAACAACTCATCTTTCCACTACAGGCCAGAGATATTCAACAACAAGTCATCTTTGCATTACGAGCCAAAGATATTCATCAATAATTCATCTTTGCACTACAGGCTAAAGATATTCATTATCATTTCATCTTTGCACTACAGGCAAAAGATATTCAACAACAGGTCATCTTTGCACTACAGGCCAAAGATATTCAACAACAGGTCATCTTTGCACTACGGGCCAAAGATATTCATCAATAATTCATCTTTGCACTACAGGCCAAAGATATTCAACAACAGGTCATCTTTGCACTACGGGCCAAAGATATTCATCAATAATTCATCTTTTTTTACTACTGTGCCAAAGATATTCCTCAACAAAGACATATTTTGCACTACGAGCCAAATATATTCATATCTCAAAGAAATATATAATCATTTCGAATTTATATAAACAATAATTATAACCATATTAATCAATTCATCTTTACACTTAAGCTAAAAGATATTTAATTATAAATTCAATGGTCATGATCATACCACCAGTTAACAATTCATCTCTTGCACTACAGGGCCAAATATATTCCTCGACCACGATCATACCAATAATTTACCCATCTTTACACTCAAGTGAAAGAGAAATTCAACATCGTGGTTATAAAATGTTATATATGATAATAAAAACAATATGATCAACAACGCATTTATTTTCAAGAGCAACAATCATAAATCAACGATAATTTGGTCAAAAAAGAAACCAATTTTTATCGTGAATAGTACCCGTGAATAAGAACTCGTGAATAGTAACTTGTGAATAGTAATTAATTGAATAGTAATTCGTGAATAAGAACTCGTGAATAGTAACTCATGAATAAGTAACTCGTGAATAGTACTCAGATTCGTGTTAAAGACGTAGTCAGAGTATCGTAAATAATGTCATATACGTAAATAAAATCATACATGAATAGTCCAGATATCGTGAATAATAACCCCACTCTCAAAAGGTAGAAATTCCACAATAAGATCCATACCAATATGTCGAAGATAATGATATTGAAAGAATAACATTTCTTAAACTTATAAACAATTTATTTTAATTGTTTACACTTTACTAAATAATGCATTTAATCATCCTAAAATGCGTAACTCATAAGTTTTCATCACCAATAACCAAAACCCTCATCAAAAATCAGATATACCTCATATAGGATTCTCAAGCCATAAAATCCTATTTTCCAATTTTCTTACTTCACATAACATATTTAATTCATTTATTCATAACTAGTCCATTTTCATGAAAATACCAAATCGGTTCCAAAATATTTCTTTTTCGGGATTTAGCATAATATAGTCCCATAGTAAACATATATTTTTCTCGAATTTTTAAAATTCATTTACTATTTTTCATATGGCCAAAACCGCTTTAATATTTAGACATTTATCATAAATTGTACTTTTATTCAAAATTTGAAATTCACAGAGTACAATCGATATTATATAGATGTACTCCCAATAAAAATTTCATCAATTTTGGAGTTAACCACAAGGAGTTATAAGCGGTTACTTTTAAAATAGTCTTTTCGCGTAAAATTCATAACTCTTAATCTATATATCCAAAAATCGCCATTTTTGGACACAATCAATAAAACTCATCAAATTATTATTTCAAATTTTTCCAGAATTTTAAAGGTCTGAAAAAGTTACGAAACATGAAAAACATAACAACCCTTAAAATCCCTACTATCCCTTACCTCAAAAGAGCAGCACTTCTGACTAGATATCGGATATGACGCTGAAGGAAACTTGCACTGATGAATATCAACTCACCAAGTATCTAAAAACTCACAAAATACACTCAATAATCTAGAGAGAAAAAGAGAGAAAACTTATGAATTCTGGTGTGATTTTCAATTCTAACTTAGCCCTCTATTTATAGGAAAATGTTAGCACGCCGAAACAGACTTGACCTGCTACCTGATGGATTTACCTGCTACTATTTCACCCACCAAAAATCAGCCATCTTCCCCAACAACTAAAAGTGGGAACCACCCATTTCTAGAATTTTCCACCAAAATCATTTATAAACCTAATTTCCGAATCAGTCACCTCTTAAAATTCATAACAAATTATTCGTTCATTTTTAACGGTTCAAAATTTGTGGACATATACTTAACTTATATATGTATAACATATCCAAAAATCACAACGATCCAACGGTCAGATTAAAAATTATAACTCACACAATATAACTTAAGAACACTGATTTGATCTTTTAATACCTCCAATCCGACAAAATACTGATAAAACACCTCAACATTATCTCCTTCATTTAACCACATAAATAAATCCATCATTTATATCCACATCAAATAAATATTTCATTATCATATGAATCAATAATTAATTATTCATAAATAATATTATAGAATCACATTTATGACAACCGGTAGTTCCTGGGAAAGAGGGGCTTTCAATAAGGATTTCTCCTTCTTCGGCGCCGAATTAGGTGACCAAACCTCTCCTCGATGTAACTTTCTAGACATTGCTAATAATGTTATCTAATAATATTATTCAAATAATATTAATTATTGATCTGATAATGGGAAATAATGTGCAGTGTTAATTATTGAAACAACAATAATATAAAATATCAACGCAAAGAATTATTGAATCAATAAAATAAAATATTGAATCGTAATTATCAGTAACAATTATTAAGTAGTGCCTTCTTACGTAAGAATCAATAATTCAAAAATATTTATGCAATATCGGTATTGCTTTTGTGCAATAACGCCGTACATCGTATTTTAACCACCGGGTATTTCAACAGTGTTAACGGTAACAACTACGCCGTTATTTATAAAAACTCAATTTTATCGTTTTCTTCATTCGACAGTTATCCGTTATGGGGCCCACAAATGGTTGCGCCATCATACGAATATTTTCCGATAGAAAGAATATTCCACGACCAAACGAATATTCCCCGACAATTGAATATTTTATAACCACTTGCGTATTTTGAAAAAATTCATACATCACCCTTAACTTTAACCTTTTATCAATTTAACCATTTACTAAATAGGAAAATTGAATACTTTTATTTCATAAAATTTGGGGTCTTACAAATGCCACACAGGCAAATCACACATTGGACCGCAAATCCAAATGTATAGAAATTGGATAGGTGTGTTTGGCACAACATCACAAATCCACAGAACAGAAAACTAGGGTTAACCCATACGCCTCCCACAACAAAACACCAAATGGCCCACTTCTTCTGGAGCCCAAAACGGAGACGTCGTGGACTAATCACACCACCACGGAAAGTGTCATGCCTCTCGTGCCAAGACGACATGCCTGTGGTACCCTGCAGGTGGTTATAGCTAGGGTATATCCTACGGTATATTCTAACAAAAATACTATGTCATAACACATGCGACATAATACCAACAAAAGGGTTCTATATGTACATGTTGAACCAAATCAAATTATAGTCGCAAGATCTCAAAAAAAGAAAGTAGAAACATGTACCGCTCTATAATTATCAAAAATAAATACTAAACATGATATCCAAATTCAAAGAGTACAAATACGAGTCATGTGTATCAACTCCAAAATGAAACTAATATATTTATTTCACATGAAACAATTATGTGAAATCATAACATAATTCGAAATAAGGAAACAAATGAACAAATCAAATTTAACAAGAGTATCGCTGAAAGAGTACGGAATCCGTACCTTAATATAATACCAAAATAATTCCCCAAATCCAAATATCACCCGCTAGACTCCCTCAATCCGATCTAATTATCAAAATCAAATACAATACATATAATTAAATTATGAACTTATATAGTTTATATTTTCATAAATTCAATAATTTTAATAAACTATATTCACTTTGTAATTAAAAGATACATTTTAATTATAATAACAATATTATAATTTATTTATCACTTTCCTTTTTTAAAATTTTTGCATATCTTTTATATATATATATACATATATATATATATATATAAGAATCGGGATGTATATATATATATATATATATAACGAATGACAAGTTTATATTTATATATATATATATATAACTAATCTGATATATACAAAAAAAATAATATATTTGATATATATATATATATATATATCATATATCCTTATTATAAATTAAAATTTTATTAACAAATTCAATTAATCAAAATACATAATATATTTTTAAAATAGATTACAAACACAACAAGAAATTATATTGTAATTACATCAGCAAAATAATTATTTTGTATTCAAAAATAGTCCAATAATTACCTTTGAGAAGAAGAATATGATGAATAAAGTTTTAATGGTCTTGCTCTCAAACCCTTTTTAATTCGACCACGTTCCATCCATTCTCCTCATTCTTCTTACTTCCTCTTTCTCGCTCACGCTTAGAAACCTCTTTAGTCGATTATGTCAGTATATGTATTAGGAAGGAATTTAACCTAATATATTACTCCTATTCCAATTTGGTTTATAAACTCATCACCTTAATTTGGGCTCAAATAGTTTAACAAGCCCAAACCTTTAATTAAAAATTAGTTTGTCCCAATTAGTTTAAATACCCAAATTAATGTAATCACATACTTATTATAGTTCACACAAATTAAATACAATTTGACCCAAACATAAGAAGAGCCCTATTAAAATATGGATATATTTTTTTATTATTATTATTATTTTTTACCGGGTATTACATCACCTACCCCTTAAAAAGGATTCCGTCCCCGGAATCAAAAGAATGAACGTAGCTAATTATCAAAAAGACGTGGATACTCCGCTCGAATAGACTTTTCTATCTTTCAAGTAGCTTCCCGTTCTAAATGATTTTACCACAAGACTTTTAACAAAAGGAATTATCCTCCTCAATTTTAATTTAATCAGTTATTTAATTATTTACTAAAAGACTTTAATTTTCTACACAAAACAAGGAAGAAAAGAGGGAAAAAAGAATCATTTACCTTTTTCAATTTAACTCCAATTGTATAAAATATAATTAATTAATATTTAGTTATTAAAAAAATGGGTTATTACATTTTTCACCCCTTAAAATAATTCCTTCCTCAGAATTCAAATAAGCTACAAAAAAAATTAGCTAACACGTAGCATCACCTTTTGTAACAATCAACGCTGGTAAGTCCATCGGTCCACGCAATTATCCATGTACTCGTAAAAGATTCGTCAGCTATCGTGTCAAGCCCCGTTAAGATTCTTCGTTTTGCATTGAATTTAAACACATGCTCCACAACTGGTGCGGCCCCCGTCAATTTCTTTAAGTTTCATTTTTGCAAACGTACTCTTCGGAACATAGTTCGAAATCACAAAAAAATTCTCTTCATCTAAATATGATTCGAATACCCAAAATATTTAAAATTATTTTTAACTCGTAAAATGTTTATGTTCCACACATGACAAAGATTTAACAAATTATTTTTATTTAATTTTACATAAATTCATGCAAAACTCTAAGGACATCAGATAAACAAAACAACTTCAATTATATCACCAACTCTCACTAAGTCCTCAAGAATTTTAAAATATCATAACCTCAAATCAAATTAGTTCTCAAATATTATTACACCAAAAATATACTACTAAGATCTCCTTATCACCATATCAAACTCCAAGTCACATATTTTACCATCTGTATAAGCAAACTACAATTATTCAAGATCTCTCAAAATCAATTGAATTTCATCACTTACTATCTAATCATTCAATGAATCAATCATTCTCTTAATGCAAATATTAACCCAAAAATTTCTAGATCTCATACTATCATTCAAAATTTCATATAAGATAACTCCAATATTCTACTAGAAAATAATCGCAAAATTTATTTACTCCAAAAGATTAATCTAATTACCTCGAATCTTTACAACTCAAATTTACAAAAGATCCTTTATACTTAATACCTTTCATTTTATCATAGTATGCCATCAATACACAAACCTTAAATTATTCACAAGCTTAACATAAATCAAAACATAACTCAAATCAAAATCCTCAATTCAACGATCATAATAATTGTCACAAAAAAATAACTCTAACAAATAATTTTTCAAAATCAAATTCTCGTCGATACAAATACTCGCATCATAATTGTATAATCATTTCTTAACTAAATAAAATATGACATTATTCTCCTTAATGATCCTAATCACAATCCTTAACTAATATTATTACTCCAACGCATAACAATAATAATCTTAACAAATTATTTCGTTTTTCTCAAATCAACTACAACTCAAAGAGCTAAAAATACTTGGTCAAAATCAAGACCAACCAAACAGAGAACAAAATCGAATCAAACTCCTACGTCTACCCAGTGATTTACCCACAACTCACATGTCAAACCTAAATAGGTTTTCTACAAGAAAGAACCTAAGCTTTGATACCATCTCTGTAACACCCCCTTCCCGAAAAGGAAAGGGAGGTCACGTTCAAAGCACAACAAACCTCAAAATAAGTAAACAGAGCACTAATAACTTCAAAATATATAATAATGATATCCATCAATGAAGTACTAATTACAACTCTCCAACTAGAGTCAAAATAATCAAAACTTAAAATTCGAAACAACCTAGATGGTCAAAGGCAACTCTCTCATCACACTAGCCCTGAATAACCCCTGCAAACCTGCCGGAAGAAAAAACATAGCATGAGCCAATTGCCCAGTACGGATACAGATATACAAAAGATATACAACTGATATACGAAAATAACTGAGACAAACTACTAAACAAAGCCTCAAGTGTAAATACTGACAAAAATATAATCTCCAAAGATTTGAATGGAATATATCTGAATCAACATAAGAGTAAAGAAATAACGAACTGAAGTAACTAACTCAATGAATTAAACTGAACAGAAACAACCAAAACCAATACAATGAGATAATAGGCTGAATCAAATGGGTGGGTGTTATTTCATACCGAATGAGCTCAGAAATACATATTTCCACACAGGCAAGTCAAAGTAATGCCACATAGGCAAATCAAATGATGCCACATAGGCAATCAAAATAATATCACACAGGCAAATCACACATTGGACCGCGAATCCAAATGTATGCAAATCGGATAGGTGTGTTTGGCACAACATCACAAATCCGCAAAACAGAAAACTAGGGTTAACCCATACGCCTCCCACAACAAAATACCAAATGGCCCACTTCATTCGGAGCCCAAAACGGAGACGTCGTGGACTAATCACACCGCCATGGAAAGTGTCATGCCTCTCGTGTCAAGACGACATTCCTGTGGTACCTCTACAGGTGGTTATAGCTCGGGTATATCCTACGGTATATTCTAACAAAAATACTATGTCACAACACATGCGACATAATATCAACAAAAGGGTTCTATATGTACATGTTGAACCAAATCAAATTATAATCGCAAGATCTCAAAAAAAGAAGGTAGCAACATGTACCGCTCTATAATTATCAAAAATAAATACTAAACATGATATCCTAATTTAAAGAGTACAAATACGAGTCATGTGTATCAACTCCAAAATGAAACTAATATATTTATTTCACATGAAACAATTATGTGAAATCATAACATAATTCGAAATAAGGAAACAAACGAAAAAATCAAATTTAACAAGAGTATCGCTGAAAGAGTACGGAATCCGTACCTTTATATAATACCAAAATAATTCTCCGAATCCAAATATCATCCGCTAGACTCCCTCAATCCGATCTAATTATCAAAATCAAATACAATACATATAATTAAGTTATGAACTTATATAGTTTATATTTTCATCAATAATTTTAATATACTATATTCACTTTGTAATTAAAAGATACATTTTAATTATAATAACAATATTATAATTTATTTATCACTTTCCCTTTTTTAAAAATTTTTGCATATCTTTTATATATATATATATATATATATATATAGTCCTTCCCAAATCCTGGACGCCTTGATTTTATTCCGTCGGACTTTTTTTTTTTGCTTTTTTTAAAACAACTAAAAAATATTTAATATTTTATGGAATTGAAATTTTTCATCATAAAAAGTGTTTTGGGGGTGATTTGGATCGTATAACAAAACATGGTGGTACACATACGATATCTGCGGTTTAATAAGACCCAAACTTTTATAAATAAAGATGAATTTTCTATAAATATTATTTTGAATATTATGGAATAAATTTGATATAATGTTATAGTTGTGGGTAATATTTATAAATTTTGCAAAGTAAGCAAGTTGTTATAAAATATTCGTTTGGTCGGGAATATTCTTTTTATCGGAGAATATTCAGTGACGGCGAATTAATCATTAGTGGACCCCTATTAACGGAAGTATTATCGTAGTTAGAAAGCGACAAAATTATCTTTCTATAAAAATAACTACGGAGGTGTTACCGTTAAAAGCTGTTGAACTACCCGGTGGTAAAAATACGCAATGTCTGGCGTGGTTGCATAGTAGCAGACACGGTATTGATTATTGATGCTTACGTGAGAAGTCACTTAGCTATACTCAATTATTACTACATGAATTGTTGCGATCATTTCTCTTATATTATTGATTCAATTATTGTCACAAGATTATCTATATAATATGTTATATTATTAATTGAGACGACAAGTTATAAATGATTAATAATTGTTGAAAGATTTAAAAATGTGTTGATTAAAAATAAAATGATTTGTGATAATATTTATTCAATCCTTGATGTATATAAAGAGTCTCATTATGAGACGTTTGTGGTAAGTTTGATTATTTTATGGGGGCCCATATGTCATCATCTAAGAGTCTCTTCGTCAATAGTAATTACCTTTGTGAATAGTAATTACCTTTGTGAATAGTAATTACCTTCGTCGAATAGTATTTACCTTCGTCAATAGTAATTACCTTCTTGATATAGTATTTACCTTCGTATTTACCTTCACAATAGTATTTACCTTCACGATAGTAATTACCTTCGTCCAATTGTAATTACCCCTTCGCAAATAGTAGTTGTCCCTTCAATATTACCAAGAGTTAACCGCCTCTTGATTGTTCCAAAGGTTAATTACCCTTCATGAAATAGTAGTTGTCTCTTCAATATTACGAAGAGCCATTTTGACCCTTCGTTAAGACCAAGAGCCACCCTTAGTTTTTCTATAAATAGAAAGCTCATTCCTTCATTATTTCTTACGAATTCATTGAAACTCTAGAGAGAGAAACTATAGAGAAAAAAGAAAAGTATTCTCGCTACTTCACTTTTCCAATATTCAGCTTCTTCTAAGGTAGGGAATATTATTTGTTGTACCTAGTAAAGGGTGTTATTCTTTCTTATTCATGAAGAGAACTGTTGTTATTCCATTACTTATTATTCTGTTGGAATAACTTTATATAATGTGGTTTACCCTATACTTGGTGACATTCTTCTATTATTCTGTTGGAACATCCTGCATGTGTTTTAGGACTGACCGGTTCCGCCTTTTATTATTATTATTCTGCTGATATCCTGTTTGTGTGTTTTACACCGGACTGATTCCATTTTTATTATTCCGCTTTTATTATTCTCGGGAAATATCCTGCATGCTGTATACTGCTGGGACCGGGTTCCATCATTTATTATTCCGCATTTATTATTCTGTTGGAACATCCTGCTTGTGTGAATTTCACGACCGGTTCCGTTATTATTATTCTGTTGGAATAACTCGCTTTGCTCTGGCTCTATCGCATTTATGCCGACTTCATTTGTTATTCCATTCTTTATTATACCCAAATGGTTAAAACTTTGACTTCTATACTCCATGAAATTAGTAGAATATCCTTGATATTTGTGTTTCATCCAAAGATATCTTTTCATGAAAATATTCTTCCGATCATTCTTGAATTTTACTCTACAAAGCAAAGATTATCATGTTGACAATTTGGACGTTAATAATTCTGGATAAAATAATTCTTGAACTTGTTTTATTGAATTCTTATATCATTGTCATCATCCTCATGTTTATATTATGTTGAAAGTCATCTGTGGCTCATAGTGCATAGATGGACTTGGTATGATTATGACCGAGACTATTCGGTGTAATCATGACCGTAAATGTTACAAATGATGTGATGAAAGTCATCTATATGGCTCAGTAGTGCATAGATGGACTTGGTATGATTATGACGAGAGACTATTCGGTTGTAATCATGACCGTAATGTTACAAATGATGTGATAAAAATCCTCGATTAGTAGTAGTGCATTAATGGACAGATTGTTGGCATGATCATGACCATTAATGAATACACAACTATTCTCGGCCGTAGTGCGTGAATAATTGTGGTCGTGATACTAAAGAATATCCTCGGCCGTAGTGCGGGGTGATTCGATGATGTGGAATATTTATTAAAGTGAGTCTCAAATATAACAGTGATGAAAAACCTTTTAAAATCATAAAAGATAGTAGATTTTATTTTCTACTGACTCTTTTAATGGATTGTTGGTTCCACCAGTAGTTAACTTGATGTTCATTATATTTTATCGCTTTAACATCATTGAAGGCTAATGATAATTTATTCGCATTATCTTAGTCATAATATTTCTTCTTGAGCTAGTTGAGCTCACCCTTTCTTTCACCGTTCTCTTTAGGAAATGAGAATATAGTCGGGACGAGCCTGGGAACGGAGTAATGGTCCGGAGGATAGCATTAGTAGTCCTCACTATTCTATAAAATAAAGTGTGATAATAATTGTAATGAGGACTTCTTTTGAGTTTGTATAATATCTAGTAGACAATATTTGTATTCAAACTCACAGCTTATGTCGTATTATACACGGCGCTTATATTAGTAAGTTGTATTTAAATTACACTACCATATCCTCGACTACCCAAGATGGGTGATGTATACCTAATTTTGGGGCGTCACAACAGTATCGAGCTTAGGATATGATCCTCGCTAAGATGAAAGAATAGTACTAGGAGGGAGAGACGGGGAATACCTTCGCTAGTATGACCTACCCGAGTTTATGTGCTATTTTATGGCTCACGTAATATAGGGATAATATGTTACATGTCAATTAACCTTTTGTTTTGTGGCGATGTCAAAATGACATCCGAGAATGTTGAGAATAGCAATGGAGCACAAAGCGATCGTTGATTCACCACATATCAATAATCGTGATAATGTGCATCGTGAAGGCGACAATCCTCATGCAAACAACAACACCGACCAAATGATAAATGATCAAATGTTCAGAGGCTTTATGCGATTTATGCAACAAAGAAAGAGAGCGACTCCTGTCCCAAAACGTAGGTGGAAACAAGAAAAACTCTCAAGGCGGTCACCGCTAAACAATTCAAGGAGCTGGGACCACCGGAGTTTAAGGGAGAGCCAAAACCACTTCAAGCGGAAGCATGGATAAAGCAGATTACCAAGATATTTGATGTCTTGGGATGCTCCGAGGAGCAAAAGGTTCCCTTCACGCTTTTTATGTTATGCGCGAGAGGCGATTCTCGGTGGGAATCGGTAAACGTACTCAACTTCTTTGTCTTCAAGATATCTTGGGAGAAGTTCCAGAGTCGTTTCAACGAAAAAATACTTTCACGAAAGTATTCGCCACATGAAGGAGGTGGAGTTTATCAAGTTGGAACAAAACAATATGACCGTGTAATCATGATACGAGGCAAAATTTGCGGAGTTATCACGGTTCATATCCCACTTGGTGGATAATGAAGAGAGAATGGCGCGAATGTTTTTAAGAGGTTTGAAGCCGGAGATACGTCAACATCTTATTTCTCATAAACTGTGTTTGTATTCAGATGTTGTAAATAGGGCTCAGTTAGTGGAGCGCGATAACGAGACAACGCAACTAAAAGAGAGCAGCCGGAAAAATTATAATACAAGCGAGAGTAGTCATCGAAGCGGTGACAACAAGCGTGGAGGGAATCAACAGGCCAGATATGGTAACCACTTCGGTGGTAATCAGGGCCAAAATAATAAGAATGGACATTTCAAGAAAAGGAGATTCAACAATGATGGAAAGACGTCAAAGACCAAAGACCCGTTGTTAAGGAAGGAGAAAGACCACCTATCATATGCTTCAAATGCGGAGGAGAGGGACACATCAGTCTGAACTGCGCCATGTCGTCCAAAGCATGTTATAATTGTGGAAGAGAAGGTCACTTAGCTCGATTTTGTCATTTACCGAAGACAAATTCAACTAGGATGGAGGCACCAAAGGCCGTTCCAGAAAAAGTCAAACCCAGAAAGTCTGAGGAAGAGAGTTTGTTGTGACCTCCCAGAGAGCAAGGAACCCGAATGAGGTCATCACGGGTAAGCTTATCATAAACTCTAATGAAGTCTATACTTTATTTGATACCGGTTCTACCCATTCTTTTATTTCTCCTACTTGCGCTCATCGATTAAATTTGACTCCGGAGAAATTAGACTTTGACTTATCTCATGGAAACTTCGTTGGGAGAAACCTTCATTACATCCATCGCTTATAAGTCCTGTTTGGTTCAAATCGGTACCTTCACATTACCCCGTCGATCTTATTTCATTAAAAATACTTGCATTTGACGTGATTCTAGGGATTGATTGGTTAACTAATTATCATACAAAATTGATTGTTTTCGTAAGGTTGTTAGCTTTCATATTCCTAATCAACCTATTATGCTAAATTCAAATGACCAAACCATTAAAATCAATCACGGTCATCTCAAGCCATAAAGCTATTCGCTTATTGAGAAACGGATGTCAAGCTTTCTTAGCTCATATCACGATTTAAACAAAAATACGCCGATTTTGAACGATATTTCTATTGTTAATAAATTTCTGACGTATTCTCAAGAACTTCTGGCCTACCCCAGGCGTGAAATTGAATTTTGTATCGACCTTGAACCCAGAGACAAAAAACCTATTTCCAAAGCCCCATATCTAATGGCTCCTATTGAACTTTAGGAGTTAAAGACTCTAGGGACGCGTGTGATGATAAGCGAGTATACGAGTAGAACCGACTTTAATCGATAAAGTTAAAGCCGCTCAAGCTATAGACACGAGCCGATGCGTATGAGGAAGAAAGTGCAAGAAGGTGCTATCTGGAAGCAAGAATCGATGAAGAAGGAATACTTGAGTCAACTCAGGACTTTGTGTTCCTAACGACCACGATTTAAAAGTATAATATCATGATGGAGGCGCATAACACACCATTTGCAATCCATCTCGGAGTACCAAAATGTATCATGATATTCGCCATACATTTTGGTGGAGCAATATGAAGAGAGAGAGATAGCGCTGCTTATCTCAAGGTGTCTAACTTGTCAACGAGTTAAAGCGAGCATCAAGTACCAAAAGGTCCATTGCAACCACTTGAAATTCCGTAATGGAAGTGGGAGCACATTACCATGGATTTCGCACTGGGGTCTTCCTAAGGTTTCTCAAGGCATTGATGCGATTTGGGTCATTGTTGATAGATTGACCAAGTCCGCTCATTTCTTCCGATACAAGAAACTTATACACTTGAACGTCTTGCTCGTATATGTACATAAACGAGATTGTAAGATCGCATGGTATGCTCGGTATCCATAGTTTCCGATCGAGACCCAAGATTTACTTCATGATTTTGGGTTAGTTTGCAAAAAGCTATGGGCACAGACTTACGATTTAGCTCGGCATATCATCCTCGGGACGGACGACGACGGTGGAGAGGACTATTCAAACTCTTAAAGATCTATTAAGACTCGTGTCCTTGATTTCAAGGGAGTTGGGACAAGTTCTTACCATTGGTGGAGTTTTCCTACAACAACAGCTTATCAAGCAAGTATTGGCATGGCTCCATTCGAGCGTTGTATGGAAGAAAGTGTCGTTCTCCAATTATCTTTGGGATGAGGTGGGTGAAGCAACGTTGTTGGGACCGGAGTTGGTACGTATGACTACTAAAAGATTCAAACGATCCGACAACGTATAAAAACCTCACAAAATCGATAAAAGAGTTATCTTGATCTTCATCGAAAGGACGTGGAATTCGATATAGGAGATCATGTGTTGTTAAGAGTTGCTCCATGGAAAGGAGTTACAAGATTAAGAAAGAGAGGAAAACTTAATCCTCGATTCATCGGTCCATTTTAATCCTCGATCGAGTAGGAACGTGGCTATAGACTAAACTTTACGTGCCAAATATGTCTCGTGTTCATAACGTTTTCACATATCCATGTTACGTAAATATGTGAAAGACTCGAACCATATTATTGAGTTAGAACCGGACGAAATAGCGGAAGATTTGACGTATGAAGAGGTTCCTATTCAAATTTTGGATAAGAAGGAACATATTCTACGCTCCAAGGTTATACCTCAAGTCAAAATTTTGTGGAGGAACCACGATGTTGAGGAAATGACTTGGGAGTTAGAATCAAAATGAAATCAAGGTATCCTTACCTCTTCGACATACCAGTATCGTACCTAATTTCGAGGGCTTAAATTTCATAAGAAGGGAGGTTGTAAGACCCCAAATTTTATAAATAAAGATGAATTTTCTATAAATATTATTTTTGAATATTATGGAATAAATTTGATATAATGTTATAGTTGTGGGTAATATTTATAAATTTTACAAAGTAAGCAAGTTGTTATAAAATATTCGTTTGGTCGGGAATATTCTTTTGTCGGGGAATATTAAATGCGATGCGGCTTAATCATTAGTGGACCCCATTAATCGGAAGTATTATCGTAGTTAGAAAACGACAAAATTATCTTTCTATAAAAATAACTATGGAGGTGTTACTGTTAAAACCGTTGAACTACCCGGTGGTAAAAGTACGAATAATGTCTGGCGTGGTTGCATAGTAGCACTCAGATTGATTATTGATGCTTACGTGAGAAGTCACTTAGCTATACTCAATTATTGCTATAGTAATTTATCGTGATCATATCTCTTATATTATTGATTCAATTATTGTCACAATTATTATCTCGTATAATATGTTATATTATTAATTGAGATGACAAGTTATAAATGATTAATAATTGTTGAAAGATTTAAAATGTGTTGATTAAAAATAAAATGATTTGTGATAATATTTATTCAATCCTTGATGTATATAAAGAGTCTCATATGAGACGTTTGTGGTAAGTTTGATTATTTTATGGGGGCCCATATGTCATCATCTAAGAGTCTCTTTGTGAATAGTAATTATCTTTGTGAATAGTAATTACCTTTGTGAATAGTAATTACCTTCGTCAATAGTATTTACCTTCGCCAATAGTAATTACCTTCTTCAATAGTATTACATTACCTTCGATAATAGTATTTACCTTCACCAATAGTATTTACCTTCACAATAGTAATTACCCCTTCGCAAATAGTAGTTGTCCCTTTAATATTACCAAGAGTTAACTGCCTTTCTTGTTCCAAAGGTTAATTACCCCTTCATGAAATAGTAGTTATCTCTTCAATATTACCAAGAGTCATTTTGACCATTCGTTAAGACCAAGAGCCACCTCGCTTTTTCTTATAAATAGAAAGCTCATTCCTTCATTATTTCTTACGAATTCATTGAAACTCTAGAGAGAAACTATAGAGAGAAAGAAGAAAAGTATTCTGCTACTTCACTTTTCCAATATTCAGTTCTTCTAAGGTAGGGAATATTATTTGTTGTACCCATAAGGGTGTTATTCTTTCTTATTCATGAAGAGAACTGTTGTTATTCCATTGCTTATTATTCTGTTGGAATAACTTTTGTATAATGCGGTTTACCCTATACTTGGTGACATTCTTCTATTATTCGTTGGAACATCCTGTCTGCATGTGTTTTTTACACCGATTTCGATTATTATTTTGTTGGAATATCATGTCCGTGTGTTTTACACCGACCAGTTCCATTTTTTTATTATCCGCCTTTATTATTCCGCTTAATATCCTATCTCATAAGGATACTGGTTCCATCATTTATTATTCCGCATTTATTATTCTATTGGAACATCCTGCTTGCGTGAATTTCACCTGACTCGGTTCCGTTATTATTATTCTCATTGGAATAACCTTTGCTGCGGTCTATCGCATGCATGGTGATTTCTTTTTGTTATTCCATTCTTTATTATACCCAAATTGGTTAAAACTTTGACTTATACTCCATGAAATTAGTAGAATATCCTTGATATTTGTGTTTCATCCAAGATCTTTTCATGGAAATATTCTTCCGATCATTCTTGAATTTTACTCTACAAAACAAAGATCATGTTGACAATTTGACGTTAATAATTCCCGGATAAAATAATTCTTGAACTTGTTTTATTGAATTCTTATATCATTGTCATCATCCTCATGTTTATATTATGTTGAAAGTCATCTCGTGGCTCAGAATGCATAGATGGACTTGGTATGATTATGACCGAGAGACTATTCGATTGTAATCATGACCGTAATGTTACAAATGATGTGATGAAAGTCATCTCATGTGGCTCTGTGGTGCATAGATGGACTTGGTATGATTATGACCGAGAGACTATTCGGTGTAATCATGACCATAATGTTACAAATGATGTGATAAAAATCCTCAGTGGTCGTAGTGCATTGATGGACAGTTGTTGGCATGATCATGACCATTAATGAATACACAACTATTCTTGGCCCGTAGTGCATGAATAATTGTGGTTGTGATACTAAAGAATATCCTCGGCCGTAGTGCGGGTGATTCGATGATGTGGAATATTTATTAAAGTTTGAGTCTCAAATATAACAAAGATGAAAAAAACCTTTTAAAATCATAAAAGATAGTAGATTTTATTTTCTACTTGACTCTTTTAATGGATTCTTTGGGTTCCATTGTGTAGTTAACTTGATGTTCATTATATTTTATCGGTTTAACATTTGTTGTAGGCTAATGATAATTTATTCTCGCATTATCTTAGTCATAATATTTCTTCTTGAGCTAGTTGAGCTCACCCTTTCTTTCACCGTTTCTCTCTTGAAATGAGAATATAGCCGGGACGAGCCTGGAATGGAGTAATGGTCCGGAGGATAGCATTAGTAGTCCTCACTATTCTATAAAATAGTGTGATAATAATTGTAATGAGGACTTCTTTTGAGTTTGTATAATATCTAGTAGACAATATTTGTATTCAAACTCACAGCTTTATGTCGATTGCATACCCGATAGTTATATTAGTAAGTTGTATTTAAATTACATACCATGTATCCGACTACCCAAGATGGGTGATGTATACCTAATTTTGGGGGCGTCACATAGACTGTACCACCATTTTTTGGTATAGGTATTCAAATCACCCCCAAAACATTGTATTATGGAAAAATTTCAGTTTCATAAAATATTAATTTTTTTTTAGTTGTTTTAAAAAAAAAAGCAAAAAAACACAAAAAATTTTGGTCCGTCTTTTACTCCGGTCAAGGCCCTGGACCGGATCCATTAATATATATATAACGAATGATGTGTTTATATATATATATATATATATATAATATATATATATAAAAGATATAATATATTATAATATATATATATATATATATCATATATCCTTATTATAAATTAAAATTTTATTAACAAATTCAATTAATCAAACTACATAATATATTTTTAAAATAGATTGCAAACACAACAAGAAATTATATTATAATTACAGCAGCAAAATAATTATTTTGTATTCAAGAATAGTCCAATAATTACCTTTGAGAAGAATAATATGATGAATAAAGTTTTAATGGTCTTGCTCTCAAACCCTTTTTAATTCCAGCCACGTTCCATCGTTCTCCTCATTCTTCTTCCGCCTCTTTCTCGCTACGCTAGAAACCTCTTTAGTCGATTATGTCAGTATATGTATTATGAAGGAATTTAACCTAATATATTACTCCTATTCCAATTTGGTTTATAAACTCATCACCTTAATTTGGGCTCAAATAGTTTAACAAGCCCAAACCTTTACTTAAAAATTAGTTTGTCCCAATTAGTTTAAATACCCAAATTAATGTAATCACATACTTATTATAGTTCACACAAATTAAATACAATTTAACCCAAACATAAGAAGAACCCAATTAAAATAGGGATATATATTTTATTATTATTATTATTATTTTTTACCGGGTATTACACATATAATATTCTTCATCCGCAAATTCTTCTTTTACAGCTACGCAACTACTCTCTTATTTTTATTTACCGGTATAATATTTATAGGACAAAGGGTCAAAAAAGTCCCTGATGTTTACCCCGATGTCCCACTTGCATTCTAAACTAATATTAATATTTTTTTTCTAAAAGTACCCTTAACGTTATATTTTTTGGGTCGCCCGTGCCCTTGCCATTAACAGAAGACAAACGGGGTAAAAATGTGATGACGTGTCAGGCTTAAATATAAAATATATTCTAAATAAAACAATATATATCATTTAATCAAAACAAAAAATACTAAAATTCAAAATAAAAAAGCATAATATATTTACTTCATTTAATCAAAATAATAAAATTCAAATTATTTTGTTAACTAATCAAAACAACTAATTAAATAAAATAAGTTGTATAACATATTTACATCATTTAATCAAAATACTAAAATTCAAAATATAACATATTTAAATCAAATACTAATTAAAAAAAATACTAAAATACTAATTAAAAAATACTAAAAATACTAAAATTCAAATTATTTTGTTAATTAATCAAAACAACAAAAATTCAAATTATATCATTAAAATACTAAAATCATAATACTAAAATATAATTGATATAAAATTTTTAAATTACTAAAATCATAATACTAAATAATATTTTTAAACTATATAAATAAAAATAGTAACCATACTAAGATCCTGAATTTTGGCATTTGTTTTTTTTAAAAAAATCTCCTTTCATTTTAAAACTAGATATACCTTTTAACTTTTACCCGTTCTTGTTTAAGAAATGTATGTGAATAGCCAATATTCTACAAGAGATTAAAAGGGATACCGCCGCATCGAAGAGAGTAGATGGGTAAAATGCGTCATCCTATAATTCAGTAGTCAATAATACTTGAATCAACTTTAAAATGTCATAATGAATTTCTTATAAGAGTATTTAGTATGTGACAAATTTATATTAATATTAAATAACATATGACAATAAAATTAATTATCAAATATAAATTTTTTGGAAGAAAAATGAATTTTGGAAGTTTCATTAAAGTACCAAGTTTATCAACACAGGTTGTTACTTTTAGAGAAGAAAGAAAATATTTAATCATTACTATTACTATATTTATATTAATAATTACCACCATAATTTGATTAATAAATAAAAATAACTATGATTATAATTTCATTATTTTACATCCCTTGGTTTAAAAATATTATTTAGAATTATAATTTTAGTAATTTAAATTTTTTATATCAATTAGTATTTTGTATTATGATTTTAGTATTTTAATGATGTAATTTGAATTTTTGTTGTTTTGATTAATTAAAAAATAATATGAATTTTAGTATTTTTTTTAATTTGATTTTTTAGTATTTTAGTATTTTTTTAATTAGTATTTTAGTATTTTTTTAATTAGTATTTGATGTAAATATGTTATGTTTTGAATTTTAGTATTTTCATTAAATGATGTAAATATGTTATACAACTTATTTTATTTAATTAGTTGTTTTGATTAGTTAACAAAATAATTTGAATTTTATTATTTTGATTAAATGATGTAAATATGTTATGCTTTTTTATTTTGAATTTTAGTATTTTTGTTTTGATTAAATGATATATATTATTTTATTTAGAATATATTTTATATTTAAATTACATCGTCATCACATTTGAACCCATTTATCTTCTCGTTAACTATGGGCACTACGACCAAAAAAAATATAACGTTAAGGGTACTTTTGAAAAAAAAAATTAATTTAGAGTGCAAGTGGGACATCGGAGTAAACATCAGAGACTTTTTTGACCATTTGCCCAATATTTATAAGTCTCTTCCTTTTTGGCCTCCAAGTAGGGCATATGGAGACCGCCATTGTTGTGAAATCCTGAGCTCCAATAAACTCCATTACTCTGATTTATCTTCAAATTAATTCCTGATTTAAATTTAAAAATATTTTAAGTTAAATTTTCAAAAATTAATAATGATCTTAGAATTTAGAAGGGAACTAGATATCTGGCTCACGTTATAAATGGATTATTCAATTTTTTAATAATAAATGTGTACTTACAATTAATAAATTAAAATATAATAAAAAGATGGTAAATTGTTGTGCGATGATCAAATTTTACACAGAAAAATAAATGAATATACATTGTAGGGGATAGTGGTGAGAGTTTACCGGTTTGTGCATTACACTATAAGTATGTGATTATTACCGGTTTGTGCATTACACTCTAAGTATGTGACTATTGCTTCTGAGTGTGAAAAGATTGTGCATGGGGCATACGTAGTATAACATTTAAATGTTGTCAAGGACAATGCAGCATAAAAACACCAGAAAGTTAAAATCCACATCATCTGCAAAAGATATAAAATTGTCCTTTTGTCATCGAGTATCAATTTTCCTTGTAAACATAAAGTCAAAATTATGCCATATTTAACTAAACCGTCAAATTATGTAACATATAAATAAACCTACTTTATAAGAATATTTTCAGATGAATAATAAATTGAAATTACATTTATGTGAGCTAAAAATTTTAAAATACCAATTTTATCTTGTGAAAATAATAAATTAAACTTACATTTATGTGAGCTAAAATTTATAAAAACTAATTTTATCTTCTGAAAATAACAATTATAATTACAATTACCATGTCAAACACTCTGCATCGACTGTTAATAACATCTTTGGGCCATTCTTTATGATTAGGCACATATTTGTACAACAGAAAAAATCTAAAAGTTTTTTGTTAGCACAATGTTCTGGACCTTTGAGCTAATAATTCCAAGTTCTGGGTACCAAATAATAATCTCAGGGCTTTAAAGCCTGCTTCATTTTATCATTTGTATCATTCACCAAGACAATTTCACTTATCAGGATCCCTACTAATATTTTTTAGCGATAAAATTAAAAAATTATGTCACTTGTGCATCGCAAAAAGTAATATTTTTATGACTAAAAAGTAATACTTTTAGATGGAGATTGAATTGTATATAGCATTTCATTCCATGACATAATTAATAAATGATAGACTAAGAACTACTTATCTTTTATATATTTACACTATATTTCCTATAAATCTATAACAAAATGAGTACTAATGAAAAACAAAATTATAGTAATAGGAGACGACAAAAGGGAACTTTCTAAAAGAATTCAACTTTCATGGGTCTAAGTGTATGAAAACTCAACTATAATCATTGAAAACAATGTCATACTCTATCTTCATTTACAAGTGTGGGGGTAAAACTTAAGAACAAAAATACAGAGTTTTTCCACAAAGGTGCTACCAAAAAACAAAAAATAACAGCCTTAATTAGTATTATCCTTGCCAACTCTAGAATGGGAAAAAAATCTAAGCGGAAATCAAAACCACACCGATAAAAATGGCAGGTAACACCTTCCAGAGTTGCATAATTAGTTAATCCAGCAAAATCATATATCAATGGGAGGAACAATACTGAAAGAGAAATAGTGACAAAAGAGATAAAATTATCTGTTCTGTAAAAACTGAACAACGTATCTATGAATAGCCTCAAAAGAGATAAAATTCCAAAAAAAAATGCATACAAGAAAGACAACAATTCCTTTATTCTCCATCTGTGTTTGACGATGTAGAACCTTTTCAACCTGTGATCTGCATTGAAATAGACAAAAATAAGCATTATATCCATATTATTTGTAAACTGGATTAAAACATGCTCATTTTTGTCAAATATATCAGCTCTCATTCTCATGCATGCAATACAATCTCAAGACACCATCGTTAGAGAGAAAAGAATAGCCTAATTGACTTTCAGAAATCACTTTGGAGTTGACCAAGCCAAGTTAATCATGACTCAGCAGTTTTGCTCCTTATAGCATGATTAAAATTGTCCAACTCTTTTGATTGAGAACTATAAACAGCTTTGATTGTATCTATACAACAACTGCAAGCATGAGCAAGGACGACCCAACTTATTACATTAAATTAAGCACATCTTAGTATTTCGTAAGGCACAAAATTATAGGCATATAATTGAAAAGGAGTTGAATTTTCAAAACTTAAACTTTTTATCAATCTATGAGATTAATAAATACATTAAATAAATTTGTAATAATGCTGTCTAAAACATGATCGAAAACTAAACTTTAAAAAGCTCAAATAGAATTAATGTATGGAGCTGAGAGAATGGTGAAAGAAATTAAGGAATGAAGGAAAAATATAAAAAAAAAATTAGAAGTCTAGAAAACTAAAAAAAATTAATTTGGCCAACAATATGACGTCATTTCCGGATTGGTCAACCATATTTAGTGTTCATAGCTTAATCTTTTAAATCTACACTTGTTAAAAATAACGTCGCTTTTCAAATTAGCAAATATACTTAGCCTCCATAGGTTTAGCATCATGACGGAGACTTTTATAAGGAGGGGTATTTTAGTCATCTGTCTCGTCCGCAGTATTAAATTGTGAAATACTGAAAACTAAACTGCGGATAGGAGCTCTATTAAACCGTTCGATCTTAAGATGGAGGGTCACAACGTTAGCTATGGATTTATTTTCGTGTATATATATATATATATATATATATATATATATATATATATATATTGTGTACGTGTGATCATGCATAGTAATGGGAGACATACCTTATCACTAGATTATCATCTCCTTGCTTTTTTTTCCCTTTTTTTTGGAAAATATAAAAAAAACAAAAAAGTGCAAACTTGGGTTCAAGTCTCGCGGTCTCTATTTTCTTTCTCCCAATTGGGACGTTAGAAAATTTAGAAGAAAAAATAAAAGACTAATTTTGACGCAAGACCGTAGTATCAAGAAAAGATCATAATGCCACTATATTTATATATTATTTAGGTTAGCCGAATAGATATAATAATTTTGACTCGTATTGAATTTTGGATTTACTTTTTGTAATTTCTTTTATTCTTTTTAAGATTTGGTAACATAAATAGTCACTTAAGTTATTGTTATAAAACAAGTAAAGATCCAATAACTGATAAATAATTGAATGACACTTCTGTCTATCCAAGTTGTCACCCACTTTTAAAGTCGTCCTTAAAGTTCATTTTTCTTCAATTAGACCCGTGACATTTTTTGGCATTTCCGTTCCTTTTATCCATTTTGACTCCAACCCGGCCCATTTTTACCAAATTTTGACGCAAGACTAGATCCAAATTTCACCAATTAATTTTTTTTTAAAAAAAACTAAAAAGTTAAAAAATAATTTTAAAACAATAATTATTTTTAATATTTGAAAATAAAATATTATTTTAAGAATAATTATTCTTTTTCATATCCTAAAATAAAATATTTTTTAAAAATAATTTTAAATTAATAATAATTTTAATATTTTAAAATAAAATATTATTTTAAAAATAATAATTATTTTAAATATTTTAAAATAAAATAAAATTTTCAAATAATAATAATTTTAACATTTTAAAATACAATATTATATTTAAAATAATTTTCAAATAATAATTATTTAAAAATAATTTTTCTATAATAAATTAAAATTAATATTTATTATAATATTTTAAATAAATATTATTTTAGATTAATATTTATTTTAATATTTAAAATAATATATTTTTAAATAATCAGAAAAAATATTAGAAACTTTATTTTTTTTCACAAATATAAAAAAGTTTCATAAAATATAGATTCAAAAAATTAAAGTTTAAATTTTTAAATTTTTTAATTCTTCATTATTTGTATTCATTTACACATCTTTTAAAAATAAAAGATTTCTATTTTTTATGAAAATAGGTTTTTTATTTACTTTTTTGAATCTATATTTTATGAAACTTTAATTATTTTTATAAATATAAAATTTCTATTTTGTCTGAAAATAAATATTTATTTTTTTATATTTTTTGAATCTATATTTTATAAAACTTTACATTATTTTAAAAATGAACTGAAAATAATTATTATTCTTAAAAAAATTTAATATCTCTTTTTTAAAAAATTGAATCATTTTTTGTTTATCTTTTACTTTTTTTTTGTATTTTAATTTCTATTTTTAGTTTTTTTAAAATTTTAATACTAAGAATACATATAATAATGTAAAGGCATAAACTTTTTTTTTCTCTGAAAATATTTTTTACATAAAATTAAAATTTTCAATTTTCAATTTTTTTTTGAAAATAAAGTTTATTTTCTTATTTAATTTTTTTGAATCTATATTGTATGAAACTTTACTCATTTTATGGAAAAAAAATAGTTCCTAATATTTTTTCCTGAAATTAGTAATTATTTTTAAAAATATTGAAAATAAAAATTATTTAAAATAAAATATTATTTTTAAAATAATAATTATTTTAAAAATAATTTTAAAACTTTTTAGTTTTTTTAAAAGAAATTAATTGGTGAAATTTGGATCGGGTCAAACTGGGTCGGTTTGGGTCAAATTAAATCGGTCTAGTTGGAATCAAATCAGATAAAAAGAACGAAAAACGCCAAAAATTGTCACTTTAAGGACTTAATTGATGAAAAATGAACTTTATAGACGACTTTAAAAGTGAGTGGTAACTTGAAGAGGTAGAAGTGTCATTCAGCCATTGATAAATGATTTTTAGGCTCACCAAGTTTTTCAAACAAGATCCAATAATGAAAATCAAACTAGACAAAGCTAAAACTAGAAACATATGTTACTATAGTGTGGATTAAGGAAATTCATAAAACATGTATTACTAGTGCAAATTGTCGACGTAACAAGTATAAACTAGTTTTTTTTTAGCCAAAGGCAAAGATTCAACAAATGTAAACTACTACTTACTATGTCTTGTTTTTTCAAGTGGGGATCCTACATTCTTAGAGCCCTTCTGGATGCAAAATTCAGCTAGCAGCGCCGTCGTGGTAGCAGGGTGGCATCGTATGAGCTACACTTTTAGCGACCAGTCTTTCATATCGCAAGAGCTTGAGAAGCACATACGAAAACTGCACTCTATAGTAAGAAATGCAGTTACAGATGGAAGATATATAGTGTTTGGCTCTGGCTCAATCCAACTCCTCAATGCAGAAGTTTATGCACTTTCAGGGGATAATTCATCTTCACCTGCTAAAGTTTTTGCTTCAATTCCTTATTTCGGGGTTAGTTCTTAATTAGTAGGCGTTCGTTTCACATTTTCAAGTATGCAAAAGATAGGCTTGGACACAAACCAGGCTAATTTACTGAATAGGTTGAGTTCGTACATTAAATTATATTTCATTCTCGTTTAAAACTCGACTCGACTAATTAAACTTTTAAACGATCGAGATTGAGCTCGACAATACAAAGCCCAACTCGGTTTGTTCTAACACAAGCAAATAATGTTAGGAGTCTCATGTGAGTCTGAAATACACTTGTCATTACAGCATTGGGTATGTAATGAAATAATGAATGCTAAGGACCCACCACATCTGAATCAAAAAAATCGATATCCCTAGCATTACCCTGCAAAAAACTGATGTTGGCATGCTAATTTGAAAGGCTTTTTATTTTTTGTTAACAGCCGTATAAGGAGCAAACAGAGTACTTCAAATCAGTTAATTTTGCCTTTCAAGGTGATACATCACATTTGAAGAATACGACGTCTAGCCACAGGAATGTGATTGAGTTTGTAACTTCACCAAACAATCCAGATGGTCAATTGAAGAAGGCAGTTATTCCTGGTTCATCTGCCATTCATGATCATGCCTACTATTGGCCACATTATACTGCAATTCCAGCTCCATCTGACGAAGATCTAATGATCTTTACACTTTCTAAACTTACTGGCCATGCTGGAAGTAGATTCGGGTACGTAATTAATTATAAATTCAACACAATTTCTTTTTTGGCATTAGTAGTTTGTCAGTGCTATTTTTGCATGTTAATGTCAATTTTTGTTTGGCATTAGTAGAGTTTTAAGAAAATCTTATTAAAAAAAGGTCTTTAAAAACAGTTCTAATTTTGAAAATGTTAATGCTTCTATCTTACATCACTTATTATCTTAAACCATCTGTCTATCTTATTTTTGGGCAAAAAATACCCTTCTTAAATAAGTAAATTTTAATGATAAATCTCCTCAATTTATTATTTATATAAATGGTTTAACAATTATTGTATGTAACTTCTATTGAGAGATATATTTAAAAATAATTGTCAATGTGCAATAATTTTGTATAAATAATCGAATAATGATATTCTCTATGAATTAAAGTTCGAATCAAGCTTCACCATATTTATGTTGTAATAACGTGGCCAAAAATAGAGTCCACAATAATGCTCATCTTGTCCTATAGGCCAACCCAAAAACAGTGGCGGAACCAGGGGGCGGGTGGGGGCAATTGTCCCCGGTAGAGGGACGCCGGACGCCGGTAGGGAGGCGGTCGCCGGTCAAGCGGTGGGCGGAACTAGGAGGGGGGCTGGGGCAGGCAGGGGCATTGTCAAAGACATTGAATACAGATGATGTTTCCTACCTGAAGGAGCAGTTTGCACTGTTGGAGCCAAACAAAAGCAGCTGCATAACCTTGGTGTTGGTCCTTCAGTCTCTGTCCATGCTGTTATACGTGATTGGATAAGGCCTACTGACGGGAAGCTAAGCTTCCTTGGTTTTGTCAAATTGTTGCATGGTGTGTCCATCCGAACCACTGGGAAGGTGAAGTGAGGGCTTGAAGCATGTTTTGAGAACAGCATAAATGGGGAAATGGAAAGAGACCAAATTCCGATAGTTTGTCGCCGCCTGCTGCCCGTGCCGTCGCCCGACCGCTTGGTTTAAAATTTTTGCCCCCGTACCAAAAGGTTCTGGTTCCGCGACTGCCCAAAAGTAATGACAAATTATTGGTCTGATGCAGGACTAACGTATCACACATGCAATTGCAAACGTGGACAATAAATCATTTTTCATTTAGTGATATACTCCCATTGTCAGAGTTTTGAACAGAGTTTTCCCTTCAATTACAATTCTCTATTTATCTAGGGAAATACTACCTCCGTCTCAAATTAATTCTTTCGCTGATTTTTTTTAAGTCAAATCGATTATTTTAAATTAATAATTAAGCGTATAAATATATTTCTAAAATTATAAAAATTGGGATTAGTAATAAATTGTATATACTTTCTTTTGGTTATAATCTCTTCACCTATATTTTAGCAAAAATAGTAAAAAGATTAGTTTTAAAAATGGTCAATTTGACTTTAAAAAGTTAAAATTGAGCAATTAATTTGGGACGAAGGGAGTAAGTAATAAAATGAGTATAAATTTTATGACCTAATAGTGTAATAAAATTTTATCTTTCTTCTAGTATACGATAACTGACTGATAATAGTCTACAATTCCTTATATTTTTTTTGGGAGGCTCCCATAGCTTCTACATTTTGGATGTGCACTTGGCGATCAAGGATCACCTCCATTTTTTCTTTCACCAAATTTTCTCCAATAAACAAATATCAGGGCAAAAGTTGTTTTTAGTGACAGCACCAGCAACACAATTATTTGCAATGAATATTTGTGTCCCTAAAAATATGGAGTAATATTTTTGTTACCAAATGCATATTGTGGAAATTGGGTGAAATGTGTTATGGAGGGATCTTCATCCACACAGAGGATCCCTGGCCCCAAATCCTCTAGGTAAAATTTTGAGCCCATAGCATGTGTCTACAAGAAATTAATATACAAATTCTTGAAAGCCACTATTTTGCAAAATTTGAATAAGAAATATAGCATGTTCATTATGAGAAATTTAGTGAGAAGCTTACGATTATGTGAGAGGGAAGAAGATAAAAATTGTAATACAGTTCTGAAAACAGCAAATATTGTTGGTCGCCAAGGCAGCATTTATAGCGATGATGATCATTTTGTCCGTCTCGCCCTCATTAAAACCGAAGATGATTTCGACTTGTTGCTGCAACTTATAAGCAAACTAGTTTCCCAGGAAGAAGATGGTGCCAAAATTTTATGACGATCATAGTCAACATTAATAAAGTTGATTATAAGGAGAGAATTAATACAGTTATTATTAATGTACTTTATATTTCATCTACATGACTACATCTATCTTCTAAAGCTCAAGAAATAAATCAAAGATTTAAATATTTGACTATATATATAAATACTAGTAGTGTACCTGAAAAATATAATATATTAGTGTTAACCCTTGAATTTGTCTGCACATACAAATCACCAAGAGTGGACGTAAAACCTGCAGAAAGATAGAATACCAATAAATTAATAACTTGACGGACATAACATCTACAGCATATCACGGAAGTAGACGCCAGCAACAATGGCGAGAAGCAGAGAGACCAAAGAATATTTCGTCCGCACAATAGTTGTGCAAATGTGAGTTCAAATTGGCCTAGGGATACTTCAGTAATTTTCTTGTGGACCACCATACGCAGTTTAGTTTGTGACCGTCTCCCAACTAAACTGCTAACGGTGGTTTAATTTAACCTTTAGAGCAAATATTGAACGGGGAAGATGTATTGTAAGGACATATATAGTTATCCTTGCAAATATCGCTAGTGTGTGTAGGGGCGGATTCAGCCCATTAATTCAGTGAGGTCAATTTTTTTAAAACAAAAAATTATAAAAAAAATAAAATACAAGAAAATAAAGGTGTCAGAATGCAAGGGATATATTGCAAATAATTGTGTGAGCTATCATATAAAATTGATATTATTTTATGTAATTGAATACACTTCGAATCTTCAATCTTATGTTATATATATAAAATGATATTTTATAATTTTTTAAAACACTGTTATTATAAGAGACACTTCTTGTGTCCTCTAAAATAAATTACAAAACTAAATAATTTTGTTAAAATATTATTTATAATAACATTTTTGAGATTTCATTGTTTGAAACCATCGTAATGATAATCTCATTTCAATAGTCGTAAAAAATATCATGTTCAATGTAAGTTACTAAATAATATTAAAAAAAAATTTAGTTCCATAAAATATTATGAAAAAAATTCTAGTTCCATAAAATATTAATTTTTTTAGTTGTTTTAAAAAAAAGCAAAAAAAAGAAAAAAAAAAGAAGGTCCGCATGTTTTTAAAATGCGGGAGTCCGGACCTGATCCGCTCCCTATATATATATATATATATATATATATATAGAGAGAGAGAGAGAGAGAGATCAAGAACATTCCTCTTAAATAACATTTCTCCTTAAATAACATTCTTTTATTAAAACTACGTCGTTTTGGAGTGACTTAAAAGAGAGTTGTCCCACTTGTTTTTCTTTTATTTACAAAAATGTCACACACGACCACTCCAAAACGACGTAGTTTTAATAAAAGAATGTTATTTAAGGAGGAATGCTATTAAAGAGGAATGTACTCCCCCCGTCCCATAGTTATAGGCTGATTTTCCATTTTGAGATGTCCCAATATATAGGCTACTTACTATTTATAAAATTTAGTTGGTTCATTGTTTTACTTTTATGCCCTTATAATAAATATTCAACCATTATTTTTTTTTGAATAAACAACATTCAATGTCATTATTTTTATCATCACATTTAATATTGTTGTATTCTATTTGGTTAAAGTTGTATGATTATGAACTTTAATGGTCAGTACACGTCAATCAATGAAGTTGAGAGTTCCAGTGTGATAAGTAAGGAGTAATTAATTTATTCATTAATTCCATATTAATGGGTATATGTGAAAAATTTATGTTAAAAATTGCCACTAAATTGATTTTCTTAAACTATGTGCCAAAAATTAAAAACCAGCTTATAACTATGAGATGGAGGGAGTATATATATAGTTAGAATTGCACTTTATTTTATATTTTGGAGACTTAATTATTGTAAAATTTGGTGAATAAAACTCATTAGTAGACATAATTTAAGTAATAAAGGGTGTAATTCGTTTCCCTAAGTTATGAAGAATAAGAGAGAACTTCATTTGATTTGTGTAGAAATTATTTGATTTGTGCCTATAGTGAGGCATTTAATAAGGTGCAAAATTGTTTTGATAAAACTATTTTTCCTTGTCCTATTTAATAGAAAAGACTACTTTTGTCATGTCTTCTACAACGATTTTGACTCTACGAAGTTATGGTTCTAACAATCTTAAGATTTTTATATGTTCTGGAGTTATAATTTTTGTGAGATGGAAGACAAAACGGTTTTTCAAAGACAAGTGTCATTTTTCTTTTATCTATTTTATCAATGGAATTTTTATGATAGTTAGTAATTTATTGAGATATTAAGCTAATTATTTTTATTGATAACTCCTGTTAGAAAATGAATTGTGGAGAAAAATTAAAGTGAAAAAGACTTACAATTTACAAGTTTGTAAATTGATGTGGAGAAGATGAAGAGTCATAATGAAAAAGCACAAAAGTTGATACAGTCGTCTTCGGATTTTATCCAAAAAGATGTGTCATGAATTTTTTTCTTTATTTTAGAGAGTGATATTTGTTTATCATCTTATAAGTATATATACATGAATGGTATATACGTGATGTATTATATATCATGTGTTGGTGATATTTGCATGTGAGTATTGTTTTACTTATGATCTTATATAATATTTTAATTTGGTTAGTTTTATTTTATTTGGAGATAATTTGATGATTGTTCATGGTGGAACTGTGACAACCCCAAAATAGGTCCATTTCACCCAACCTATTCTGAGTCGCCAAATATATGGTACAGAAAACAACTACAATTTTATTACAACAATTGTCGTACAAAATACAACAACACATATGCTGTGAGTTTGGATACAAATATATACCAACTGTGACTCGTGTCCCAACCGTAATGTAACAAATGTCCCATCAGTGGACATCACCTCACAGTGATACCTACATAAAGGTATAGTCAAAAACTGTTTTAGAAATTAGAATCTTTGGGAAGTGCTCAAGGAAACCTTCGTACATGGGAGGCCATGCTTCCAGGTTATGATAAATATCATATGGCCACAGAATTATCCTTGGTTGGCCCAATAGACCCCAAAGAAAAATGAGAAGATTACTATCTTATTCTTTCCAATGGTGAGTCTTCTCTTGACATATCATTATCTCCACTGTCTCTAATTGAGAATTATACTTCAAACAAACATCAAGATCATATAGGTAGTGCGCGTAGATATACTCAGTAAGTGGATGTGCACAACCCTGTCTTATGATGACACGAGGTTGTATGTCTTTAGACATCTTGTATGATAGTGGCAAAACACCCTTCCATCATTGGGTTCGCCTCACCCTATTTGATTCACCAAATATAACTACTAAATGATGACCACCGTTCTATTCCCCGGTTACCCCTCGCTTCGACCCAAATACATACACTCTTATTATCTGAAAGGAATTGTGAAGCAAAAGGGTGAGCACAACTAGCTCAGTAAAGAATATCATGACTAAAGATAATTAAATTATCAATAGCCTTCATCAATAATAAATCAGAGATTTAAAACATATGGTAGATGATAAAATTTTCAACCATAGTTGCAGCGGAACGAGCAATCCATTAGAAGAGTCAAATAGACTATAAAGTCTATTATCTTCTCCATGTTAAAAGTCCACCAACAATGTTTTATCCCTGTAACATTAATCAACAGTTCCTTTCCACAATTATATGAATAACTCATAATCATAATTGTAATTCTAAATTCCTCTTCGCATCCAGGACGAAGATAATTTTTATCACATGTCTTTACCTGAAACATCAAAGATCATGGTTATACCAAATCACAGTTCTTGTTTATAATCATACTAATAATTTCATCTTTGCACTACGGCCAAAGATATTCATCAACAGACCATCTTTGCACTACGGGCCAAAGATATTCATCAACAATTTCATCTTTGCACTACGACCAAAGATATTCATCAATGAACCATCTTCACTCAGCCAAAGATATTCAATAAACAGTCATCTTTTACTACTACGGGCCAAAGATATTCATCCACAATTCATATTTGCACTACAGGCCAAATATATTCATCAACAATTCATATTTGCACTACAGGCCAAATATATTAATATCTCATAGAAATATATAATCATTTCAGAATTTATATAAACAATAATTATAACCATGTTGATCAATTCACCTTTGCACTTAAACTAAAGATATTCAATTATAAATTCAATGGTCATGATCATACCAGTCAACAATTCAACTTTGTACTACTGGCCAAAGAGAACCCAAAGTCATGATCCTACCAAAAATCTACCCATCTTTACACTCAAGTCAAAGAGAAATATCATCATTAAGGTTATAAAAATGTTATATATAATAGTAAAATCAATATAATCAAAACATCTAGATTTAATCTCAAGAGTAATATTCATAAATCAACTATAATTTGGTTAGAAAAAGAAACCAATTTTGTCATGAATAGTAGCTCGTGAATAGTAACTCATGAATAGTAACTCGTGAATAGTAACTCATGAATAACAAACCCGACACAAAAAGGTAGAAATTCCACAATAAAATCCATACCAATATTTTGGTATAATGATATTGAAATAATATTTCTTAAACTTATAAACAATTTATTTTAATTGTTTACACTTTACTAAATAATGCATTTAATCATCCTAAAATTCCAAACTCATAAGATTTCATCACCAATAACCAAAACCCTCATCAAAAATCTGCATATACCTCATATATGATTCTCAAGCCATAAAATTCTATTTTTTAATTTTCTTACTTCACATAACATATTTAATTCATTTACTCATAACTAGTTTATTTTCATGAAAAATACCAAATCAGTCCCAAAAATATTTCTTTTCTGGGATTTAGCAGAATATAGTCCCATATTGAACATATATTTTTCCTGAAATTTTTAAAATTCATTTACTATTTTTCATATGGCCAAAACAGCCGAATATTTAGACATTTATCATAAATTGTACTTTTATCCAAAAATTCCAAAATTTACAGAGTATACTTCTATCATATACATGTACTCCCAATAAAAATTTCACTAATTTTGGAGTTAACCACAAGGAGTTATAAGGGTTTTCTTTTAAAATAGTATTTTCCCGTAAAATTCATAACTCTTAATCTATACATCCAAAAATCTCCATTTTTGGACACAATCAATAAAACTCATCAAATTATCATTTCAAATTTTTCCAGAATTTTTGAAAGTCAGAAAAATTACGAAACTGAAAAACATAATAACCCTTAAAATCCCTTACTATCTCTTACCTCAAAAGAGTAGCACTTCTGACTGGATATTGGATATGACGCTGAAGGAAACTTGCACTGATGAATAGCAACTCACCAAGTATCTAAATACTCACAAAATACACTCGATAATCTAGAGAGAAAAGAGAAAAACTTATGAATTACGTGTATTTTTCAATTCTAACTTAGCCCTCTATTTATAGGAAAAAAATGTTAAGACACCAAGGCGGACTTGACCTGCTACCTAATGGCTTTACCTGCTACTATTTCACCCACCAAAAATCAGCCATCTTCCCCAACAACCAAAAGTGGGGCCCACCCATTTCTAGAATTTTCACCAAAATCATTTATAAACCTAATTTCTGAATCAGTCACCTCTTAAAATTCATAACAAATTATTCGTTCATTTTTAACGGTTCAAAATTTATGGACATATATTTAACTTATATATGTATAACATATCCAAAAATCACAACGATCCAACGGTCAGATTAAAAATTATAACTCACACGATAAAGCTGTAAGAACATTGATTTGATCTTTTAATACCTCCAATCCGATAAAATACTGATAAAACACCTCAACATTATCTCCTTCATTTAACAACATAAATAAATCCATCATTTATATCCACATCAAATAAATATTTCATTATCATATGAATCAATAATTAATTATTCATAAATAATATTACAGAATCACATTTATGACAACCAGACCGTTCCCAGGAAAGAGGGGGCTTTCCAATAAGGATTTCTCCTCATCGGCGCAAATTAGGTGACCAAACCTCTCCTCGATGTAACTTTCTAGACATTGCCAATAATGTTATCTAATAATATTATTCTAAATAATATGAATTATTGATCTGATTATGGAGATACTGTGCAGTGATAATTATTGAAACAACAATAATATACAATATCAACGTAGCAATTATTGAACCAATAAAATAAAATATTGAATAAAGAATTATCGTAACAATTATTGAGTAGTGCCTTCTTACGTAAAATCAATAATTCAAAAATATGCCGTCTGGTACCGCTGTGCTACGCAACAACGACGCCAGACATCGTATTTTAACCACCGTGTATTTCAACAGTGTTAACGGTAATGATTACACCGTTATTAATAAAAACTCAAACTTGTCGTTTTCTTCATCCGACAATTATTCATTATATGGGCCCACAACCGGTCAAGGCTTCGCTGTTATTGTATATATTCCCCGACAACAAGAATATTCAACGACCAAACGAATATTCCCCGACAACAAGAATATTCTATAACCACTTGCGTATTTTGAAAAATTTATATATATCACCCTTAACTTTAACTTTTATCAATTTAACCATTTACTGAATCGTAATTATAAGAAAAATTGAATACTTTTATTTCATAAAATTCGGGGTCTTACAGGAACAAACTTTAACTTGTGCATATATATTGACTAGTAATATTTTATGAATAGATAACATTGCTAAATGTGTATATGCATGAGTTTTAAGAAAATTATTATTCTTATAAACTAATTGAAATTAATTTATTATTAGTGGTTGTAATAAAAGTTGTGAAATTTACTTTTCTCTATGTTTAACAAATTAATTTATTTTGAGAATAAAGTAAATTTATGTTCTTCTTAAACAAAATTATGCATATAAAATTTGAGGTAATATTTGGTGTGTAATAGTACTTGGTATTTGTAAGCATGAATATTGAGATAAATTAATTTGTTTGTGGAAAATAAATTAATTATCAACTAATAGTTAGAAGAGATATTGTAGAAGTAGATTTGGTTGAGTAGATCATGTATACAATATGATTATGATGTTGAGAAAACACTTAGAAATATTATTTGTAGTGTTTTTTGGAATAATCATAATTGATATATATTGATTTATTTTGTGTGTACTTCTTGTCCAAGAAGTAGTAAATTTTAATGTGATTATATGAATTTTGTATAATTTAATTGAGATAAATATTTTATTTTTTGACTTTTTGTAAATATAGTGAAGTTCAAGTATTTTATATTATTATGGAATTGTCTTTTGATTCTATATTTGAAAATGTTAAAAGATATATTGTTTATGATATTTCTTAACCAAGTTGGGACAAGAAAACACTTGAGGATATACTAATTCATGTGTGTGAATTTTATTTTTTCTACATAAATTAATTTTGTTTGTGATAAATTAATTTCTTAGAAAGTAAATATAATTTTTATATTTTATGATTTATATGTAAATAAATTTGTGCAATATAATGAGTTGTTCTACATAATTTGTATATAATTTTAATTTTATATATATATATATATATATATATATATATATATATATATATATATATATATATATATATATATAAATCGAAAGTGTTACATGTTAGTATACTTAAAAATTGTACATGTATAATTTTAAGTTCTCATGTTAAATAATTTTTGGATTTGAGATTTTATGTAATTCAGAAAATAAGAGCTTGTTTTCTTATGTGGGAACGTGGGGGTGTTCTAAAAGTTTCTTAAGTTGAAACAATCATTATATGAATAAATAATACATAAAATGTATAAGAACTTATTTTTTGTTTTGAGAAGTGTTCCTTAATATTCTTGTAGACACTCGAAATTTTGCATTCCTGTTACTAACCCTGCAGGAGGGCAAAATCGTCTTCCAAAGATAACCCTGGAAGTCAAAACAACTCAATCCCGGAGACAACCTCGGGATACTCAATTTTCAATCTTGGAGACAACCCCGAGATACTTAGTTGCAATCCCGGAGACAACCCCGGGAGATTCAATTCCAACCTCGGAGATAACCCCGAGGGATGCAGTTCCAGTTCCGGAGATAACCCCGGAATAGTCAGTTTCAACCTCGGAGACAACCCCGGGACACTCAGTTCCAACCCCGAAGATAATCCCGGGAGGTCAAGGCAATCTCATAGACAACCCTGAGGATGTTCAAAGATTCACAAAGACCTTCATATCGAGATAACCACTGAAGAACGGCGATCGCTACATCTCATGCAGTGGGAGATAACCTCGGTGAGAGGCAAAATCGTCATTTTGCCACCTCGATACTACATTCACGTCATCTCAACATCATTTCATCCCACACTCTATAAAAAGATGTCCCACAAGAACCATAGCTCAAATCCCGAGTGACTACTACACAAGACAGCACACCGGATGAAATTTGAAGACTTGAAGATCTGGTCATGGTCCCATCTTCCTGGCTTCGTACAACCTCTTATCCCATGTCATCGTGTAGCTCTCGACAACAACATTCTGGAAAGGTACACCACTGTTGGGTAAAATCTATATACGCTCACACGTAAGTGCACGTGGTCAAAAAGTAATATAATGATAAGTTAAGTATCGTTCCCACAGAGATTAGTACGAAATTAATCCTAACAATTACCAACTTTATATTAATCCAAAATTTTATTAAGCTATCCAAATCAATGATTATAATTATTAACAACTAAAAACATAAAAATACTAAGCAATCAACAAACTCAAAAACGTTAATTTCAAGCAAATAATGGAGAATTAGGCTTACGACCTCACTTTAAGTATCACTCCGATTATTACACCTTATTCCAGTTTAATGCACTATCCCAGTTTATTAATCAAGAACACTCAAGTAGAACTAGCCACCTCTCGATGCACTAATACCATATTAACTTAAATCCACAAATTAGTTAGAATTAAGCTAAACACCCTAATCAACTAATTCACTATATCTCTATGCGAATTACAATCAAAGAAGGTTTAAATTCAAGTTCTCTATCTAATTACATGCGATGTTAAGCATATCTCTACCCTAACATTCATCAAGATTCCATTCATTCACAGAATTCAAGAACACATGCTATAATGACTAAGTCTAGATTCATATTTCATCCCTCGAGTCCATATAATTCAACACAAAATTGGTGATCAAGCAATTCATAGATTCAAGCACAAATCACTATAGATAAACTGAAAGATAGATTATTAAACTGAAATTTAAAGCTACATAATCATCGTTTAACCAAAAGATTCGTCATAAGCCTAATAAAGAATTTAGTTCATCATAATTGAAATAAAAACTGAAATTATCAAAGACATCATCATCCCAATTACAAGTATTGAATTAAAGAAAAAGAATGAATCCAGAACCACCCTTCTTCTCTGCTCCAATCTGCAATTATCGTGAATTCTCCTTCAAATCTTCCCTCCAATGCTTTTTTGCTCAATTTTTGGTCTTCAGATTGTTAATTGATTGTCTGATCTCTATCTCCCTTGTTGTATCTTATTAGTTACCAGCCTAGGACATGTATTTTCATCATAATTCGTCACCCAATTGAGTTCCTAACCATGTCAATCTCTAGCCTCCACGCCTCTGCAGTAGTTCAGTTCAAACAAACTTCTTACGATTCCCGTACCCCCGCCCCAGCGGGGGTTTTGATTTCTAAATGCACGCCCTAGCGGGATAGTCTTCTGTTTTTGTCTAAGCACCCCTCGCCCTGGCAGGGGTTTTGCATGTAATAAGTCTGCCCCAGCGAGCATCCATTCAGTCTTTGGTCCAATTTAAGCTTTTTCTTTGCCAAGTTTCGACATGATTCCACCTTTTAAGTCCAAATGCCACACCACTACACCTAAACACAAAACAACACTAAACAAGTAAAACAAAACATAAAACTAAAGAATTAATACAATTTAAGCTTGAATTAGAGGCCAATTCGTAGGTATAAAACACACTCATCAAACTCCTCCAAACTTAAACCCGTGCTAGTCCTCGAGAACAAAACAAAACAAACATGCTATACAATTAAATGCAATGTAATGTAATGCATCTAATCTATATGCCTACAAATCCAGCAGTCATCATAGAATCAAATTTATTCATCCGGCCTCAGAGAAATCAAGCAAACACAACAATACTTCATATCAAAACCAATAAATTTTTCTTATCAATCATCAAATCTTAAACTGTTATTACTAGTATAGTGTGTGTGCTCAACATCCATGTTAACTAATGAAAATTCAAATTTAATACATAACAAATCTCTTAGAAGGCATCATACAGTGTAAACTCAAGAATTTCAAAAACAGACGAGATCCAACTAAAATCAAATAATTACCGATATTAAGGGTCCAAATAGGGTACTTACGCTTTATTTTTTTATTTATTTTTCATTCACGGGGGCTTTTTGCTCTTATTTCCCGTTTTATTCTTTTTTTTATATACATGACTATTCAATGTCTTATTCCCTTAGGCTTTTCAGTGCTACCTTAACGAGCTTTCGACCAACGACTCCCAGACCATTAAGACCTTAGGGCGCTAGGTGTAAAGACAATCCCCTCGGGTTTACTTACTCAAGTAACAAAGGCCACAAAAATAGTCAAGCATATCACGATGTTTATTATTATTTTTTTAGTAAGCTTATATACCCCACTTTCCCCCCCAAACTTAGGTTCTTGCCTAATTTTTCACCTTCACTTCCTATCCGTGTCATTCTTTCATTCAAACTAGCATTATCCTGTAGAGGTCTCTTATGTATCAATTTGAACTAAAATCAGTCCACATAGGTGTTATTAACGTGCTAACCTTATTATACCAGTTTCAAACAGGCAAAAGATCCAATTCATAACAGTAAATTACATCAAAGTTCTCATAATCAGTACCGTACTTGTCTACTTAATCCCAATCTCATCATTGGCCAAAATAAAATGAACTATATCAAACCGCTGGACATATACAATATAACACAATACTTAACTAATTATATATATATATATATGTGGTCAACATAACATGATTGAAAACTAATAAAAACTACATGAATGCAAACATCTAATGAACCTAAAACTAAACATGAAACTAACATATACAAATCTAACTAATAAAATTAAGCATGCAAACATAAAAATTAAACTAACTCCCCCAAACTTGAAAATTACAATGTCCTCATTGTAAAGAATAAAGCAGTAAATGTATGAGGACTTCCCTGTAATCGCCTAAGCTTGGGGTGGTGGCTATTGTTCTTCATCTGAATCAGAGGGTGGGGATCTTGGCATCGGGGCAGACTGCTGGTATGGGAACTGCGCATTGGGGTTGAAACTCTGGAGCATCGCGTTTAATGAGGCACAAGACATATTCATGGCCTCAAATATATGGTCCTGCCTGGCCGCGAGTCTCCTCATTTTCCTGGTGGCGTCCTTATTGTACCCATCCACTTGTCTCTGAGGCTCTAAAATTGAGGGCTAAATGCATCATCAATTTGCTGCATCCCCTCAGGTCCTTGTTCACCCATCGTCTCATCCACCTGGTACTCGTCGTCATCCGAGGTGTCTCTACATCAACTTCTTCCTCCGAGGCTGGTGGAAATATAAACCCGACTCCTCTAGGGTGCGACTCTCACCCGAGCCACACCGATTACCGCACAATCATCCTCGTGTCTAAAGTCTAAAGTGGCATCTGGGTGGTTTCATCATCGAACCATCTAACTTTCGTCTGCCTACACAACCCACAAATGGGAGATGGGTGTGGCAAGCCGCCTAAAAATGGTCCTCGCAGGCATCTACGTATAAAAAAACTGATGATAGCACCCATGTCGATGAGAAAGTCTTGGACGATGGCTTATAAGAGGAGTATCTTCTCCTTGGTCACCTCTTTCAAGTGTATGGATGGAAATAGCTTGGCGTACATGAACGCGTACCATATCTTTCAATACCAGCTGAGATCCTTACTGTGGAAGATAGTGCCCCCTTTTCGGCCCTTGACCCATGTGGTACCTGTAATAACCGTAAATTTTATGATTTAATATTAATATTCATAAATAGAGCCTGTGATTAATTATTTTATAAATGCTTACATGGCATGAGGTGAGTAACTTAAATTGTGTGAAATAACCCAACTTATTAATAATTATTAAGGTGGTGTATAATTTAGTATTATTGGGTAAATTAAATTAATTAAATTGCTGCCATAATAATTAAGTATTTACATGTTTATACTCCAAATAATAAATTGGGAGTCTAGCCCAATAAATTAATTGATGGACTTTTGAGTTAGCCCAATAAACTTGGGTTATTTAAAATCCAATTCGGAACCCAACATAATAGTTAACTGATGGTACAAGGTGTTGGTTTAATAAAATGTGGCGTGGGGCAATGGGCCCGACCGACTAGCCCCTTGTCTATGTCTGAGATCTATTCTCTTGTCCCAAATTAAGGGTCACCAAGTACAAGGAACAAGAGCTCTTAAACTCTTTACGCAAACTTTCAAGTTTGCGCTAATCCTGTAGCATGCGGGGCTAGCTAAGTAAGTGGCTAGTATGGAGTGGTTAAACAACTCCTTAAGTAACCATTGTTCATTTCTATTGCACCATGAATCCCAACATTGGGTAAAGTAAGTGTCTAGTCCATGCTTTTCTCTTTAAATACAAGCCACCATGGCAGTCTGTTATAGTGATAAGAGTGTTGGAGAAATCTGAGTAAAGAATTCTTAGTTGCTAAGCATTACCAAATCAGTGTGTGAGATATCAAGGTTAAAGCTCGAGAAGGTATAATTTCTACTTCGTTCTTAACTCAAGTCTTGTTTGATTCTCAGTTTTCCTTAATTAATTGGTCAAGTATGATGAATTAGCATGATATAGGGTGTTTAGAAAGTTTAGTTTCGTGCATGAATACGTTAATAATTGCCTGGAATCAAGTTGTGGCTACTCTGCAAAACAGAGCATGTTCACTGCTTCCAAACTCCATGGGGTACAGCTGCACCGTACTTAGGAACCAGATGATGGGTTCGGTCATGTTAGACCATGTATTAAGAAATTCCCTTAGGCTGTATGCATATAGTAAAGTCTTAATGAAATTAACCCGACAAACTTAGACCTTGTCGAATAGTGTAGACAAAGTCTCCGAAAAGAGTCGACTTGAGATGTCTTCGACAAAGAGTGATGTCTTCGGACAAAGCGTGTTGTCTTCGAACAAGTCGTAATATCTTCTGACATGGCTAAATGACTTGACTTCAGACACGGCCATATATCTTCATCTTTGGACATGGCCGGGCGTCTTAGGCTTCGGACATGGCCGAGAGATGTCTTGACTTTCGACACATGGCGAGATGTCCCGGGACTCGGAGACAACATCATAACTTGATATAAGGATGGATTATTAAATATTCCTATACTGCTATAAACTATTATTACACGAATGAGTTTTAAGTAGAGAATTTTACTAACTTCGGGAAAATAAATCTAATGCCTACAAACATGCGTAGAAAAGGGGTCGGTGGGAATTAATAGATGTTATGGTCTACTTAAAGCAATGAACCTCTTGGAACTACGAAGAAGAAAGATTATGAATAAACTAGCAGTGGTCAAAAGTATGAGCATGTTAGGTGTACGATACATGAGTTTTGATGGGTGCAAAGAAAGATACATAGAAAGAAAAAAAAATGTGTTATGTGTACATGTTGTTTACATATGTATATTAAGTGTGTTTGGCTAATGAATACCTATACTTGCATAAATAGGACAAACATAGTTCATTGAGGTGATTTTCGCTATAAGTAGCAATCAACGCTAAAGGCAAGTTCCCTAACCTCACTCAAATTTACATTGAGCAAGTATCCGAACACTATTATTATTGTGTTGTAAGTTCCTTACTTCTTACACTGTATACATTCGAATTGTCATCTCAAGCAAATATCTGTTTCTATTCGAAAATTATTTATATACCTTGACGTTGTTGCAAACATTGGATTTATTGTTCTTAAATGCATGATAAAAATTGTCTAAGCCTTTGATTCGACTAGACTATTATTATGCTATCCAAACCAATTGACTTGGTGCGGACTATCGTAAATCTACTGAGATGAACAACCCTCATTGAAGGGGAAATTATATATTATCGGGGAACCGACGTGCGCACATGAGTATGATTAAATGTTATGCATAACGTAGGGTACTTTAGGCTGATCACCTGTTGTACTCGTTTACATTGGATTACAGTGTAATACTGTTAATTCTAGTAAGAGTTCTTAGTCCTTAGTGACTGCTCAGTACTCATTCATGTTGAACCTCGAAATGAATAAATCTTGAAATTTTGTTGATATCCTTCAGTCTATAGCGACACCTATTGAATACTCTTGATATATCTTGATATCCTTGAACTACCAATTATTATTATACCCTTGAAAGGTTTAAATGCTATAACTGCTTGTTCTTCTGGCTATATTACTTCTTTGGGCAAACTCGTTGCTCATTCTTGCTTCCTAAAACATTACAGATTAAAGCAAGAAAAAGGCGGTACTTCAGACGAGACAAGGGAAAGGGCAAGGCGACGAAATAACTTAGTCTTTAAGACTAGAAGTATTATTATTATTGTTATGCTTGTTATGATGTATTCAAGAATGATTAAGTTATGTTTAAGTTAATCAACGAATTGTCGTAGTAATGGTTACTGCATACCTTGGGACGCAAATATTTATATTATATCAATGTAAATTATTCTAGTATTTCCATTGTTGATTTTAGTAAGATATTCAGTAGTTATACGTGATGCAATCAATTCGAGATATGGGTGTCTACGAATTTTGGGGGCGCCACAGTTTGGTATCAAAGCCATAGTTATAAACCTTAGGAGCTAAGAGCCCTTAGATTATAACTTAGGAGAACTTGGAAGATAGAAATGGATGAAACTCATATAGAGTTTTCATAGAGATGGACTTAGCGTGTTCGTAATATAACTTCATTCTATACAATGAACTTATGTTATTTAACATTCTAATGGAGTTGTTGTTTGTTTTTCTTATGTTGGTGATTGTAGGATGGTGACCGATACGGGAGGACCTAAGCGAGTAGTAGTAGAAGAGGAGCCGCGTGACATACACGTGGTATATAAGGCACCATTGATAAGCGGAGCCTATATTAACTGTAGTCCCTATCGATGATGATGATGAGGAAGGAGAGATGGAGCCAATACCCGAGGAGTCTCGATCCGGAGGAAGAGCCTATGGAGGAGCGTATGGTGGATTTGCCCATGGGGAACTCCGACGAGGCTACTTTTGAGGATAGGATGTTGGGGAGTATGAGGAGAAGATTTTAGAGTTAGGGGTGCGAGTTGAGGTGTTAGAGGCCGAGGCTAGGGACAGGAGTCCGAATTCCAAAAGTCGAGGGACGAAGACCACCGAGAGTTAGTGATGATGCAGGAGATGGAGGTAGAGATTGCTCACCGTAAGGAGACAGAATCCAGATGGGGGCTGTTTTATAAGGTGGTTGGCAGAGAAGTTGGAAGAGATGGAGCAGAGGGAGTTTGGTGAGAGGACAGAGAATGAAGCTATCCGTACTCGATTAGGGGATGGAGGTAAGATATTTCAAGAGAAGTGGGAAGGGGCCAATGGAGTGGCTGGGATTGATGGGGTAAATCACTACCCCGTACAGAAAGGACCCGAAGGGGTGCACATTACTGAAGTACCAGAGCGTTGTGGAGCGAAGATAGATTAAGTCTAGGCGCTAAAGTTATTAGTTGTAGTTCATTATGTAGTGTATTATCCGTGTTGAATTTTACTTTTTATGAGAATGCGAGATAGTTGTAAGCCCCCAAAATTTTGAGTTATATTAGAGGGTAGGAATGCGAGAGGATTTTATCATTAAAGTGTGAATTTTGAGATAATATTATATTATAAGGTGAATTTGAGTATATTATAAATTTTATAAAGTATTTTCAAAGTATGCAAGTGGTTATATTATATTCGATTGGCTCGGGAATATTCGATAGCAGGAATATTCGCATAACTACCAATCATCAGTGGACCCCAAAATGTAATTATTGTTTGATCGAGAAAACGACAAAAATATTTTATCAAATAACTAATGGAAGTTTTACCGCTGATACTTGCTGAACTACTTTTAGTAAAAGTACAAGAATACGTGGTTGCATAAGAAGCACACCAGATTGATTATCGATGCTTATGTGAGAAGTCACCAATTTGATTCCATTATCACGATTAATAATATGAATTATTATAATGATAACGACGCTTTTGTTTTATTCAGTATTATTAACGTAATAAAATGTAAACATCTTTTATATAAAAAAATGTAATACTTTATTAAAGTTATTCTATAAATGGAATATATTATATTTTATTACGCATAAGTGTTGCATAAATTGTTTGCATAGTGTTGCATAGTAAAGTGTTTGCATAGTAAAATGTTTTTATATAAATAGAATATATGATATTTTATTTAAAAGATTTTGCTTTAAATATGGACCGTCGATTAAAGTAAATCAATCTGGACCGCTCATGGATTAATTACTATGCATTCTATTTTCCTATAAATAAAGCTCATTCCTTCATTATTTTCTTACTTAATTCACCAAACTCTAGAGAGAGAAATTATAGAGAGAAGCTTATAGAGAGAAAATCTATAGAGAGAAAGAAGAAGAGTATTCTGTACTTCACTACTTTGATATCCAAAGGTCTTTTTACTAAGAAGGGATATTATTTGTTGTACCTGTAAGGGGTGTTATTCTTTCTTATTCATGAAGAGAACTTCATTATTCCATTCATTATTATTCTGTTGAATAACTCGTAAAAGTGGCATACCCTATACATAACCTCGTATACGCTGCATACCCTATACTTGGTGAAATCTTTATATTATTCCATTCTTATTTATTCTCGTTGAATAACTCAGATACGCCGAATCCCCTATACTTGGTGATCTTCTTCATTATTCCATTCTTTATTATTCTCGCTGAATATCCTCGTCATCGTGTTTTACACACCTACTTCGGTTCCATTGTTTATTATTCCGCATTTATTATTCTCGCTTGAATATCCTCGTCTCGTGTTTTTACACCGACCGGTTCCATTGTTTATTATTATTCAAAGATTTATTATTCTCATTGATCATCCGCTTGCAGTGAATTTCACCTGACCGGTTCCGTTATTATTATTCTTCGTTGAATAACTCGCCTATGCGGCACCGCATGCACGGTGATTTCTTTTGTTATTCCATTCTTTATTATACCCAAATGGTTAAAACTTTGACTTCTATACTCCATGAAATTAGTAGAATATCCTCGATATTTGCGTTTCATCCAAAGATCTTTTCATGGAAATATTCTTCCGATCATTCTTGAATTTTACTCTACAAAACAAAGATTCTTGTTGACAATTTGACGTTAATAAATCCTAGAGAAATTAATTCTTGAACTTGTTTTATTGAATTCTTATATCATTGTCATCATCCTCATGTTTATATTATGTTGAAGTTATCTTCGCTTACGTGCATAGATGAACTTAGTATGATTATGACCAGGTTCATTCTAAGATAATCACGGCTTGATATAAATGATGTGACAAAAGTCCTCAAGGGGCTGTAAATGCAAAGTTGATGGATAGTTTTTGGTATGATTATGACCAGGGTGATTCTAAGATAGTCATTTACCATTGATAATTTGATGAAAATCCTCGACCGTGGTACAGGATGATTAGATATTGTGGTTTATTCATTAAACCGAGTCTTAGTGATAAAAAATTGATGAAAACCTTTAAAACCTAAAAGATAGTAGACTTTATTTTCTACTTGACTCTTTTAATGGATCGCATATTCACATTGCAGCTTAAACCGGTTGTCTATTGTATTTTATCGCTTAACATCATCAAGAAGGCTAATGATAATTTATTCTCGCATTATCTTAGTCATAATATTTCTTATCGGGCTAGTTGAGCTCACCCTTTCTTTCACCGTTTCTCTCGTGAAATGAGAATATAGCCGGGACGAGTTGGGGAAAAGAGTGATGGTCCCAAGATAGCATTAGTAGTCCCTCACTATTCTCATTAAATAGTGTGACAATAAATGTAATGAGGACTCTTTGAGTATGGATATTGTCTAAATGACAATATTCCTATTAGAACTCTCGCTTTATGTATTGTCGATGTTACACCTACGTATGTATAATTAAGTTTGTATTTGAATTTATGTACCATGTAAGTGGCGACCCAAGATGGGTGACGATACCTAATTTTGGGGGCGCCACAAATTGGTATCGTAGCTTAGGATATGATCCCCGGCCGAGATGTGAGATAAGAACTAGAGGGGAGAGAGACGGGAATTCTTCATAGATGATCTACCTAAATTTATTTGGTATTTAATTGGCTGGTTAGAGTATAGGGATAATATGTGATATGTTAATTAACCCTTGTTTTGTGATAAAGTGTTTGAGAATGACATCCTAAAAATGCCGAGATAAGCAATGAAGCACATGAGAGTGTTGATTCACCAAACAAAAGGTAACGACCAACAACACGATAATAATCATACCGGTGGCAACGACTATCGTAACAATGATAACCATCGGGGGGAAATTATCATGCTAATAATGGTAACCACTTTGGGTAATCATGGCAAAGATAATAGAAGTGGAAATTGCAAGAAGAGAAGGTCATTTAGCCCAATTTTGTTGTGCACCAAAGTTAAGTCTAGCTGGACTATGGCACCAAAGGTGGATATGGACAAAACAAAGTCGTTGGTTTTAGGAAGTGCATTTTTCACGACTTCTCAAAAAGCGAGTAAACCGAACGGTTAGCACGTTAGTTAATTATAAATTACGGGTCTATACCTTATAAGATACCGGCTTCTACCCATTATTTTATCTCTCTTGCTTATGCTCAACGCTTAAATTTGACTCCTAGAAGTTGGACTTTGACTTATTGGTTGAAACTTCATTAGTAGGAGCCTTCGTTATCGCTACTATTTTTAAATCTTGTTTGATTCAAATAAACACTTTCACGCTACTTCGTCGATCTTATCTTTTTGAAAATACTTGCCTTTGATGTGATTTTAGGAATCAATTGGTTAACTACTCATCATGCTTTTCGTAAGGTTGTTAGCTTTTATATTCATAACCAACTTGTTATGCGAATTCAAGTAACCAAACTACTAAAGTCAATTATCATCATATCAAGCCATAAGTAAAGAGCCCCAAACCTTTCGTTGTTGACTTCCTTGTGTGGAATGCACCGGCCGCACTTTCTCGTAGAGGCAACATCGTGAATGAAGATGGCAAGTTGATAGGTATCATTGTGAGGTGCTATCCAGTTAAGGGATGTAAGTCACAGCTGGTATTAATGTGACGTACTATTCAAGTCTTGGACGAGAGTAATAGCTTTGAATGATATTTCTATCATTAATAAATTTCTTGACGATTCTTGAAGATTTCTAGCCTACCCTAGAACGTGAAATCAAATTTTGTATCGACCCCAAAGATAAAAACCATTTCTTAAACCTCAAATATTTCTTCAACTAAAAGGATCTGCTTTACGAGAGGATTATGATGAAAGTCATAATAAAAGCATTGGACTAATGAAAATCATGGGTATATGAAGTATTAGTAAGTGTTATGATGAGTTATGTTGGTTATTATGTGAAAACATGAAAGTTTCTTAGAAATCACAAAGAGTTGAAAATCGATTTTGGTGAAAAACGTAATATGAAATTCAATCGACCATATCTCCTATTATATTTTGAATTTTGAATGTGGTCAAGTCCTAGAGTTAGATCTATGAGTTACCTAACTAATCCAAGTGGAATCACTGGAAAAGGTGTTGTAGATTTTTGTGTGGACTGATTTTAGCAAAGGAGTGCAAAGCTGCAAAAAACCAAAAAAGTCACTGCCATGATTTTAGAGGGGCTGTTTCGGCCACTTAAATTATGAGAAAATTTCTAGCCTTTTGGCACATGAAGGTATATGGTATAAAGTACCTCCTGTCCAAAAATGAGCTCATTCTCGACTTAAAATGAGCAAGTTATGACTATTTCAATATTTAGGTTTTTCCGATTTAAAATGCTATAACCGAGTTCTATAACTCGATGACCATGAAATTTAAACTCGAAGCTCACGTTAACATGTGTAAGGTCCTGCCAAGATTTGGGAATTTTTGGAGTTAAACTTGAGGTAGCTAATTTCTTAAGGAATTAATTAGAAATTGATTTTTGAAAATAGTAAATGAATTTTAAAAATTCGAGAAAAATATATTTTCATTATGGGACTATATTATGCTAAATCCCAAAAAGAAATATTTTTGGGACTGATTTGGTATTTTCATGAAAATAGTTTAGTTACGAACATATGAGTTAAATATGTTATGTGAAGTAACAAAGTTGAAAATAGGATTTTATGGCTAGAGAATCCTATATAGTAGTATATGCATATTTTTTTTTTGAGGATTTGATAATTGGTGATGATATCTTATGAGTATGGCATTTTGAATGATTAAATGCATTATATGGTAAAGCGTAAACAATTGAAATAAATTGTTTATAAATTTAAGAAGTGATTAAAATATTGTTATAATATTAATGATATTAGATTATAAGATTATTAAGTGATTGATAACATGGGGATATTCTTGAATCTCGGATAAATTATATTATAAATGTTTAATATTTATCCTTTATCTCATTTGATTGATTCTTTATATCATTATCCCTCATGCTTATATTATGTTGAAAGTCATCTGTGGCTCACGTAGTATAGATGGACTTGGTATGATTATGACCGTGGATTGTTCGGTATAATCATAACCGTAATTGAAAACACGATTATCTTTGCACGTAGTGCATGGATAATTTGTGGTCGTGATACTAATGAATACACGATTATCTTTGGACGTAGTGTATGGATAATTTGTGGTCGTGATACTAATGAATACACGATTATCTTTGCACGTGAGTGCATGGATAATTTGTGGTCGTGATACTAATGAATACACGATTATCTTTGCACGTAGTGCATGGATAATTTGTGGTCGTGATACTAATGAATACACGATTATCTTTGCACGTAGTGTATGGATAATTTGTGGTCGTGATACTAATGAATACACGATTATCTTCGCACGTAGTGCATGGATAATTTGTGGTCGTGATACTAATGAATACACGATTATCTTCGCCGTAGTGCATGGATAATTTGTGGTCGTGATACTAATGAATACACGATTATCTTCGGTAGTAGTGCATGGATAATTTGTGGTCGTGATACTAATGAATACACGATTATCTTTGCCGTAGTGTATGGATAATTTGTGATCGTGATACTAATGAATACACGATTATCTTTGGTCAGAGTGCATTGATAATTTGTGGTCGTGATACTAATGAATACACGATTATCTTTGGTCGTAGTGCATGGATAATTCGTGGTCGTGATACTAATGAATATCCTCGGCCCAGTAGTGGGGATGATTCGATGATATGGATTAATTATCGAAATGAGTCTCAAAGAATGAAATATTAATTCATGGATGTGGTAAAAGTCATCTTTGGGTCAGAAGTGTATTGATAGACTTGGTATGATTATGACCAAGAATTATTCTAGATAATCATGATCAGATTGAAAACACGAATATCCTCGCCAAGAAGTGCATGGATAATTCGTGGTCGTGATACTATTAAGTCGCTACCTCAAAGATTATTGGTTTTACAAATGTATATCTTTGGCCCAGAAGGCAAAAGATGAATTCTTAATGAATATCTTCGCCGGATTGCAAAGATGAATTTAATATTTTCAACGATAAAGGTATTCAAGGTATCCTCACCTCTTTATCATACTCGTATCGCACTTCTAATTTCGAGGGCGAAATTCCATAAGGAGGGAGATTGTGAGACCCCAGATTTTATCAATAAAGATTTAAATTTTGTCGAAATAATTTTTAATATTATGGTGTGAATTTGAGATAATATTATAGTTGTGGGTAGTATTTATAAATTTTTCAAAAGTATGCAAGTGGTTATATTATATTCGATTGGTCTGGAATATTCTTGTTTAGCAGGAATATTCGTACAACTACTCAATCATCAAAGTGGACCCTACAATGTAATTATTATTTTGATCGAGAAAACGACAAAAATATTTTATCAAAATAACGGCGGGAAGTTTTACCGCTGATACCGCTGAACTACTCCTAGAGTAGTAGTACAAAGAATACGTGTGGTTGCATAAGAAGACACCTGGTATTGATTATCGATGCTTATGTGAGAAGTCACCAATTTGATTCCATTATCACGATTAATAATATGAATTATTATAATGATAATGACGCTTTTGTTTTATTCAGATTATTAACGTAATAAAATGTAAACATCTTTTATATATAAAATAATACTTTATTAAAGTTATTCTATAAATGGAATATATTATATTTTATTATGCATAGTGTTGCATAAAGTTTTTGCATATAAGTTTTTTATAGTGTTGCATAAAGTTTGCATAGTAAAATGTTTTTATATAAATAGAATATATGATATTTTATTTAAAAGATTTTGCTTTAAATATGGACCGCCGATTAAAGTAAATCAATCTGACCGCTCATGGATTAATTACTATGCATTCTATTTTCCTATAAATAAAGCTCATTCCTTCATTATTTTCTTACGAATTCACCAAACTCTAGAGAGAGAAATTATAGAGAGAAGCTATAGAGAGAAAATCTATAGAGAGAAAGAAGAAGAGTATTCTCGTACTTCACTACTTTGATATCCAAAGGTCTTTTACTAGTAGGGATATTATTTGTTGTAATTCGTAAGGGGTGTTATTCTTTCTTATTCATGAAGAGAACTTCATTATTCCATTCATTATTATTCTGTTGAATAACTCAGTAAAAGTGGCATACCCTATACATAACCTCGTATACGCCAGATACCCTATACTTGGTGAAATCCTTATATTATTCCATTCTTATTTATTCTCATTGAATAACTCAGATACGCTTAATCCCCTATACTTGGTGATCTTCTTCTCATTATTCCATTCTTTATTATTCTCATTGAATATCCTCGTCTCGTGTGTTTTACACCGGACCGGTTCCATTGTTTATTATTCCGCATTTATTATTCTCATTGAATATCCTCGTCTGTGTTTTTACACCTGACCGGTTCCATTGTTTATTATTATTCAAAGATTTATTATTCTTTGTTGATCATCCCGCTTGCGTGAATTTCACCGACCGGTCCGTTATTATTATTCTCATTGAATAACTCCTGCCTATGCGAAGTACCGCATGCACGGTGATTTCTTTTGTTATTCCATTCTTTATTATACCCAAATTGGTTAAAACTTTGACTTCTATACTCCATGAAATTAGTAGAATATCCTTGATATTTCATGCTTTCATCCAAAGATCTTTCATGGAAATATTCTTCCGATCATTCTTGAATTTTACTCTACAAAACAAAGATCTTGTTGACAATTTGACGTTAATAAATCTAGAGAAATTAATTCTTGAACTTGTTTTATTGAATTCTTATATCATTGTCATCATCCTCATGTTTATATTATGTTGAAAGTTATCTTTGCTTACGCATGCATAGATGAACTTAGTATGATTATTATGACCGTGGTTTATTCTAGATAATCACGGCTTGATATAAATGATGTGACAAAAGTCCTCGGTGGCCTGTAATGCAATGATGGATAGTTTTTGGTATGATTATGACCAGGGGTGATTCTAAGATAGTCATGACCATTGATAATTTGATGAAAATCCTCGACCGTGGTACGTGGATGATTAGATATTGTGGTTTATTCATTAAACCGAGTCTTAGTGATAAAAATTGATGAAAACCTTTAAAACCTAAAAGATAGTAGACTTTATTTTCTACTTGACTTTTTTAATGGATCGCATATTCCGCCGCAGCTTAAACCGTTGTCTATTGTATTTTATCGCTTTAACATCATTGTTGAAGGCTAATGATAATTTATTCTCGCATTATCTTAGTCATAATATTTCTTCTTGGGCTAGTTGAGCTCACCCTTTCTTTCACCGTTTTCTTCGTGAAATGAGAATATAGCCGGGACGAGTTGGGGAAAAGAGTGATGGTCCCAAGATAGCATTAGTAGTCCTCACTATTCGTTAAATAGTGTGACAATAAATGTAATGAGGACTCTCGAGTATGGATATTGTCTAAATGACAATATTCCTATTAGAACTCTCGCTTTATGTATTGTCGTATGTTACACCTACGATGTATAATTAAGTTTGTATTTGAATTTATGTACCATGTAAGTGGCGACCCAAGATGGGTGACGTATACCTAATTTGGGGGACAAATACCTATACTTGCATAAATAGGACAAACATAGTTCATTGAGGTGATTTTCTCCTTTGATTCGACTAGACTATTATTATGCTATCCAAACCAATTGACTTGGTGCGGACTATCATAAATCTACTGAGATGAACAACCCTCATTGAAGGGGAAATTATATATTGTCGGGGAACTGACATGCGCACATGAGTATGATTAAATGTTATGCATAACGTAGGGTACTTTAGGCTGATCACCTGTTGTACTCGTTTAAATTGGATTACAGTGTAATACTGTTAATTCTAGTAAGAGTTCTTAGTCCTTAGTGACTGCTCAGTACTTATTCATGTTGAACCTCGACATGAATAAATCCTGAAATTTTGTTGATATCCTTCAGTCTATAGCGACACCTATTGAATACTCTTGATATATCTTGATATCCTTGAACTACCAATTATTATTATACCCTTGAAAGGTTTAAATGCTATAACTGCTTGTTCTTCTGGCTATATTACTTGCTGGGCAAACTCGTTTCTCATTCTTGCTTCCTAAAACATTACAGTTAAGGCAGAGCAAGGCGGTACTTCAGGACAGGACAAGGGAAAGGGCAAGGTGATAGAATAACTTAGTCCTTAAGACTAGAAGTATTATTATTATTGTTATGCTTGTTATGATGTATTCAAGAATGATTAAGTTATGTTTAAGTTAATCACTGAATTGTCGTAGTAATGGTTACGGTACCTTGGGACGCAAATATTTATATTATATCAATGTAAATTATTCTAGTATTTTCGTTGTTGATTTTAGTAAGATATTCGTAGTTGTACGTGATGCACCGAATTCGAGATATGGGTGTCCGAATTTTGGGGGCGTCACAGTACCCGGCTTTGTAATTTCCGTCAAAATGGCCGGATAGTCGGGATCATGGTCATACAAGTACGCATACTGGCACTCTCTAGGAACTCATAATTGGTAATATGCGTTGATGGCGTTAGCACTGAAAGAAACTTTCTTGCCCCGCACAAATGCTGTGAATGAGGCCTTATCCTCTGTGTTGGCGTATAATTCTTTTACCACATTCCCAATTGCTGGCTTGGGCTCTTTCATGAACCTATTCCATCCTTTTCATAGATTTGTTACATCATTTCGCCCTTTACGTGTTCAGATGCTAAGCCGCACTCTAGAGTGAGTGCTTTAGTCACTAGGTAGTCGTAACGATCGGCGGCGGCGACACTTATGAATTTTCTCCTGTCAAATGCCCGGGTTGGTGGTGTGGAGCCAAACTCTCACCTCGCTGTCGGTTTGCTACTGGTTTAGGTGCCATTGGATTTGGATGGATGATCTTCAAGCCACACTACCCTTAAACTTCACTCAAATAATTCGTCGAACACTTGGCGTGCTTAACTCATAATTCCCCCAAACTTAGTAATTGGACTTCAAGTGTGGTGGTATGTGATGAGAAATTGTACGAACAATCACTTACCTTAAGTGTATGGACGAATTGTTGAATTTCCCCTCTTTTTTTTGCTATAAAAAATCTCACTCTAAGAACCCTTACTTTGAATAACTGAAAATTATATGGAATGAAGTGAGTATGTTGTGGAGTTAGGGTTTAATTTATAGAGGGTTAGATAATGTATATATGTAGTGGGTTAATGTACTGAGGAAGTGGGATTAAGTGAGGGAATGGGTAGTAACTGATGAAAACGTGGGTTTGAGTTGTGGTTGAAGGAAGTGGAAGTGGAGAAAAATGGTTCAACTGTGTAATAGCTAGAATCTTTGCACTCTTGAGTTCTCAGACTACCCATACAGCGAAGGTAATATATTATAGAGGCGCACCAATGGTATGTATTCTATTATTGAATCAAAACCCTCATACTGACGGGTTATATAAAGATTCAAATTGTCATTTCAATGGGTACTTCATGTAATTGGTCAAGACCCTCGCCCAAATGAGGGTTTTCTTCTTATAAAGTCCACCCCAAAGGGTTAGGCTTCTGCAATTGCACTTGATTTTCCCCATTTTTTTGCATCCTTCACATATCTATGAGCTTTTTAAGTACCTAAAACACCAAAAAATGATAATCTTAACATAATAACATAAAACATTTGAACATTGAAGGTTTAATTCACTTAACTTCATGAATCACTTACTACCTAATAAATTAAAATAAACTAAATCAATACTTATTTGTACTCTAAACTACAAATTGATTAGCATGCTCTAAAATAATAAAAATAAAAGTAAAATTGGGTTGCCTCCCAATTAGCGCTTAATTTTAAGTCTTTCAGCCCGACTACTCCCTATTCATGGCGCGTCGACAAGTGTGAATGTGATGACATCCATGTTGGCGTCGCCACCCCAATAATGTTTCAGCCGATGACCATTGACTTTAAATGTCTCCAATGGATTTCTACTGTATAACTCAACGGCGCCATGTGGTAAAACCCTCTTAATTGTGAGTGGTCCCGACCATCTCGATTTAAGCTTTCCTGGGAACAATCTCAATCTTGAATTGAACAATAGTACTGACTGCCCTGGTTCGAACTTTCTCTGCAAGATTTTCTGGTCGTACCACTTCTTGACCTTTTCTTTATACAACTTCGAGTTCTCATATGCTTGTAGTAGAAATTCATCAAGCTCATTCAATTGAAGTAACCTCTTCTCTCCTGCCGCTGTTTGATCGAAGTTGAGTTTCTGAATTGCCCAGTAGGCTTTATGTTGTAGCTCTACAGGTAGGTGACATTCTTTCTCGTAAACCAACTGATATGGTGACATCCCAATTGGCGTCTTGTAAGCTGTCCTGTAAGCCCATAATGCGTCATCCAATTTAAGAGACCAGACTTTTCTGTTCGGGTTGACTACCTTCTCTAAGATTTTCTTCACCTCCCTGTTCGAAACCTCAGCTTGCCTACTTGTTTGGGGGTGATATGCTGTAGCCACCTTATGGTTGACCCCATATTTTGCTAAAAGAGCTGTAAATGATCTGTTGCAGAAGTGACTACCCTCATCACTTATAATAGCTCTTGGCGTGCCAAATCTTGTAAAAATATTCTTATGCAAGAATTTGAGAACCACTTTGGCATCATTTGTGGGGAGTGATATGGCTTCAACCCATTTTGACACATAATCAACCGCTAACAACATGTATATATTGCTGAAAGATGAAGGAAACGGCCCCATAAAATCTATTCCCCATACATTAAAAATTTCCACTTCCATGATAGTCTGTAGTGGCATCTCATTACATTTTGATATGTTTCCCACTCTTTGGCATCTATTGCAAGTCTTCACAAACTGGTGGGCATCCTTAATCACCGTAGACTAATAGAATCCTGACTAAAGTACCTTGGCCACTGTTCGCTCACTACCATAATGTCCCCCATATGCAGATGCATGACACTCGTGTAGAATATTCTTCACTTCACTGTATGGCACACACCTGTGGATCATCTTGTCGGCGCATTATTTGAATAAATATGGCTCATCCCACATGTACCATTTAATGTCATGTAGGAATTTCTTTTTTTGCTGTCGTGTCAAATCAGGGGGAAGGATATTGCTCACCAAATAGTTTGAAAAATCTGCATACCACAGAAATTTTGAATTAACTCCAAATAGTTGTTTATCCGGGAATGATTCATTAATCACACACTTGTCCGCTTCATCTTTACCCGGATTTTCCAGCCTCGATAAATGGTCTGCTACTTGGTTTTCTATCCCCTTCCTATCCTTTATTTCTAAATCAAATTTCTAAAGAAGAAGGATCCACCTAATAAGTCTAGGCTTAGCATCCTTCTTCGAAATTAGGTAGCTAATTGCCGAGTGATCCATGTAAACCACCACCTTTGTTCCAATTAGATATGCCAGGAATTTGTCAAAGGCATATACCACTGCAAGTAACTCTTTCTCTGTAGTTGTATAGTTCAATTGTGCATCCATAAGAGTTTTACTTGCATAGTATATGGCGTGGAATGTAAGACCCCAGCTTTTTAATAAAGTTGAATTTTTCTATAAATATTATTTTTGAATATTATGGAATAAATTTGATATAATGTTATAGTTGTGGGTAATATTTATAAATTTTGCAAAGTATGCAAGTTGTTATAAAATATTAGTTTGGTGGGGAATATTCTTTTGTTAGGGAATATTAAATCTGATAAACTCAATCATTGGTGGACCCCATAGCGTAATTATTATCGGATTGAAAACGACAAAATATTTTATAAAAATAACTACGGAGGTGTTACCGTTAAAAGCTGTTGAACTACCCGGTGGTAAAAGAAATACGATATCTGGCATTAGTTGCATAGTAGCACACGGTATTGATTATTGATGCTTTACGTGAGAAGTCACTTTCGACTATGCTCAATTATTGCTACATGATAATTCTTTGCATCATATCTCTTATATTATTGATTGAATTATTGTCACGATATCATCATCAGTATAATATGTTATAGTATTAAATCAATAATTGAGACGACAAGTTATAAATGATTAATAATTGTTGAAAGATTAAATATGTGTTGATGAAAAAAATGATTTGTGGTAAGTTTGATTATTTTATGGGGGCTCATATGTCATCATCTAAGAGTCTCTTCGTCGATAGTATTTACCTTCGTCGAATAGTATTTACCTTCGTTAATAGTAATTACCTTTACCAGACGTCAACCACTTGTCGTTTCACATTACAAACGATCCGAACCACTTGTCGTTTCACATTACGAAAGTCGAACCGTTCGTCAAGCCACTTGCCTTTTCACACGGCGGTGCTAAGCGAGAAATCTTCTATAAATAGAGGCCTAGGGCTTCATTATTTTTCACGAATTCATTCAAGCTATAGAGAGAGAAAGTATAGAGAATAAGAGAGAAAAGAAGAAGAGTATTTTGTTACTACTGCTTTGCGAGTATTCAATCTCTACCAAATGTAAGGGGTGTTATTCTTTCTTATTCATGAAGAGAAGCTATTGTTATTCCATTGCTTATTATTACATTGGAATAACTTTGTATAAGTGGTTTACCTATCTATACTTGGTGACATTCTTCTATTATTACATTTGGAACATCACATGCATGTGTGTTTACACGGACTGGGTTCCGCCTTTTTATTATTATTACATTTGGAACATCACATGCATGTGTTTTACAGGACTGGTTCCGCCTCTTTATTATTCTGTTGGAACATCACATGCATGTGTTTTTTACAGGACTGATTTCCGTCTTTATTATTCATTTGGAACATCACATGCATGTGTTTTACAGGACTGGTTAAAATCTTTATTATTACATTGGAATATCACATGCGTGTGTTTTACAGGATCTGGTTCCATCTTTATTATTCATTGGAACATCCTCATCGGTGTGAATTTCACGACACCGTTCCGTTATTTATTATTACTGTTGAAATAACTTTTATGCATGCGATTATCGCATCGTGCGTGGTGATTTCTTTTGTTATTCCATTCTTTATTATACTCGGTTGGTTAAAACTTTGACTTCTATACTCCATGAAATTAGTAGAATATCCTTGATATTTGCGTTTCATCCAAATATCTTTTCATGGAAATATTCTTCGATCATTCTTGAATTTTACTCTACAAAACAAGTATCGTGTTGACAATTTGGGCGTTAATAATTCTGGATAAAATAATTCTTGAACTTGTTTTATTGAATTCTTATATCATTGTCATCATCCTCATGTTTATATTTTTTTGAAAGTCATCTGTGGCTTTGTAGTGCATAGATGGACTTGGTATGATTATGACCGAGAGACTATTCGATTGTAATCATGGTAGTAATGTTACAAATGATGTGATAAAAATCCTCGATGGTAGTAGTAGTGCATTGATGGACGATTGTTGGCATGATCATGACCATTAATGAATACACAAATATTCTTGGCGTGAGTGCATGAATAATTGTGGTCGTGATACTAAAGAATATCCTTGGCCGTAGTGTGCGGGGTGATTCGATGATGTGAAATATTTATTAAAAGTGAGTCTCATTATAAAAATGATGAAAAACCTTTTAAAACCTAAAAGATAGTAGACTTTATTTTCTACTTGACTCTTTTAATGGATTAGATATTCATTGCAGCTTAAACCGGTTGTCTATTGTATTTTATCGGTTTAACATTATTGAAGACTATTGATAATTTATTACGCATTATCTTAGTCATAATATTTCTTCTTGGGCTAGTTGAGCTCACCTTTTCTTTCACCGTTCTCTTGAGAAATGATAATATAATTTGGGGGACGAGTCGGGGAAGCAGTGATGGTCCCGAAGATAGCATTAGTAGTCCTCACTATTACGTAAAATAGTGTGATAATAAGCTGTAATGAGGACTTTTTATTTGAGTTTGTATAATATCTAGTAGACGATATTTGTATTTAAACTCACGATTTATGTCGTATTGTACACACATGATTATGTTAATAAGTTGTTTTTAAATTACATACCATGTAAGTGTGACCCAAGATGGGTGATGTATACCTAATTTTGGGGGCGTCACGGTTAATTATCGAGCTTGAGGATATGATCCTGGCTAAGATGTGAGAATAGTACTAGGAGGGGAGAGCGGAATACCTTCGCTAGTATGACCTACCTAAGTTTATGTGATATTTTATTGGTTGGTCGGGAAGATAGGGATAATTTGTTACATGTCAATTAACCTTTTGTTTTGGCGGTATGTCGAAAATGACATCCGAGAATGTTGAGAATAGCAATGGAGCGCTTGACGATTGTTGATTCACCACATATCAATAATCGAGGATAATGTGCATCGGAAGGCGACAATCCTCATGCAAACAACAACCTTGACCAAATGACGAATGATCAAATGTTCGAGAGGCTTTATGCAATTTATCAACAAAGCGAAGTAGAGCGACTCTCATCCAAAGCGTAGGTGGAAACACGGAAAACTCTCGGCACACCGCTAAACAATTTAAGGAGCTGGGACCACCGGGAGTTTAAGGGAGAGCCAAAACCACTTACGGCGGAAGCATGGATAAAGCAGATTACCAAGATATTTGATGTCTTGGGATGCTCAGGAGCAAAAGGTTCCCTTCTTGCCTTTTATGTTAGCGTGAGGAGGCGGATTCTTGGTGGGAATCGGTAAAGCGTACTCAACCAAATTGTCTTGAAGATATCTTGGGAGAAGTTCCAGAGTCATTCAACGACAAATACTTTCACGAAAGTATTCGCCACATGAAGGAGGTGGAGTTTATCAAGTTGGAACAAAACAATATGGCCCGTAATCGCGATCACGAGGCAAAATTTGCGGAGTTATCACGGTTCGTCCCCACTTGGTGGATAATGAAGAGAGAATGGCGCGAATGTTTTTAAGAGGTTTGAAGTCGGGAGATACGTCAACATCTTATTTCTCATAAACCGTGTTTGTATTCGGATGTTGTAAATAGGGCTCGATTAGTGGAGCGCGATAATGAGTCAACGAACTAAAAGAGAGCGTAAACAAAAATTATAATACCGGCGAGAATAGTCATCGAGTGGTGACAACAAGCGTGAGGGAATCAACGGGCGAGATATGGTAACCACTTGGCGGTGTAATCGAGGGCAAAACAATAAGAATGGACATTTCAAGAAAAGGAGATTCAACAATGATGGAAAGAGCGTCGGCCAACACCCGTTGTTAAGGAAGGAGAAAGACCACCTATCATATGCTTCAAATGCGGAGGAGAGGGACACATCGATCAAAGCTGCGTCGCCATGCCAGTCAAAGCATGTTATAATTGTGGAAGAAGGTCACTTAGCTCGATTTTGTCGTTCTAGAAGACAAATTCAGCTAGGATGGAGGCACCAAAGGCCATCCCGGAAAATTCAAAAGCCGGTAGTGCAAGGAGAGCATTTGTTGTGACCTCCCAAAGAGCAAGAATCCTAATGAGGTCATCACGGGTAAGCTTATCATAAACTCTAATGAAATCTATACTTTATTTGATCTGGGGTTCTACCCATTCTTTTATTTCTCCTACTTGCGCTCATCGATTAAATTTGACTCAGGAGAAATTAGACTTTGACTTATCTGTGGAAACTCCGTTGGGAGAAACCTTCATTACATCCACTTGTTTATAAGTCTTGTTTGGTTCAAATCGGTACCCTCACATTACCGTCGATCTTATCTCATTAAAAATACTTGCATTTGGCGTGATTTTAGGGATTGATTGGTTAACTACTTATCATGCAAAAATTGATTATTTTAAGTAAGGTTGTTAGCTTTCATATTCCTAATCAACCTATTATCTTAATTCAAACGACCAAACCATTAAAATCAATCACGGTCATCTCGAAGCCATAAAAGCTATTCGTTTATTGAAAAAGCGGATGTCAAGCTTTCTTAGCTCATGTCACAGATTTAAATAAAAATAAATCGGTTTTAAACGATATTCCTATTGTTAATAAATTTCTGACGTATTCCCAGAAGAACTTCCCGGCCTACCCCGAATGAAATTGAATTTTGTATCGACCTTGAACCCGATACAAAACCTATTTCCAAAGCCCCATATCGAATGGCTCTATTGAACTTGAGGAGTTAAAGACCCAATGCGAGGAATTGTTAGACATTGGCTTTATTCGTCCTAGTACTTCTCCTTGGGGTGCTCTGTTACATTCGTGAAGAAGAAGAAAGATGGGAGTATGCGACTTTGTATTGATTATCGGGAGTTGAATCACGTCACCATCAAAAATAGGTATCCATTGCCACGTATTGATGACTGTTTGACCCGGTTGCAAGGAGCCAAATTCTTTTCAAAGATTGATCTTAGTTAGGATATCACCAATTGAAGATTAGAAACCGTGACATTCCAAAGGCGGCTTTAACTTCTATGACGGGCATTATGAATTCCTAGTCATGTCCTTTGGATTGACTAATGCTCCTCTTTGCCTTCATGGATATGATGAACCAGTATTCAAGGAATATTTAGATCACTTTGTGGTCGTCTTTATTGATGACATCCTTATTTATTCCAAAAGCCGTGAAGATCATGAAAGCAACACTTGAGGTGACACTCCAAAAGCTTCGTGAATATAAGCTTTATGCCAAGTTGAAGAAATGCGAGTTACGGCTTGAAGAAGTAGCATTCCTTGGGCACGTGGTATCAAGTCATGGAATATCTGTTGACCCAAAGAAAGATTGAAGCTATTGGTGGGAACAACCTAAATCGATGATCGAAGTCGTAGCTTTCTCTCGGTTTATTTGGTTATTATCGGAGATTCGTGGAAGGATTTTCTCGAATCGCTATTCCATTAACTCGGTGACTCGGAAAGATACAAAGTTCGGTTGGAGGCGAAGAATGTGAGAAGAGTTTTCAAGAACTCAAGAGGAGACTTATTTCAAGACTGTTACGACAATACCATCCGGCTCGGAGGGATTTGTCATCTCTACGATGATGCTTGAGCAAAGGGTTGGGATGTGTTCTCATGCAACATGGAAAAGTAATAGCTTTATGCCTCATGACAACTCAAAGAATATGAGAGGAATTATCCTACTCATGATCTAGAGTTAGCGGTATTATCTTCACACTTAAAATTTGGAGGCATTACTTGTATGGGGAGAAAGTGGAGATCTTTACGGATCATAAAAGCCTCAAATATTTCTTCACTCAAAAGGAACTCAACATGCGACAACGACGTTGGCTTGAACTGATTGAAAGATTATGATCATACCATCCAATACCATCCTCGAAAAGCGAAACGTGGTAGGCGGCGCATTGAGTAGAAAATCATATGCAAAATCTGAGTGCGATATTGTCAACGCAAGAGCCCATTTTGTGTGACTTGCAAAGGATGGAGATAGAATTAAAGACTCGAGGGGACGCATGTGATGATAGCGAGTATCTGAGTAGAACCAACTTTAATTGATAAAGTTAAAAGCGCTCAAGCTACGGACACAGGTGATGCGTATGAGGAAGAAAGTGCGAGAAGGTGCTATCTTGGGAAGCAAGAATCGATGAAGAAGGAATACTTGAGTCAACTCCGGACTTTGTGTTCTAACGACCACGATTTAAAGTATAATATCATGATGGAGGCACACAACACACCATTTGCAATCCATCTCAGGAGTACCAAAATGTATCATGATATTCGGCATACATTTTGGTGGAGCAATATGAAGAGAGAGATAGCGGTTTATCTCAAGGTGTCTAACTTGTCAACGAGTTAAAGCGGAGCATCAAGTACCAAAAGGTCCATTGCAACCACTTGAAATTCCGAATAGAAGTGGGAGCACATTACCATGGATTTCAATTCTGGGGTCTTCCTAAGGTTTCTCAAGGTATTGATGCGATTTGGGTCATTGTTGATAGGTTGACCAAGTCTGCTCATTTCTTCTGAATCTGAGAAACTTATACACTTGAAGCGTCTTGCTCAGACGTGTACATAAACGAGATTGTAAGATCATGGTATCTGCGGTATCCATAGTTTACGATCGAGACCCAAGATTCACTTCACGATTTTGGGTTAGTTTGCAAAAAAGCTATGAGCACGGACTTACGATTTAGCTTTCGGCATATCATCCTCGAGACGGACGGACAATCGGAGAGGACTATTCAAACTCTTGAAGATCTATTAAGACTCTGTGTCCTTGATTTCAAGGGAGTTGGGACAAGTTCTTACCATTGGTGGAGTTTTCCTCTGACAACGCTTATCAAGCAAGTATTGGCATGGCTCCATTCGAAGCGTTGTATGGAAGAAAGTGTCGTTCTCGATTATCTTTGGGATGAGGTGGGTGAAACAACGTTGTTGGGGACCGGGAGTTGATACGTATGACTACGGAAAAGATTCAAACGATCCGAAAACAACGATATAAAAACCTCACAAAATCGACAAAAAGAGTTATCTTGATCTTCATCGAAAGGGCGTGGAATTCGATATAGGAGATCATGTGTTGTTAAGAGTTGCTCCATGGAAAGGAGTTACAAGATTTGGAAAGAGAGGAAAACTTAACCCTCGATTCATCGGTCCATTTTAATCCTCGATCGAGTAGGAAGCGTGGCCTATAGACTCGCTTTCTGCGCCAAATATGTCTCGTGTTCATAACGTTTTTCACATATCTATGTTACGTAAATATGTGAAAGACCGAACCATATTATTGAGTTAGAACCGGACGAAATAGCGGAAGATTTGGCGTATGAAGAGGTTCCTATTCAAATTTTGGATAAGAAGGAACATATTCTACGCTCGAGTTATACCTCAAGTCAAAGTTTTGTGGAGGAACCACGATGTTGAGAAATGACTTGGGAGTTAGAATCAAATGAAATCAAGGTATCCTTACTTCTTCGACATACCAGTATCGTACCCTAATTTCGAGGGCGAAATTTCATAAGAAGGGAGGTTGTAAGACCCGACTTTTTAATAAAGTTGAATTTTTCTATAAATATTATTTTTGAATATTATGGAATAAATTTGATATAATGTTATAGTTGTGGGTAATATTTATAAATTTTGCAAAGTATGCAAGTTGTTATAAAATATTCGTTTGGTGGGGAATATTCTTTTTTGTTAGGGAATATTAAATACAATAGCTCAATCATTGGTGGACCCCCATAATGAAATTATTGTCGGATTGAGAAAGCGACAAAAATATTTTATAAAAATAACGGCGGAGGTGTTCTGCTAAAAGCTGTTGAACTACCCGGTGGTAAAGAAATGCGATGTCTGGCGTGGTTGCGTAAGAGCTGCGGTATTGATTATTGATGCTTCGTGAGAAGTCACTTTCAGCTATGCTCAATTATTGCTACAGTAATTGCTGCATCATATCTCTTATATTATTGATTCAATTATTGTCACAGTATCATCTGTATAATATGTTATAGTATTAAATCAATAATTGAGACGACAAGTTATAAATGATTAATAATTGTTGAAAGATTAAATATGTGTTGATGAAAAAAAAATGATTTGTGGTAAGTTTGATTATTTTATGGGGGGCTCATATGTCATCATCTAAGAGTCTCTTAAATCAATAGTATTTACCTTCAATCGATAGTATTTACCTTCGTTAATAGTAATTACCTTTACCAGACGTCCGAACCACTTGTCGTTTCACATTACGAGCGTCGAACCACTTGTCGTTTCACATTACGAGCGTCAAACCATTCGTCCGAAGCCACTTGCCTTTTCACACTAAGCAAAAGGTGCTAAGCGAAAAATCTTCTATAAATAGAGGCCTAGGGCTTCATTATTTTCACGAATTCATTCAAGCTATAGAGAGAGAAAGTATAGAGAGAATAAGAGAAAAGAAGAAGAGTATTTTGTTACTACCTTTGCTGCGGTATTCAATCTCCTACCAAATGTAAGGGGTGTTATTCTTTCTTATTCATGAAGAAGCTGTTGTTATTCCATTGCTTATTATTACATTTGGAATAACTTTTATAAGTGGTTTACCCTATACTTGGTGACATTCTTCTATTATTACATTGGAACATCACATGCATGTGTTTTACACCGACTTTGGTTCCGTCTTTATTATTATTACATTGGAACATCACATGCATGTGTTTTTTACACCCGACTGGTTCCGCTTCTTTATTATTACTTTGGAACATCACATGCATGTGTTTTTACAGGACTCGTTAGTTAAAATCTTTATTATTACATTGGAACATCACATGCATGTGTTTTACAATGGACTGGTTCCGCTTTATTATTACATTGGAATATCACATGCGTGTGTTTACAGGATGCAGTTCCATCTTTATTATTACATTGGAACATCACAGCCGATTGTGAATTTCACGACACTTCGGTTCCGTTATTTATTATTACATTGAAATAACTTTATGCATGCGATTTTATCGCATGCATGGTGATTTCTTTTGTTATTCCATTCTTTATTATACTCGGTTGGTTAAAACTTTGACTTCTATACTCCATGAAATTAGTAGAATATCCTTGATATTTGCGTTTCATCCAATATCTTTTCATGGAAATATTCTTACGATCATTCTTGAATTTTACTCTACAAAAAAAGATTATCGTGTTGACAATTTGGGCGTTAATAATTCTGGATAAAATAATTCTTGAACTTGTTTTATTGAATTCTTATATCATTGTCATCATCCTCATATTTATATTTTTTTGAAAGTCATCTGTGGCACTTGTAGTGCATAGATGGACTTGGTATGATTATGACCGAGAGACTATTCGGTGTAATCATGGTAAGTAATGTTACAAATGATGTGATAAAAATCCTCGATGGTAGTAGTGCATTGATGGACGATTGTTGGCATGATCATGACCATTAATGAATACACAAATATTCTTGGCAGTAGTGCGAATAATTGTGGTGAATGATACTAAAGAATATCCTTGGCGTGAAGTCTGCGGGGTGATTCGATGATGTGAAATATTTATTAAAGTGAGTCTCAAACTATAAACGATGATGAAAAACCTTTTAAAACCTAAAAGATAGTAGACTTTATTTTCTACTGACTCTTTTAATGGATTGCGATATTCATTGCTAGATTAACTGGTTGTCTATTGTATTTTATCGGTTTAACATTATTGAAGACTATTGATAATTTATTACGCATTATCTTAGTCATAATATTTCTTCTTTGGGCTAGTTGAGCTCACCTTTCTTTCCTTTGTTCTCTTGAAATGATAATATAGGCCGGGACGAGTCGGGAAGCAGTGATGGTCCCGAAGATAGCATTAGTAGTCCTCACTATTACAGCAAAATAGTGTGATAATAATCTGTAATGAGGACTTTTTATTTGAGTTTGTATAATATCTAGTAGAGCGATATTTGTATTTAAACTCACGATTTTTATGTCGTATTGTACACACACGTTATGTTAATAAGTTGTTTTAAATTACATACCATGTAAGTGTCGACCCAAGATGGGTGATGTATACCTAATTTTGGGGGCGTCACAGGGAATATCTTCTCTCGGCGTTGACCCAAAACAGCCCCTACCGCATAGTCCCTCGCATCGCACATTAACTCAAAGGGCATATTCCAATCCGGTGCGACTATCACTAGAGCCGCAGTCAATTTTTTCTTCAACTGCTCAAAAGTTGACTTACAATCCTCATCAAACTTGAAAACTGAATCTTTCTCTAAGAGACTGCATAATGGTTTTGAAATCTTAGAGAAATCTCTAATGAACCTTCGGTAGAATCCCGCATGTCCCAGAAAACTACGGATTCTCTTTACTGTAGTTGGTGGTGGTAGATTTTCAATTGTTTCCAACTTTGCTCTATCAACCTCTAATCCCTTTGCAGAAACCTTGTGTGTGAAACCCCAGATTTTATGAATAAAAAATTAATTTTCTCGAAATAATTTTTTTTATATTATGGTGTGAATTTGAGATAATGTTATAGTTGTGGGTAATATTTATAAATTTTATAAAGTATGCAAGTTCTCATATTATATTCGATTGGTCGGGGAATATTCGTTTTAAACAGGAAATATTAAATGCATTGCATAATCATTAGTGGACCCCATAGCGGAATTATTGTCGGATTGAGAAAACGACAAAAAATATTTTATTGAAAATAACGGCGGAAGTTTTACTGGTTGATCTTGTTGAACTACTCGGTAGTAAAAGAAATGCGATGTCTGGCGTTGTTGCATAGTAGCACACGGTATTGATTATTGATATTTATGTGAGAAGTCACTCAGTTTTGTTCAATTATTGCTACAATAGTTCTTTGCGTAGTATCTCACATTATTTGATTCAATTATTGTTGATTTAGAGGTTTTTTTTTATTAACGTAATAAAAATAGAAACATCTTTTTATAAAAATAGAATACTTTATTAAAGTTATTCTATAAATAGAATATATTATATTCTATTATGCATAGTGTTTTGCGTAGTAAAATCTTTTTATATAAAACAGAATACTTTATTAAAGTTATTCTATAAATAGAATATATTATATTTTATTATGCATAATGTTTGCATAGTGCCCGCATAGTCTTTGCATAGTAAAAATCTTTTTATATAAATAGAATATATTATATTTTATTTAAAAGATTTTTCTTTAAATATGGATAGTCAAATTAAAGTAAATCAATCTGGACCGTTCATAGGATTAGTTCTTATGCATTCCATTTTCCTATAAATAGAAGCTCATCCTTCATTATTTTCTTTTCTTACGAATTCACTTGAACTCTAGAGAGAAAAACTATAGAGAGAGACTATAGAGATAGAAGAAAAGTTTTACTGCTACTTCACTACTCTTATATCAAGTATTATTTTACGGTAAGGGATATTATTCTTTTGTATTCAAGAAGAGAACTTACATTATTCCATTTCTTTATTGTTACATTGGAATAACTTTTGTATATGCTGAACACCCTATACTTGGTGACATTCTTCTATTATTACATTTTTTTTTATTACGTGGAATATCATATCATGCATGCTATCTATCTGTGGGACTGGTTCCATTTTTATTATTCCGTCTTTATTATTACGTCGAAATATCACATCATGCTATATATCTGTGGGACTGGTTCCATCATTTATTATTCCGCATTTATTATTACATTAGAACATCCCATCGATTGTGAATTTCACCCGACTGTTCCGTTATTATTATTTACATTGAAATAACCGTCATCTGCGAATACTGCATGCATGGTGATATCTTTTGTTATTCCATTCGGTATTATACTCAGTTGATTAAAATTTTGACTTCTATACTCCATGAAATTAGTAGAATATCCTTGATATTTGCGCTTCATCTAGTATCTTTCCATGGAAATATTCTTCTGAGCATTCTTGAATTTTACTCTGAAAGCGATATCATGTTGACAATTTGGACGTTATTAGTTCATGGATAAATTAATTCTTGAACTTGTTTTATTGAATTCTTATATCATTGTCATCATCCTCATATTTATATTATGTTGAAAGTCATCTGTGGCCTGTAGTGCATAGATGAACTTGGTATGATTATGACCAGGGATTATGCGGTGTAATCATGACCGTAATGTTACAAATGATGTGAAAATTAAAAGTCCTCATTGGCCCGTAGTGCATTGATGGACAGTTTTTGGTATGATTATGGCTATGGATTCTCTTCGACCAAGGAGCAAAGATGAATTGTTTTATGGCATGATCAGGACCTTTGATGAAAACACGATTATCTTTGGCGCGTAGTGCATGGATAATTAAATGGTCGTGATCTTAAAGAATATCCTTGGCTTGTAGTGCGGGGATGATTTAATGATGTGGATTATTTATTGAAATTGAGTCTCGTGATAAAAGTGATGAAAAACTTTTTAAATCATTAAAGATAGTAGATTTTATTCTCTACTTGACTCTTTTAATGGATTGCTTATTTCGCTGCAGTTAAACTTGATGTCTATTATATTTTATCAGTTTAACATTGTTGGAGGCTAATGATAATTTATTTTGCATTATCTTAGTCATAATATTTCTTCTTGGGCTAGTTGAGCTCACCCTTTCTTTCACTTTATTCTCTTGAGAAATGAGAATATAGGCGGGGGACGAGTCGGGGAATGAAGTGATGGTCCAGAGGATAGCATTAGTAGTCCTCACTATTTTGTGAAATAGTGTGATAATAATTGTAATGAGAACTCCTTTTGAGTTTGTATAATCTCTAGTAGACAATAATTGTATTCAAACTCACCGTTTATGTTTTGTCGTATTGTACACGACAGTTGTATTAGTAAGTTGTATTTGAATTCTGTACCATGTATCTGGCGACCCAAGATGGGTGATGTATACCTAATTTTGGGGTCGTCACAGTTGGTATCAAAGCTTAGGGATATGATCCCTGGCTAAGATGTGAGACAAGAACTAGGAGGGAGAGCAGGGAATTCCTTAGCTAGTATGACCTACCTAAGTTTATTTGGTATTTAATTGGTCGGTCGAAGTATAGGGATAATATGTGATATGTTAATTAAACCTTGTTTTGTGGCAGTGTTTGAAAATGGCATCCGAGAATGTTGAGATTATCAATGGAGCGCAGGAGACCGTTGAGTCTCCACAGATCAATAATCGAGGATAATGTGCAACGAGAGGACAATACTCCTCATGAAAACAATGACACCGATGAAATGGTGAATGATGGGATGGTCGGAGGCTTTATGCAATTCATGCAACAACAACGGTGAAGGCGACTCTCGCCCAAAATGCGGTAGAAATCTTGATAACTCTCGGACGGTCACCGCTAAGCGGTTTAAGGAGCAATTCATGCAACAACGGGTGAAAGCGACTCATCCATAATGCGGTGGAAACAATGGTAACCACGGTTGGTCACATTACAAGCGATTCAAGGAGCTGGGACCACCGGAGTTTTGGGAAAGCTAGAACCACTTAAAGGCGGAGACATGGATAAAGCAGATTACCAAGATATTTGATGTCTTGGAATGCTCAGAGGAGCAAAAGGTTCCATTCGCCACCTTTATGTTGCGTGAAGAAGGAGATCATTGGTGGGAATCAGTAAAAGCGTACCCGACTGGCCTTTTCAAGATGTCTTGGGAGAAGTTCCAAGAATTATTCAACGACAAGTACTTTCTGAAAGTATTCGTCACATGAAGGAGGTAGAATTCATCAAGCTGGAGCAAAACAATATGACCGTGTCGCGCGATCGAGGCTAAGTTTGCGGAGTTATCCCGGTTTGCATCCCATTTGGTCGATAATGAGGAGCGAATGACGCGAATGTTTTTGCGAGGTTTGAAACCCGATATCGTCGATACCTCATTTCTCACAAACTTTGTTTATATTCGGATGTTGTGAATAGGGCTCGATTATTGGAGCGCGATAATGAGTCAATCATGAACCAAAAGGCAACGACCAACAACATAATAATAATCATCTTTGGTGGCAGCGGTCATCGAAACAACGATAACCATCGTGGGGATATTATCATGCCAAGAATGGTAACCATTTCGGTGGTAATCATGGCCAAGATAATAAGAATGGACATTTCAAGAAGAGAAGGTTCAATAATGATGGAAAGATAGCAGCACCGAGACTCGTTTCAAAGGAAGAAGAACGACCACCGGTTCAGTATGTTTCAAATCTTGGACAGAGGGAGGACACATCCGTCCCAAACTATCTGTGACAATCCAAAACATGTTTTAATTACTTAAGAAGAGAAGGTCACCTAGCTCAATTTTGTCGTATGGTGAAGTCAAGTCCAACTGGGATAGTGATGCCAAAGGATGTCCCAAACAAGCCAAAGCCGGTAGTTTAAGAGAGAGCGTTTTTTTTTCTCGTGACGAGGAACCTGAATAAAATTATCACGGGTAAGTTAATCATAAGCTCTTACGAAGTCTATGCAGTGTTGAATCTGGGTTCTACTCACTCTTTTATTTCACCTAGTTGTGTTCAATGTTTGTACTTAACTCCGGAGAAGTTAAACTTTGATTTATCTATTGAAACTCCATTGGGAGAAACCTTCGTTACCTCCACTGTTTATAAATCTTGTTTGATTCAAATCGACACTTTCACGTTACCTGTCGATCTTATCTCTTTGAAAATACTTGCCTTTGATGTGGTTTTTTTTTTGAAACGATTGGTTAACTACTCATCATGTTTTTATTAAGGTTGTTAGCTTTCATATTCCTAACCAACCTATTATGCGAATTCAAGCAACCAAACCACTAAATTCAATCATTGTCATATCAAGCCATAAGTAAAGAGCCCCGATCCTTTTGTTGATGACTTCCTTGTGTGGAATGCACCAAAGCCAGACTTTCTGTAGGCGACGTCGTGAATGACGATGACAAGTTGATAGGTATCATTGTGAGGTGCTATCTAGGTTAAGGGATAGAAGTCACAGTTGGTATCAATGTGACGTACTATCCAAGTCTTGGATGAGAGTAATAGTTTTGAATGATATTTCTATCATTAATAAATCTCTTGACGTATTCCTGAAGACTTCTTAGCCTACCCTAGAGCGTGAAATCGAATTTTGTATTGACACCAGTACAAAACCCATTTCTTAAACCCTCAAAATATTTCTTCAACTAAAATGAACGTAACATGCGCCAAAGACGTTGACTCGAGCTGTTGAAGGTTACGATCGTACTATTTAATATCATCGTGGAAGAGCGAACGTGGTAGCTGACGTGTTGAGTAGAAGATCGTATGCGTTTACAAGTGCGATGTTGTTAACACAAAGACTCATTTCGTATAACTTGCAAATAATGAAGATAGAGTTAAAGACTCTAGGGACCCACGTGAAGATAACGAATATCTGAGTAAAATCGACTTTAATCGATAAAGTTAAAAGGCGCTCAAGCTACATACCCGAATCTGATGAATGTGAAGAAGAAGGTTCAAGAGGGCGTTATTCTAGAAGCAAGAGTTGCTGAAGAGAGGAAATCTCAACCCTCGATTTAATTGGCCCATTTGAAATCCTCGATTGAGTATGAACTGTGGCTTATAGACTCGTTTTACCGCCAAGTATGTCGCGTGCTCATAACGTTTTTAACGTATCAATGTTACATAAATATGTGGATGACCCGAACCACATCATTAATTTAGAATCGGACGAGATAGCGGATGATTTAACATATGAGATCTTGTGTTAAAATCTTGGATAAGAAGAATCGTATCCAACACTCGAGGTTATACCTCGAGAGTTAGAATCGAAATGAAGTCAAGGTATCCTCACATTAGGCATACCAGTGCGCATACAAATTTTGAGGCGAAAATTTCATAAGGAGGGAGATTGTGAAACCCAGTTTTATGAATAAAGAATTAATTTTCTCGAAATAATTTTTTTATATTATGGTGTGAATTTGAGATAATGTTATAGTTGTGGGTAATATTTATAAATTTTATAAAGTATGCAAGTTGTCATATTATATTCGATTGGTCGAGGAATATTCGTTTTAAACAGGAAATATTAAATGCAACAACACAATCATTAGTGGACCCTATGCGGAATTATTGTCGGATTGAGAAAACGACAAAAATATTTTATTAAAAATAACGGCGGAAGTTTTACTGTTGATCTTTGTTGAACTACTCGGTAGTAAAAAATACGATGTCTGGCGTTGTTGTATAGTAGCACACGATATTGATTATTGATATTTATGTGAGAAGTCACTTAGTTTTGTTCAATTATTGCTACTGATAGTTCTTGCGTAGTATCTCACATTATTTGATTCAATTATTGTTGATTTAGAGGTTTTGTTTTATTAACGTAATAAAATAGAAACATCTTTTTATATAAAATGAGAATACTTTATTAAAGTTATTCTATAAATAGAATATATTATATTCTATTATGCATAGTGTTTTCGTATAGTAAAATCTTTTTATATAAAATGAATACTTTATTAAAGTTATTCATAAATAGAATATATTATATTTTATTATACATAGTGTTTGCATAGTGCCCTTGCGTAGTGTTTTGCATAGTAAAAATCTTTTTATATAAATAGAATATATTATATTTTATTTAAAAGATTTTTCTTTAAATATGGACCGTCAATTAAAGTAAATCAATCTGACCGTTCATGGATTAGTTACTTATGCATTCCATTTTCCTATAAATAGAAGCTCATTCCTTCATTATTTTCTTACAAATTCAATTTGAACTCTAGAGAGAAAACTATAGAGAGAGAGTATAGAGAGATAGAAAAAAGTTTTACTTGCTTCTTCACTTACTCTTTATATCAAGTATTATTTTAAGGTAAGGATATTATTCTTTTGTATTCAAGAAGAGAACTTTTGTTATTCCATTTCTTTATTGTTACATTTGGAATAACTTTTGTATATGCTGACCTACCTATACTTGGTGACATTCTTCTTATTATTCTATTTTATTATTACATCGAAATATCCATGCATGCTATCTTATCTGTGGGACACAGTTCCATTTTTATTATTCCGTCTTTATTATTACAGTCGAATATATCACATACATGATATCGTCGGACTGGTTCCATCATTTATTATTCCGCATTTATTATTACATTTGGAACATCCAATGGGTGTGAATTTCACTGACACAGGTTCCGTTATTATTATTACTGTTGAAATAACCGCTACATGCGAAGTCTGCATGCATGGTGATATCTTTTGTTATTCCATTCGGTATTATACTCAGTTGATTAAAATTTTGACTTCTATACTCCATGAAATTAGTGGAATATCCTTGATATTTGCGCTTCATCCAGTATCTTTCCATGGAAATATTCTTCTGAGCATTCTTGAATTTTACTCTACAAAGCAGTATCATGTTGACAATTTGGACGTTATTGGTTCATGGATAAATTAATTCTTGAACTTGTTTTATTGAATTCTTATATCATTGTCATCATCCTCATATTTATATTATGTTGAAAGTCATCTGTGGCCTGTAGTGCATAGATGAACTTGGTATGATTATGACCAGGGATTATGCGGTGTAATCATGACCATAATGTTACAAATGATGTGAAAATTAAAAGTCCTCATTGGCGTAGTGCATTGATGGGCGCTTTTGGTATGATTATGGCTATAGATTCTCTTGACGAAGGGAGCAAAGATGAATTGTTTTATGGCATGATCGGGGATTGATTGATGAAAACACGATTATCTTTGGCCCGTAGTGCATGGATAATTAAGTGGTCGTGATACTAAATAATATCCTTGGCTTTAGTGCGGGGATGGTTTAATGATGTGGATTATTTATTGAAATGAGAGTCTCGGTGATAAAAGTAATGAAAAACTTTTAAATCATAAAAGATAGTAGATTTTATTCTCTACTTGACTCTTTTAATGGATTTCTTGTTCATTCTATGCTTAAACTTGATGTCTATTGTATTTTATCAGTTTAACATTGTTGGAGGCTAATGATAATTTATTCTGCATTATCTTAGTCATAATATTTCTTACTGGGCTAGTTGAGCTCACCCTTTCTTTCACTGTTATCTTCAGGAAATGAGAATATAGCTGGGACGAGTCGGGGAACGGAGTGATGGTCCAGAGGATAACATTAGTAGTCCTCACTATTTTGTGAAATAGTGTGATAATAATTGTAATGAGAACTCCTTTTGAGTTTGTATAATCTCTAGTAGACAATAATTGTATTCAAACTCACAGTTTATGTTTTGTCGTATTGTACACGATAGTTGTATTAGTAAGTTGTATTTGAATTCTGTACCATGTATCTGGCGACCCAAGATAGGTGATGTATACCTAATTTTGGTGGCGTCACATTGTGCCCCAAGATTATTCCTTCTTCGACCATAAAATGGTACTTCTCCCACTTGAGTACCAAATGCGTCTCTACGCATCGCTTTAAAACCATGACCAAGTTCTCTAAACAGACATCAAAATTATCTCCATATACAGTAAAGTCGTCCATGAAGACTTCCACATTCTTCTCCACCATGTCCGAGAAGATGGCCATCATACATCGTTGGAAGGTTGCGGGTGCATTACACAGACCAAAAGACATTCTCCTGAATGCAAAGGTGCCATATGGGCACGTAAAAGTGGTCTTCAATTAATCTTCAGGAGAAATAACTATTTGATTGTATCCCGAATACCCATTCAGTAAGCAGTAAAATTCGTGCCCTGCCAACCTATCCAACATCTAATCGATAAAAGGCAGAGGAAAGTGGTCTTTGCGGGTTGCTTTATTCAACTTCATGTAGTCCGTGCAAACCCTCCAACCAGGTCATTGTCCTCGTCGGAATTACTTCGTTATCATCATTCTTTACTACAGTCACTCCTCCTTTTTTCGGCACACATTGAATGGGACTTACCCAAGCACTGTCTGAAATTGGGAAGATGATTCCCGCATCCAACCACTTCATAATCTCTTTCTTCACCACTTCTTTCATGATCGGGTTTAGCCGTCTCTGTTGTTCCACTGTTGGCTTTGCATCCTCTTCCATAAGAATTTTGTGCATGCAGAAGGATGGACTGATTCCTTTGATATCTGCAATTTTCCATCCTATAGCCGATTTGTATTCTCTAAGCACTCTCAACAACTTATTTTCTTCCATTTCGTTAAGCGAAGAAGAAATAATAACAGATAAAGTATTTGAATTGCCTAAATATGCATACCTGAGGTGTTTAGGAAGTGGCTTAAGCTCAAGTGTATGAGGCTCCTCCAATGAAGGTTTCATCCTTACCGTGGCTTTTTCCTCTATGTGTAATGGCTTAAATGGTGCCTTGAATCTACTAACTCGTGGCAAGGAATCCAACATATGCAAATAATCTACGAACTCTGGCTCATCTAAATCTTTATCCCCCAGTAGTGTAGTTTCCAATGGATCACTAGCCAAACTTTTAACCATGTCTTCATTCACTATCTGATCAATGACATCCACCCGAAAACACTCTTCTTCATCCGTAGGGAACTTCATAGCTTTGAAAATGTTGAACTTGACTTCCTGATCTTGGACCCTCATGGTTAATTCTCCTTTTTGCACATCGAAGAGAGTCCTACCCATTGCAAAAAATGGTCTCCCTAGGATGATTGAGATATTTTTATCTTCCTCAAAGTCCAGAATTATGAAGTCTGCTGGGAATATTAATTTGTCCACCTTGACCAAAATATCCTCCACAATGCCTCTTGGGTATGTGACTGACCTATCCGCCAACTGTAGAGATATATTGGTCGGTTTCGGAGTTGGTAAACCCAATTCGGTGTTTACTGATAATGGCATGAGGTTCACACTTGCCCCCAAATCACATAAACACTTTTGGAAAGCCATGTTCCCAATTGTGCACGGAATGGTGAAATTCCCCGGATCTTTCAACTTTGGCGGTAACTTTCTTTGTAGAACTGCACTGCACTCCTCTGTTAATGCCACAGTTTCAAAATCTTCCAACTTGTTTTTCCTAGACAGAATACCCTTCATAAATTTGGCATAACTAGGCATCTGTTCTAAGGCTTCTGCGAAAGGGATGTTAATTTGAAGTTTCTTAAAAACTCCTAAAAATTTAGCGAATTGCTTGTCTAATTTCTGTTTTTGGACTCTTTGCTGAAACGGCGGTGGAGGATACACAACTGGCTTGTCATCTGACTTTGTTTGTTCAACTTTCTTTTCCTCACCCTATTTTTCTTCAACCTCTTTGTTTTCATCAACTTTGTCATCCATTTTAACTAAATTTTCTATAATTTTCCCATCTAGTTATTTTTCGCTTCTCAAAGTGATTTCCTGACACTGCTTGTGATTCTCTAAGCTCTTGATGGCTACTGCTGTGTCACTTGGTAGAGTCCCTTGTGGCCTATTATTCAATGCAAAAGCCAGTTGTCCCATCTGATTCTCTAAGTTCTTGATGGCTACTGCTTGTGATTTCATAACCACCTCATTGCTCATTATATATTTCGACAACAACTCTTCTAAATATGTTTTTCTATCTTGATGCTGAGCTATTTGTTGATGTTGATTCTGAAACTGTAACGCCCGAGAAAATTGGAGTTTTAGGAGAATTAAATTTTTATTTGATTAAATGAGTTAAATAAATTTAATTGATTATTTATGGGAAAAAGCTAATTGAAGGTCGTTATATGACCTAGATAGTTCAGAACGTCGTAGTATTTTGGCTACGTGATAGAATTAAAGTGTTTGAATTTCCAAGACGAAAATAAAAGCTTTCCGAGAAATTTTCCAAAAAACACTATTCACGTACTTTTACTCGGGAATTATTTTTGAACTTCCGAAAAATACGTAACGATAGAATATCGAGGTGAGATGGAATATCCAATAATATTTCAGTTATGGAAAACACAGTTTTTCGTTTGCGAACTTAAAACCTAATGGTTAGGGAAAGTGATTTCCGAGAAGGGAATGAAATGCGTATAATGAATTAAAGCAATGATCGTATAATACGAAGGTATTGTACTATGTAATGAATACGAGTATGATACGAAGTATTATACGAGTATGTAGGAATGATGATATATCGTATATTATGAATTAGTATATGAGTTAGAATACGATAATAATACATATAGAATATGTCCTAAGGCTTTAAGCTCTATGTAATGAACTTGTAGGATTGGTTAGAATTTATACAAGTCCAAGTATAGGAATGGTTAAGCCCAATGGTAGAAAATGGATAAGTCTAATATGATTTAATGAACAAGCCCAATGTTTGTTAATGAAAGTCCAAAGTAAGAATCCAATGGATTAGGGTGACCCATGGAGCAACCCTTGATTTTATGGTTAATCTTGGTGATCAAGGATATGGTGTGATGACCAAGTAAATTGTGTAGTGAGCAAGATACTTAAAGACTAAGTAAAGTACTTGATGGCTAAGTAAGTGTGGAGGCCAAGAATACTTGATGGTTAAGCTTGGAATAGTAAGGAGGTGGAATGGCTTATTGACCATTAAGCCCTCACTTTGAGATTCCTATAAATAGAAGCTTGGTTAATTCATTTGAGAGTTTACCAACATTAGCCAACATATATTGAGAGATAGAAAGAGCTAGAAACAAGTGATCAACCTACTTTGAAGCAAAACATAAGAAGTTTAGCAAGAACGCGAAGAACGAAAAAGGTAATATTTTATAAATGTTAGTCTTCATCTTTTTTCGATTTCTTTCTCGTAGAGAAACGTAGATTGGTGGAGCATGTTAGTGAGGAGGAATAAGGATGACTATTAATAATGAAAAAATTGATAAGTCATGATCAAATGGAAATCGTAAATGTTTACGTAAGTTCAAAACAATAGAAATCGTTGAATGTTAATATGGTTGTTGATGGACAAATTAAAACCATCATAGATAAGGTATGTGCATATTGATTGGTTAGGATGTGGATAATGAATCAATGGAGTGTTCCATTTGATTTGGCTTGTAGAACGCGAGTAATGAAGTTATGGCGAATTTTGCGAAAATAGACGTTAAACGTCGAAAACGTAAAAAGCCCAGATTAAAGGTCAAAAGTTGTCGTGTGACTTGAAAATGTTGGTTTCCAATGTCAACATGTGAGATAGGGTGATTAAGAGTTGTGGGTTCGAGAATCATCGGATTCCGACTTAAAACGAAGAAAACGAGCATTGAACGCTCTTTAACGTTTCCGAACGTCTAGAAAATGAACTCAATAGTGAATTTTGAGTTAACGGATTCGAAAGTGTCAAATTATTATATGAACACGTAAAGGATATAATTCCTGACTTGTAGGAATTCGAATGGGTCAATTCGGATGTAAAACGAACAAATTAGGAAGCCGGGAGTTTCGTTAGAAAACCAAAACTATTTTTTGGCTAATGCGGTGCATGACTTTTCGTAGCCGTAGCGCCAAAACCAGTACAAAATGGTGGCACCGCACGCAAACTTCTCACGAGTACCACCTTCTAACTGTGCATGGCTACTAACACCACTAGGGATCTTTGCGTCAAATCACAATACTTGTAGTGCAAAAATGTTGACCAAGTTAGGTTTTCATTCCTTTTGAATGTAGACCAAAAGTAAGACAATGAAGGTACTTAATATACATAATAAGATTGACTTTAAATCACTTATAAAGTGATAATGTTAGAAGATTATGTATGGTTTAACCATAATTAAACGAAGAACGCAAGAGGGTAATAAGTAAACCGTGTATGATGTTCATCTTTGGTACTTCACCAATGATGATCGGGGGTTGGTTAATAAACGTAAGAACGTTAATAAGCCGTAACGAAGCATGGAAAGTCGATTTGACTTTATTGATGAAATAAGTATGATTAAGTATACAAGATGAAAGATAGTTAATTGATGATGAATTAATTAACTTAAAGTAGCATCTTCGATGATGACAATAACGTTGAGAGTTACAACTAAAAGTTGTTGAATATTACGTGAACGTGAACGGTATGCAATAAGTATACTTAACTAATAAACGATCGAATTTCGATTGATAATGAAAGAACGTTAGTAAGCTGTGAGGAAGGACGATTAATGCAAAACAAGTGGTATTAATGAAGTAAATCCACTTACAACATAGAAGAGAAAGAAGTTGGTTGTAAACGGCAAACCGGAACCAATAGTAAGCAATCTAATAAATGATTAGATTGAGAAGAAGGGTAAGATTCATTAGGAACCATGTATGTTCGTTCATGACCTAATGTGGTATGTTATGTGATTATATGTTGTAGAGACTGTAAAGACTCAAAGGGAATGTAATTATACTATAGCAGATGCTTAAAGGCAAGTCTTTCTTAACGCTTGTCTAACTTCCATGTTAGCCAAGTTTTATGTGATTCATTGAACTGAATTGCAAGACTTGTTTTAAAGAAAGAGTCGATGCCTGTTTTAACTCGGCTAGACTATTCATAATATATAGATTGATTATTATTCATATCATTCTATATAGAAATGCTAACGCTATCCTATGCCAAGTAATTGGTACGGACAAAAAGGTAAGGTTTGTCTATGAACAAACAAAAGTATTTTTCATCGATTATTAGATGGGCACGTGAGTTTGCCAAAAATATTAAACGTAAATACGTTTAATGAATGAGTGTTGATCAACATAGGGTACTATAGGCTAATCACCTAGACGTACTCGTAAGTTATACGGATGAACGACCATAGTGCTGTGGACTCCTTTTCAAGTATAAAAACTGAAAGTTATTGTTCATGGTCTATCGACCGGTTCAGAATTCCTAAGCTATTATATATATACTTTGGAATCGTTGTTATGACATGAGAAGTACTAGTCAAATGTTTCATAGTGCTTCGTAGTTAATTGTTCAGTTACGGGAATAAAACATGTAATTGTTAATGTGATAGTTATATGATTCGTTTTTAAGACTTTTTGAGCTAGTTATGCTCATTCTTGCTTGAACCATATGTTTGCAGCTAAAGCCGAACGAACTGAGAGTTCTAAGAGAGATAAAGGCAAGGCTAAGATGGACAATTAATCGTCCTGTAATAGATTAGTGTAATTGTATGTAATATACTTATGAAGAACAAAGAATGTATTCGGTTTATGAACCTGGGAAAGGATTTATTACAAATATAATACAAAGATAGTAATTACACTCATTTTGTTGTTATTTCAATGGAATGATTGTATGGATTGTAGCATCGTGGAGCACCATTTGTCGGGTTGGAAGATACCCGGATTTGGGGGCGTCACAGAAACCCCAGAGGATAAGAAGGTCATGGAGCCTGTTGATTTTGATTGTTGCTCCATGAAAAATTAGGATGGTTTCTATTCCCCAGGTTGTAGGCATTTTGATACGAATTCTGCAGAATCCTATTGTAACTTCCCATAAACTGAACCGACGATGGGTTAATGGCACACTGCTCCATAGGATGTTCTTCGACACATAACTCGCAAACATATGCCACCTACTGTGGTTGCGTACCCGTCAGAGTATCCATTTTCTTTGATAAGGCAGCAATCTGTGCTGCCAACGCGGTTACCCCATTTACCTCTAAAACCCCAGCCACCTTAGGTTGTGTCATCCTTGATATAGGCCACTGGTAGTTATTAGCTGACATAGTTTCAACTAACTCATACGCCTCCTCGTTGTAGCTTTTGGCTATAAATGCTCCACCCGAAGCTGCATCTATACTCGTCCTGAGATTCCTATTTAACCCATTGTAAAATGTATTCATTTGCAGCCATTTGGATAATCCGTGATGTGGGCACTTTCTGAGCAATTCCTTGTACCTCTCCCATGCCTCATACAATGATTCCCCATGCTGATGTTCAAACATGGTAATCTCGTTTCACATTTTTGCAATCTTTGCTGGTGGGAAAAATTTTGCTAGAAATTTTTTAGCGAGGTCTTCCCATGTAGTTATTGATCCCGACGGTAGCGAGTATAACCAACTTTTTGCCTTGTCCCGCAAAGTGAATGGGAACAAGCACAGTCTGACTGCTTCATCAGACACCCCATTGTATTTGAAGGTGTCATATATCTCCAAAAAGCTAACCAAATGTTCATTCGGATCATCCTTTGCAAGTCCCCAAAACTAAACTGAGTTTTGGATCATCTGAATAGTCCTAGGCTTAATCTCAAACATGTTTGCAACAATCGCTGGCCTGGTGATACTCGACTGAAGCTCAATCACCTTAGGTGTAGCAAAATCTCTCAACGTTTTCTGCTCTTCTACATCCATTACTTCTTCTTTTTCAGAATTCTTAAAGTCTTCCCTTGTGTCCTTAATCCACTTACTTAACCTTTGAAACCGTTTCTCAATATCGTCCTCAAAAGGAAATAAGTCTGGGTTTTTGGACCGAGTTTGCATAAACTGACTTCAAGAACCTGAAATAAAAAGAACAAAACAAAAGAAAAATGTTTAAGTAAAACTGGACTAATTAAAATGATATTGCAAAATATTAAAATCTATACTATTCCCTGGCAACGGTGCCAAAAACTTGTTGGGTAAAATCTATATACACTTACACGCAAGTGCACGTGGTCAACAAGTAATATAATGATAAGTTAAGTATCGTTCCCACAGAGATTAGTACGAAATTAATCATAGCAATTACCAACTTTATATTAATCCAAAATTTTATTAAACTATCCAAATCAATGATTATAATTATTAAAAACTAAAAACATAAAAATACTAAGCAATCAACGAACTCAAAAATGTTAATTTCAAGCAAATAATGGAGAATTAGGCTTACAACTTCACTTTAAGTATCACTCTGATTATTACACCTTATTCCAGTTTAATGCACTATCCTAGTTTATTAATCAAGAACACTCAAGTAGAACTAGCCACCTCTTGATGCACTAATACCATATTAACTTAAATCCACAAATTAGATAGAATTAAGCTAAACACCCTAATCAACTAATTCATTATATCTCTATGCGAATTACAATCAAAGAAGTTTTAAATTCAAGTTATCTATCCGATTACATGCGAAGTTAAGCATATCTTTAACCTAACATTCATCAAGATTCCATTCATTCACAGAATTTAATAACACATGCTATAATGACTAAGTCTAGATTCATATTTCATCTCTCGAGTCTATATAATTCCACACAAAATTAGTGATCAAGCAATTCATAGATTCAAGCATACATCACTATAGATAAACTGAAAGATAGATTATTAAACTGAAATTCAAAGCTACATAATCATCGTTTAACCAAAAGATCCGTCATAAGCCTAATAAAGAATTTAGTTCATCATAATTGAAATAAAAACTAAAATTATCAAAGACATCATCATCCCAATTACAAGTATTGAATTAAAGAAAAAGAATGAATCCAGAACCACCCTTTTTCCCTACTCTACAATTATCGTGATTTCTCCTTCAAATCTTCCCTCCAATGCTTTTTTTGCTCAATTTTTGGTCTTCAGATTGTTAATTAATTGTCTAATCTCTATCTCCCATGTTGTATCTTGTTAGTTACCAGCCTAGGACATGTATTTTCATCATAATTCGTCACCGAATTGAGTTCCTAACCATGTCAATATCTAGCCTCCACGCCTCTGCAGCAGTTCAGTTCAAACAAACTTCTTACGATTCCCGTACCCCCGCCCCAGCGGGCTAGTCTTCTATTTTTGGCTAAGCAACCCTCGTCCCGGCGAGGGTTTTGTATGTAATAAGTCTGCCCCAGTGGGCATCCATTATGTCTTTGGTCCAATTTAAGCTCTTTCCTTGCCAAGTTTCGCCATGATTCCACCTTTTAAGTCCAAATGCCATACCACCACACCTAAACACAAAACAACACTAAACAAGTAAAAAGAAACATAAAACTAAAGAATTAACATAATTTAAGCTTGAATTAGAAGCCTATTTGTAGGTATAAAACCCACTCATCAAGCACGCCTCAATCAGATGCCCGTATTAAAACTTATGAAGGTTCGAGCGGACAACACGTTGCACGAGTGCATGTTCTTCGAGACTATGGGACCCACATGGCCCAAGGCAACCCGGGCAGCCGTAGGTAGACCCGCGGCTGCCGCAGGTAGAGCCGCAATCATTAGGTCTATAAATAGAGGCCTTGGGTTGCTCATTTTAAGAAAGAGAAGAGCGAGAAAATCCTGTCCATTTCAATTCCTAAACACTTCTAGAGTGCTCTAAACTGAGTGATTCTTCTTTCTAAACACTTGTAAGCTCGTGTTTTGCTACATACTGAAACTTAACAAGTGAAAACTGAGTTTTCAGGCGTCAAAAGCTATCTGAAGTCTTCTTGGCAACCCACTGTAAGATATTTAAGATTTTTAAGCTATTCATCACTTCGTATATATATATATATATATATATATATATATATATATTGAGATATATATCTACTCACGTTGAGAGTCGCTTCGTGTGGGTATGCCTAGATCATCGATCCGTGGCTTTTCATTACTTATATATATATATATATATATAAAACTTATATATATTATCGAACTATGCTTCGATTGAGCCTGAATATACATCTGGTGCGTTTATTCCTTATATATATATTATCAAACTCTGTTTGATTGAGCCTGGATATACATCCGGTGCGTTTACTACTTTTATATATATATAAATATTTTTTTATATATATATTTTTACATTTCAGTCAGGCCTGGAGATCACTTCAGGGCCCTTTACCGCTTTTATATATATATATATACATATATACATTCTAAGTTATGCCTGGAGTCTACTTCGTGGCAGTTGATCGCTTGTATATATATATTTACAGCTTTTATATATATACAACTGTTATTTAGCCTGCGGGTTAGATTTGCCTAAATCTGGCTATTTCTCACTTTAACCGGTTCATGGTGACTAAACTGGAACCGTTGCTGGAATGCTTAGATTTACTCAAATATAATTTATTTTCCAGCTTTTGCTATGGGGGCTAGATTTGTCTCAATTTGGCTATTTCTCACTTTAACCGGCTCATGATGACCAAACTAGAACCGATGAAGTTGAAATAGTTTAGATTTATTCAAATATAGTTCTTGTTTTAGCTTTTGTACATATTACTTGTTCATGTGAGCCTAGGAATCATGTAATCATAGATTCAGTTTCTAAATCTAGGTTCGGTTCTCGTAATGGATATTTTTAGCTGGAGCCAGCTTGTAAATTATTCACGGTGTCTGAATTTCCTTAGATGGCTCCCATGCCCACAAGAATTTTGGCACTGCTATGTATCATATTATTTCGAAGATGCTTCGCATCTCAAAAATAAAAGCAATCAAGCCGAACACATAATTAAATGGAAGTATCAAATGCCTCAATTACTATTGAGCATAAAGGTTTGAAAAACCTATTTTACAAAACATCACTGCCATATATTGTTAAAATTGAACTTTTATACAAAAGTCAAACCCTTTGTATATAGGTGCAAACGAAGCATATCATTACTTCCAAATAACTGCACATAGACCTACACACACTGTGACGAATGAGATTTTGAAATCTAATTTGAATATTTATTGAATTAAATAAATATTTTTGATAATTTAATTATTGGATTAAATAATTAATTGATGAATTTGTGGTAAATTAATTTAATTATATGCGTTATATGGATTAAATTAATGTGGGGAATTTTATTATTCAAAGTATGTATTTAATTTAGCTTATTTGATTAAACGAATTATTTAATAAGCATAATGTTATTTTAATCTTGAGCGTATTTCTTTAGAGAGAGAAACTATAGAGAGAGTTCTTCTTCTATAATCTTGAGCGTATTTCTTTAGAGTTTAAGAAAACTTTGAGCGTATTGCAAGTTTTCTTTGAGTATATCATCGCCCTACCAGTCAAAATACTCTTACGGTAAGGGATATTATTTGTTATACTCGTTAGGGGCATTCTTTCTTTCTTATTGGTGAAATTCTTTTGTTATTCCATTCTTTATTATTCTGTTGAAATAACCTGTATACGCAGGCTACCCTATACTTGGTGAAATTCTTTTGTTATTCCATTATTTATTATTACATTTGGAATATCCTATACATGCATTTTACTGCGGATCTGGTTCCGTCTTTATTATTTTGTTGGAATATCACAGCCGGTGCGTATTACGCTTTGACACGTTCCATTATTTTTATTACATTGGGAATAACTTGTGCATGCGATCTATCGACGCATGGTGAATCCTCATGTTATTCCATTCTTTATTATTTTATTGGAATAACCTGTCTATGTGGATTACCACATGCATGGTGAATGATCCTTTGTATTCATTCCTTATTAAATTGTGGAAATGATCTGTCTAAGTGGATTACCGCATGGCGGCGAAAATCCATGTGCAGTTTCATATATTCTATTATACTTAGTTGGTTAAAGTTTTGGCTTCTATACTCCATGAAATTAGTGGAATATCCTTGATATTTGCGCTTCATCTAGTATCTTTTCATGGAAATATTCTTCTGAGCATTCTTGAATTTTACTCTACAAAGAAGTATCATGTTGACAATTTGGACGTTGTTCGTTCCTGGATAAATTAATTCTTTAACTTGTTTTATTAAATTATTATGTCATTGTCATCATCCTCATATTTATATTATGTTGAAAGTCATCTGTGGCCTGTAGTGCATAGATGGACTTGGTATGATTATGACTAGGGATTATTCGGTATAATCATGATCGTAATGTTACAAATGATGTGGAAAAAGTCCTCATTGGCCCGTAGTGCATTGATGGACCGTTTTTTGGTATGATTATGGTTATGAGTTCTCTTCAGCCAAGGGTGCAAAGATGAATTATTTTATGGCATGATCAGGACCGTTGATGAAAACACGATTATCTTTGGCCCATAGTGTGCATGGATAATGAATATCCTGGTCTACTAATGAATATCCTGGTCTCGTAGTGAAATATTAATGGATATAATTATCCTTGTGTGGATTAATTATGATGAATTAATTATTGAGAGTCTCAGCGATGAAATATTAATTCATGGATGTGATAATAATGATTATCTTTGGTAGTAGTGCATGGATAATTCATGGATGTGATACTTAACGAATATCCTTGGCCGTCTTCGCATGGATAATTCGATGATGTGGATTATTTATTAAGTTGAGTCTCAAATGATAAAATATTGGTTATACACTTTTAATTTGTAGAAGATAGTAGATATCATGCTTCAACTTAACTCTTCTAAAATACAATTGTATGTCTTTGGCTTGTAGTGCAAAAGATGAATTGTTAATGAATATCTTTGGTAGTAGTCTGAAAGATGAATTTATTAGTATGATTATGAACAAGAATTGTGATTTGGTATAACCATGATTTTTGATGTTTCAGGTGAAGATAGGTGATGAAAATTATCTTCGTCCTGGGTGAGAAGAGGAATTTAGAATCACAATTATGATTATGTGTTATTCATATAATTGTGGACAGAAATTGTTGATTGATGTTACAGGGATAAAACATTATTGGTGGACTTTAAACATGGAGAAGATAATAGACCTGATGGTCTATTTAACTCTTCTAATGGATTGCTCGTTTCGCTGCAACTATGGTTGAAAAGTTTTATCATCTACCATATGTTCTAAATCTCTGATTTATTATTGATGAAAGCTATTGATAATTTAATTATCTTTAGTCATGATAATCTTTAATGGGCTAGTTATGCTCACCCTTTCTGCTTCACAATTCCTTTCAGGTAATAAGAGTGTTCTTAGGGGTTGAAGCCGGGGATAACGAGGGAATATAACGGTGGTCTCTAGTCATGTGGAGGTTCTCCTAAGCAGTATATAGAAAAGTGCATTGTATTCTATACATTATTTAGTAGTTATATTTGGTGAATCAAATAAGGTGAGGTGAACACTGACTTTGGAAGGTGTTTTGCCACTATCATACAAGATGTCTAATGACATACAACCTCGTGTTATCATAAGACGAGTTATGCGCATCCACTTCTTTGAGTATATCTACGGGCACTACCTATATGATCTTGGAGTTTATTTGAAATATAATATTCACTTGGAGATAGTGGAGATAGTTATATGTCGAGAAGACTCACCATTGGAAAGAAGATGATAGTAATCTTCTCGTTTTCTTTGGGGTCTATTAGGTCAACCAAGGATAATTACGTGGACATATGATATCTATTATAACCTGAGCGCATGGCCTCCCATGTATACGAAGGTTTCCTTGAGCACTTCCCAAAGATTTTAATTTCTAAAATAGTTTTTGACTATACTTTTATGTAAAGTACCATTGTAAGGTTGTGGTCGAGGCACCATGAGAGTTATATACATTTTATTAAAACTCATGAGTTAACTATGGTGCGTATTCTATCGACGACTCAACAATTGTATAAATGTAGTTGTATTTGAATTTTGTACCATGTATCTGGCGACTCAGAATGGGTGATGTATACCTAATTTTTGGGGCATCACATTTGGTATCAGAGCTTAGGGATATAGTCATTTGGCGGAGATAAGAGTCTAGAACTAGGAGGGAGAGACGAGTTATATACTTCATTAGTGTGTGACTTACCTAAAATGAAATTGTTTACTTGATAAGTTAACAAATTGTGATATGTTAATTAACCTTTGTTTTGAATATATATTCTAGAATGATATCTGAAATACAGGAGATGGGCAATGGAAAAATCATGATCTGAGGAGGATATAGCAGGAAGGTACAATCCAGAAAAGAAAGCGAGGTATTCTCATATCTTGAATATCAGTGCGTCACGTAAATTTCGAGGGCAAAATTTCATAAGGAGGGGTGATTGTGAGACCCCGAATTTTATGAAATAAAAGTATTCAATTTTTCTATTTTGGTAAATAGTTAAATTGATAAAAGTTTAAAGTTAAGGGTAATATGTGAAATATTTTTTTGCAAAGTAAGCAAGTTGATATAAAATATTCGTTGTGTCGGGGAATATTCGAATATTCGATTAGTCGGGGAATATTCGATTTGTCGGGGAATATCCGTACGACGGTACAATCATTGGTGGACCCCAAAACGGAATTATTGTCGGATTGAGAAAATGACAAAAATATTTTTATGAAAGGCGGAAGTTTTACCGTTAATTGTTGAAACACCCTATGTTAAAAAAATGCTGATGTCTGGCGTAGTTATGCAGATAGCACACGGTTTTGATTATTGATGCTTATGTGATAAGTCACTCAGTTTTGTTTTATAGGTATTATTAATGTAATAAAACAGAAAAACTTTTTATATAAAACATAATACTTTTATAAAGTTATTTGTTGAATACATTCGAAGCTCTTCCCACATTCCTTGCCATTTTGAATTTTGTATCATGGAGTCGACTCGTTAATGCAATAGCGATTAGAATATCCTTGACAAATCTAATAACTTGACTAAACTGAAAGCTTTATTTATTCACAACAATAAGTTGACTCAAGCTGTAAATATATATAATTCGAAATCTCAATAGAAAAATTTGACATCTAAAGTAAAATCTATTTATAAAAAATTTTGTAAATTTTCTTTTATAAAGTTATGGTCCCTCGGTTGATGCATTATCTCGCTCTATGGGCCCCGGCGCATTTCTGGCTTGTCCCGAATAGAGAAAATTATGAGAAATGAGATCTTCGGCGTATGCAGTTAAACAAAATTCAGCGATAAATTTAAATCATTTCTGAGGCCAAATGATATTACTGAATACTTATAACGTCATAAGGCGGGGATTTGGGACAAAATGCTCGATCGACTTTTATTAAAGTTTATGAATTATAATTAGAATATATAGATATATACATATTAACAAATCATTCGTGGCATTTTTATCGGTTCAAAATTTGTGGACATATACTCAACTTATGTATGTATAACATACCCAAAAATTACCACAATCCAACGATCGGATTAAAATTATAACCCCGCATAATATATCTGAAAACCCCGATTTGATTTTAATACCTCCAATCTGATAAAATAATCGATAAAACACCTCAACATTAATTCCTTCATTAATAACCACATAAATAAATCCATCATTTATATTCATATAAAATAAATATTTCCTTATCATATGAATCAATAATTAATTATTCACAAATAATATTCTGAGAATCACATTTATGACAACGACGTTTGTTCCTGGAAAGGGGCTTTCAATAAGAATTTCTTCTTCTTGGGCGCAATTAGGTGACCAAAGCCAATAATGTTATCTAATAATATTATTCAAATAATATGAATTATTGATCGATAATGGGAAATCTTGTGCGTTGACAATTATTGAAGCAAAGATAATATAAAATACCAACGCAGACAATTATTGAATCAATAAAATAAACTATTGAGCGGTAACTACGTAATAATTATTGAGTAGTGCCTTCTTACGTAAGGATCAATAATTCAACAATCATGCGTCTTACCGCAAAGTTCTCTTGTGCAACCATCAGCGTATTCACGTATTTTAACCACGGGTATTCCAACACGATCTTAATGGTAACAACTACGGTTTAACGGTAACAACTACGTGTTTTCCTCATCCAATCGCTTTCTTATGGGGCCTACATATAGTCGCTACTCGATTGCCGAATAACTTTTATTTGAAATATTTGCGTTATTCGTTTTATTATTAATTATAACTATTTGAGATAATAAATATTATATTTTTTATTTAAAAGATTTTATATAGTGTTTGATCTTTTATAAAGTTATTCGTTTTATTAGATTATAAATAGAATATATTATATTTTATTTAAAAGATTTTGCTTTAAATATGGATCGTCAGATTAAAGTAAATCAATCTCATTTGCTCATGAGAGTTAGTTACTATGCGGTCCATTTTTCTATAAATAAAGCTCATTCCTTCATTATTTCTTACGAATTCATTTGAAACTCTAGAGAGAAAACTATAGAGAGTTCTTCTTACATAATCTTGGCGATTTCTTTAGAGTTTAAGAAAGCTTTGAAGCGTAGTCAAGTTTTCTTTGAGTATATCATCGCCTACCAAATCAAAATACTCTTCTGTGAAGGGATATTATTTGTTGTACTCGTTAGGGGCATTCCTCCTTTCTTATTGGTGAAATGCTTTTGTTATTCCATTCTTTATTATTCTATTGGAATAACTTTTGTATCTGTGAGCTACCCTATACTTGGTGAAATTCTTACATTATTCCATTATTTATTATTACATTGGAATATCACATCATGCATTTTACACCTTGACCGTTAAAATCTTTATTATTACATTAGAATATCCTCAGCCGGTGCGTATTACGCTTTGACACAGTTCCATTATTTTTTATTACATTGGGAATAACATGTGCATGCGATCTATGCATGCATGCATGGTGAATCCTCATGTTATTCCATTCTTTATTATTCTATTGGAATAACCTGACTATGTGGATTACCACATGCATGGTGAATGATCCTTTGTATTCATTCCTTATTAGATTGTGGAAATGATCTGTCTAAGTGGATTAACGCATGGTGGCGAAAATCCATGGGCAGTTTCATATATTCTATTATACTCAGTTGGTTAAAGTTTTGGCTTCTATACTCCATGAAATTAGTGGAATATCCTTGATATTTGCGCTTCATCCAGTATCTTTTCATGGAAATATTCTTCTGAGCATTCTTGAATTTTACTCTACAAAGAAGTATCATGTTGACAATTTGGACGTTGTTGGTTCCTGGATAAATTAATTCTTTCACTTGTTTTATTGAATTATTATGTCATTGTCATTATCCTCATATTTATATTATGTTGAAAGTCATCTGTGGCCTGTAGTGCATAGATGGACTTGGTATGATTATGACCAGGGATTATTCGGTATAATAATGACCGTAATGTTACAAATGATGTGGAAAAAGTCCTCATTGGCCCGTAGTGCATTGATGGACAGTTTTTTGGGTATGATTATGGCTATGGATTCTCTTCGGCCAAGGGTGCAAAGATGAATTATTTTATGGCATGATCAGGACCGTTGATGAAAACACGACTATCTTTGGCCCGTAATGCATGGATAATTCATGGTCGTGATACTAACGAATATCCTTGGCCGTAGTGCATGGATAATTCGATGATGTGGATTAATTATTGAGCTGAGTCTCAGCGATGAAATATTAATTCATAGATGTGATAATAATGAAAATCCTTGGCCTGTAGTGCATGGATGATTCAATGATGTGAATTAATTATTGAGCCGAGTCTCAGCGATGAAATATTAATTCATGGATGTGATAATAATGAATATCTTTGGCCATAGTGCATGGATAATTTATGGATGTGATACTAACGAATATCCTTGGCCGTACTGCATGGATAATTCAATGATGTGGATTATTTATTAAGTTGAGTCTCAGCGATAAAATATTGGTTATACACTTTTAATTTGTAGAAGATAGTAGATATCATGCTCTACTTGACTCTTCTAAAATCTGATTGTATGTCTTTGGCTTGTAGTCAAAAGATGAATTGTTAATGAATATCTTTGGTAGTAGTGCAAAGATGAATTTATTAGTATGATTATGAACAAGAATTGTGATTTGGTATAACCATGATTTTTGATGTTTCGGTGAAGATAGGTGATAAAAATTATCTTAGATCACGGTGCGAAGAGGAATTTAGAATCACAATTATGATTATGTGTTATTCATATGATTGTGGATGAAATTGTTGATTGATGTTACGGGGATAAAACATTATTGGTGGACTTTTAACATGGAGAAGATAATAGACACGATGGTCTATTTAACTCTTCTAATGGATTGCTTTCGTTAATTTATGACTATGGTTGAAAAGTTTTATCATCTACCATATGTTCTAAATCTCGATTTATTATTCATGAAAGCTATTGATAATTTAATTATCTTTAGTCATGATATTCTTTCTTTGGGCTAGTTGTGCTCACCCTTTTCTCGCTTCACAATTCCTTTCATGTAATAAGAGTGTTGCTTAGTAAGTGTGTTCTTAGGATTTGACGGGGATAACGAGGGGAATATAACGGTGGTCTCTAGTCGTGGAGGTTCTCCTAAACAAGATAGAAAAGTGTGTTGTATTCTATACATTATTTAGTAGTTATATTTGGTGAATCAAATAGGGTGGTGAACCCAACTTTGGAAGGGTGTTTTGCCACTATCATACAAGATGTTTAATGACATACAACCTCGTGTTATCATAAGATGTGGTCAGTGTGTAAAAACCCAACTTTTTGAATAAAGATGAATTTTCTATAAATATTATTTTGAATATTATGGAGTGAAATTGATATAATGTTATAGTTGTGGGTAATATTTATAAATTTTGCAAAGTACATGAAGTTGTTATATAATATTCGATTGGTGGGGAATATTCATTTTAACGAGGAATATTAAATGCAATAACCAACACATCATTGGTGGACCCCATAACGAAATTATTATCGGATTGAAAAACGCACAAAAATACTTTATGAAAATAACGGCGGAAGTTTTATCATTAACTATTGAAACACCCGGTGTTAAAAATACAAGATGTCTGGCGTGGTTGCATAAGTAGCACACGGTATTAATTATTGATGCTTACGTGATAAGTCATTCGGTTTTGTTGGTATTATTAATGTAATAATACGAAAAAATCTTTTATATAAAATGTAATACTTTTATAAAGTTATTCTATAAATAAAATATATTATATTCTATTATGCATAGTGTTGCATAGTGTATGCATAGTGTTTTTACATAGTAAAATCTTTTTATATAAAAAATGCAGAATACTTTTATAAAGTTATACATTTTTTTTAGACAATAATTAGAATATATTATATTTTATTATCACATAAGGTTTTGCATAAATTACTGCATAGTGTTTTGCATAGTAAAATCTTTTATAAAGTTATTCATTTTATTAGATTATAAATAGAATATATTATATTTTATTTAAAAGATTTTGCTTTAAATATGGACCGTCAGATTAAAGTAAATCAATCTGGACCGTTCATGTGTTAGTTATTATGCAGTCCATTTTTCTATAAATAGAAGCTCATTCCTTCATTATTTTCTTACGAATTCACTGAAACTCTAGAAAGATAAACTATAGAGAGAAAGAAGAAAGTATTCTGCTACTTCACTACTTATATATCCAGTACTCTTCTTCTTAAGGTAGGGAATATTATTTGGTGTACTTTCATGAGGGTTTTATTCTTTTGTGTTCATGAAGAGAACTTATGTTATTCCATTCTTTATTATTACATTGGAATAACCTATATCTGTGCTGCTACCCTATACTTGGTGACATTCTTCTATTATTCCGCCTTTACTATTCCGCATTGGAATATCCTGTTTGTCGCGTTTTACGTCGGACTGATTCCGTCCTTATTATTACATTGGAATATCATGTATACATGCGTTTCTCTGGGACTGAATCCGCTCTTTATTATTATTACATTTGAATATCATATACATGCGTTTTATGTCCGGACTGATTCCGTCCTTATTAGTATTACATTGGAATAACCTATCTATCGAAATCTGCATGCATGGTGATTTCGTTGTTTCTTTCATTCTTTATTATTACATTTGGAACATCACATGCGATGCGAATTTCACCGACTGGTTCCGTTATTTAGTATTCTGTTGGAATAACTTTGTCTATCGCAATCTTTGCGTGCATGGTGATTTCTTTTGTTATTCCATTCTTTATTATACTTAGGTTGGTTAAAGTTTTAACTTCATACTCCATGAAATTAGTGGAATATCCTTGATAATTGCGCTTCATCCAAAGATCTTTTCATAGAAATATTCTTCCGAGCATTCTTGAATTTTACTCTACAAAGCGATGATCATGTTGACAATTTGGGCGTTATTGGTTCTTGGACAAATTAATTCTTGAACTTGTTTTATTGAATTCTTATATCATTGTCATCACCTCATATTTATATTTTTTTGAAAGTCATCTGTGGCACATAGTGCGTATAGATGGACTTGGTATGATTATGACCGAGGATTATTCGTTGTAATCATAATAGTAATGTTACAAATGATGTGGTAAAGTCCTCGTTGGCCCGTAGTGCATTGATGGACCGATTGTTGGCATGATCATGACCATTAATGAATACACAAATATTCTTGGCCCGTAGTGCATGGATAATTGTGGTCGTGATACTAAAGAATATCCTTGGTAGTAGTGCGGGGGTGATTCGATGATGTGGATTATTTATTAAAATCGAGTCCCAAATGATAAAAGTGATGAAAACCTTTTAAATCATAAAAGATAGTAGATTTTATTCTCTACTTGACTCTTTTAATGGATTGATTGTTCATTGCAGATTAAACTTGATGTTTGTTATATTGTATCGGTTTAACCTTTGTTTAAGGCTAATGATAATTTATTTTGCATTATCTTAGTCATAATATTTCTTCTTGAGCTAGTTGAGCTCACCCTTTCTTTCCTTTGTTCTCTTGTGAAATGAGAATATAAATTTGAACGCAGTGGGGAGCGGAGTGATGGTCCTAGATGGTGCATTAGTAGTCCTCACTATTATGTGAAATAGTGTGATAATAATTGTAATGAGGACTCCTTTTGAGTTTGTATACTCTCTAGTAGACAATATTTTTATTCAAACTCATAGTTTATGTTTTGTTGTATTGTACACGACAGTTGTATTATTAAGTTGTATTTGAATTCTGTACCATGTATCTGGGGACTCAAGATGGGTGATGTATACCTAATTTTGGGGGCGTCACATTGTGCGCATCCACTTGCTGAGTATATCTACGGGCACTACCTATATGATCTTGGGAGTTTATTTGAAATATATTATTCACTTGGAGACAATGGAGATAGTTATATATCAAGAGAAGACTCACCATTGGAAATAAGATGATAGTAATCTTCTCATTTTTCTTTGGGGTCTATTGGGTCAACCAAGGATAATTCTGTTGACATATGATATCTATTATAACCTAGACGCATGGCCTCCCATGTACGAAGGTTTCCTTGAGTACTTCCCAAAGATTTTAATTTCTAAAACAGTTTTTGACTATACTTTAATGTAAAGTACCATTGTAAGGTTGTGGTCGAGGCACCATGAGAGTTACATACATTTGTATTAAAACTCACAGTTAACTGTGGTCGTATTCTATACGACAGCTCAATAATTGTATAAATGAAGTTGTATTTGAATTTTGTACCATGTATCTGGCGACTCAGAATGAGTGATGTATACCTAATTTTGGGGGCGTCACAACCAACCCAGGCTTAAAGTGATTACAGGGAAGTCCTCATATTTTTATTGCTATATCTATACAATGAGGGCATTATAATTGTCAAGTTTGGGGGATTTATTTTGTATTTCATGTTTGCATATTTAAGTTCATTAAGCTAGGTTTGCATAGTAGTTTATTGTTTAGTTTAGGTTAATCAATTTTTGCATTCATGTAATCATATAATTGCATAGTAGGCTAGGAGCATAAATAGTTTTTATTTAGTTGCATTCATGTTATGTTTGCATAAATAGTTTTTATTTAGTTGCATTAATGTTATGTTTACTCTACATATATATAAAAAAATATTTTAATTAGAAATGTGTTGTTTTGCATATATCCAGCAGTTCATTGTGGTTCATTTTATTTTGGCTAATGATGAGATTGAGATTAAGTAGACAAATACAACACTGATTTTTAGAACCATTATATAGTTTTTGTTATGAATTGGGTCTTGTTCTTGTTTGACACTGGTATAAAAAGGGTAGCACACGAATAACATCTGTGTCGACTAATTAGATCAAATTGATACATAAAGAGTTTCTAAAGGATAATTCTAGTGTAAATGAGAAAAGGACAAGGATAAGCAGTGAAGACGGAGAATTGGGCAAGAACCAAAGTTTGGGGGGAATAAATGTGGGGAACATAAGCTTTATATATATATATATATAATATATATATATATATCGTGACTAGTCTTGTTTCAGGGCCTTTGTTACTTGAGCAAGTATGCCCGAGGGGTGTCTTAACACCTAGCGCCCTAAGGTCTTTTATGGTCTGGGAGTCGTTGGTTGAAAGCTCACTAAAGGGTAGCACTGTTAGCCAAATGGAATGACACATTGCACAGTCATCTAAAAAAAAGAGAATAAAATGGGAAAAGAGCAAAAAGCCCCCGTAAAGAAAAAGAAAAAGAAATGTCTAAGTATAAAGTATAAGTACCTTGTGTGAACCCTTGATAGTGGTAATTAACCAGTTTTAGTTGGAACTCGTTTGTTTTGAACTTTTTTAGTTTGCTCTGTATGATTCCTTCTAAGAAATTGGTTATGTATTGAATTTGAATCTGTATTAGTTAGCTTGGATGTTGAACACACACACACACACACAAACACACACTATACCAGTAATAATGGGTTAAGATTCAAGGATTAGTAAGGAATTATCGATTGGTTTTGTTAATTAAGAGTTATAGTGTTTGCTTGATTGTTCTGAGGTTGAAGGAATAAATTTGATTATGTGATACTGTTGGATTCGTAGACATATAGTTGGATACATTACATCTCATTGCATTGCATTGCATATCATGTTAGTTTGTTTGATTGCATGTGCTCGAGGACTAGCACGTTTTAAGTTTGGGGGATTTTGATAAGTGGATTTTATATCCCCGAAACGGTTCCTAATCCAAGCTTAATTGGTGTTAATTCCTCGTGTTTATGTTCTATTTTACTTGTTTATTGTTATTTAATGTGTAGGTGTGGCGGTGTGGTGTTTAAGCATAAAAGGAGTGCATTTGTGGCAACAAAGTGGTAAGCAAAGAAGAAAACAAAGTCAACAAAGAAAGGCTACCCATTGGGTGGGTCTCGTGTCTGTGACAGGACTAAGCCCACAAGGTGGGCCTTTACATAAAATACCCAGCCGGGCTAAAGGTGCCAAACCCTCGACTGTTATCTGAATGGTTTGAAACTTTGCTGGGACTTGGATTTTAGGACTTGTATGGCATATGGACTCTAAACAACATGGGATTTCGACTAGAATTCATGTATGTGATATATATTGAGCAATGAACAACAAAATCTTCATCATGCAAAGCAATTAACAAAGATTAAGGACATATTTTCATAGTGAGCATTGGAGTGAAGATTTTGAAGAACGTTCATATCGGTTGCGGATTAAGGCTAAAGTGAAAGGTGTTCTGCGTTATTCTTCTTCTTTAGTTTTACATTTGTAATTGAAAGGATGTTATCTTTAATTTATTCAATTATTATTTCATTTATAATGAACTAAATATATACTTTTTAGGCTTATGACTGATCTTTAAGTGGAACGATGATTATGTAATCTTTGATTTTCAGTTTAATAAGCTAATATCCAGTTTATCTATATTAATTTGAGCTTGAATTTATGAATTGCCTGATTAACGATTCTTTGTGGAGTTGTATGAATTCGAGAGATGAAATACGAGTCTAGACTTAGTTAATATAGTATGTGTTCTTGAATTTTGTGAATGAATAGAATCTTGATGAATGTTAGGGTAGAGATATGCTTGACATCGCATGTAATCAGATAAAGAGCTTAAACTTAAACATTCTTTAATTGTAATTCACATAGATATATAGTGAGTTAGTTGATTAAGGTGTTTAACTTGATTCTATCTTAATTGTGGATTTGAGTTAATACGGTAGTAGTACATCGAGAGGTGGCTAGTTCTACATACGTGTTCTTGATTAATAAACTGGGATAATGAGTTAAACTGGAATAAATGTGTAATAATCAGAGTGATGCTTAGAGTGAAGTCGGAAGCCTAATTCTCCATTATTTGTTAGAAAATTCAGTTTTTAAAGTTTATTGATTGTTTGGTGATTTTAATATTTTTAATACTTTTAGTTATAAATTGGAAATTGATTAATTTAATAAAATTAAGATTAATAAGAAATTGGTAATTGTGAGGCTTAATTTCTTATTACAGTCTCCGAGGGAACGATACTCTACTTACTATTATATTACTTGTTGACCACATATACTTGCGTGTTGTGCGTAATTAGATTTTACCCAACACTATGCCTAAATCCATGCAATTGACTCCAACCACTTATTTAAGAACGCCATCCGCGCCACAACGCTAGATAGACTACAGCGGTGGTCTTGCAATACCACTATGCGATTTAATCCAAGAATGAGCATTTTAGTTGTTTTATTTTAGGGACTCTAAATTGTAACCTAATCTAATAAACATAAAAATGTGTTAGACATATAATGTGATATTAAAATAGATGCTTAACATATCAATAAAGTAATTACATGTTTAATTAAATTGTTAAACAAGTAGTTAGTTTAGCGTCTGTGAAGTTTATTATTATGTGAAAACAAGTGTTGTAACTTGATTAGTATAATCATAATCAGAGTTTAGACAAAGAGAATGAACTTGTGATGCTAGTTACGTTATAATTGACTGGTATTGTGAATGTAAATGGTATATAGGATTAAATCGAGGAACGTGTATAGTTAACGTATAACCTACGCACGAGGCAAGTTTCCTAACCCTACTTGTTATCGTTATGCAAGTTTATAAACCTTACCTCTTTACATTGAGCAAATTCTAGACTCATATTCTATATCGAGCAAGTTCTTGTTATTTATTGATCAAGTTCAATAAGTTATATTAAAGGTTATTAATCTTTTCAAAGTATGATTTCTGTTATATAATACTTATTCCACTGTATACCTCTTGAGTTTATTATTCAATTTGAATATCAGTTATTATCGAACATTGTAAGACTAGCGAACCCTTATTGATTCTACTAGTCCATAGTTGATGAACGTTCTAAATTTCAGAACCCTTGTTGAATTTATCTAAACCAAACTTCCTTTGGTGCGGACTCTAATGTCAAACTGAGATGAACAACCCCAGATAGGGATTACTTATGCTTTAAGCGTTAAGATATTGTGCACAGTATGGTACTAAGGGCTGATCCCCCTAAGTACGAGTAGAAGAGTCCATAGTCTTATGACTGTTAAAGGTTCAAGTTTAAACACTTGACAACCTAGGACATAGTTTAAGGTCTTATGACCCTCAGAAGTTCTTTTGATTCTTGTTATTCATTCTTGATTCAAAAGTTGAGTTTCTTATTCCAGAAGTCTTTGAATCACTCGCATGTTATTATATTGTTGTTACATTATTATACTTGTGGGCAATCATGCTCACTCTTGCGTAATAATAATATTGCAGTTAAGAACGAAAGGTCCGACGAGCCTTCTACTAGCAAAGGCACGGGCAAGATTAACAAGTGATGAAGACTTGTTGTTTATGTGATTATGTATTTATGTTAATGTCAATGTTGTGTAAGACTATTATTTGTTTATGTTTCCGTATTTGAGATTTAAGGTTAGTATGACATGGGATGGATGTATCTTATTCAGATGATTGTAACTCCTTAAGGAGAAGATTTATTTCTATTTATTTTATGGTTTCATTTATTATGGGTAGATAGACATATGATGTTTGTATAGTGAACACCAAATCATGTGGGAATTGAAGTACCCGGATTTGGGGGTGTCACACACACGCACATTCAGATAAAAGTTTAAATTGGAAAGTGGCGGTAACCGTGTTATCACAGAAGTCAGGGGGTGCCTAACACTTTCCCTCCACTTAATCAAGCCCCCAGACCCTAACGAAATTCAGTTTTGTAGACCAGTTAAACAGTGTCACATCAATATGTCTATGTGCAAACCTTTTCTCGGTTGAGTTGGTGCAACCATTTAAAATACCAACTGGCAACTCTTACAGTCAAATCGTCGACATATATATGTCGGACCTTTTCAAACTTATTTTTTTAAACAAATCTCACCTAACATGAGAACACCAAAAGACAAGAATAGAAAGGGACAAATAAAAATCCCAACGTCGACAGGTGGCGACTCTGCTGGGGATCTCAGTAAGAGGGCTTAAGCCGCTATTCAAAGATTTTCAAAACTATTATCTGCTTGTGTGTGGATGCTACATTTACATTTGAATAAATGTGTACTAATTCTTTATTTACTGCACTTAGTGTTTCACACCATATTTGTCTATGATATTAGTGCTTCGAACATGTCATCATTTCCATACGGTGAGACGCGATGTATGTGAATGTATGTTGTATGGTCCCTCCATCAGAAGGCTATCCTGTCGGTGTTTTATTATTGGACTCGTCGGGAGACTAATTCCACGAGGCTTAGGAAAGGCACCACCCAGATTTGCTCCAGTTGAAAGATCGGATTAACTTCCCATCAAGTAAATTGCGATGATCTGGGGACCTTCATGCCAAAAAGCCGTGAGAGAAGCCTAAGATAGGCCAGCCTCTGATAAACTAAATACGGAGGGAAGTCTCTTCATACCTTCCCATTTTTAATTACTTGTAATTTCATTTCCATGTCAATCTCAATGTAATGGAAAATATAAAGGATTATGTGAACATGAATTCCTTTTCATATCAAAACATGTCATGTTATCCTGTCATTAAAACAACTGACATCCATTTTGCAGGATAACACTCCTAAAAAATGGATACATTACATAGCATGTAACATTTCTACATGTCACTAGACTAAACTACATAAGTCTTTTTGTAGGGAAACGATTGGTCCCGTTACCCGTTCAAAGTCAAAAAAGGCATTAAGCCTACAACCAAACATGGCTACATCTGGCCAGTCTAATCCTACTCCTATCTCTCGCGAGGAGTTCGAAGGATTAAGCAATTAAATCACAGAGTTGGTTGTTCTGCTCAAAGAATTACACAAGTCAACTCAGGGTCCAAAAATACCCATCCACACAGAATCCTCTGCACATGGAAGAACCTAGAGTCCGGACAAAGAAGTTCCAGCACCTGAGTCTCAGTCTGATAAGACCAACAAAACCCCTGAAATCACCCATCTTATAGAAGATCAAGACATCAATGATATTCGGAAGAAGGTTCTACAAATGGAAGAGACCATTCGGTCCATCAAAGGGATTGGAACACATGGGAATGTTTCATATTCAAACATTTGCATCTTCCCTGGGGTGTATTATCTGGAAAAATTCAAAACTCCCGATTTTGAGAAATATGATGGATTGGGAGATCCTTATACACACTTAAAGGTGTTCATTGGAGAGCTCGGATCTTATGCCGAGAATGAAAAGCTCGAAATCGCACTTTATTTGAAAAGTCCTGATCGAGAAGCCGAACATGGTACACCGTTGGATAACTCAAAATTCACAAATTGGGGAGGAGTTAGCCCATGCTTTCCTCGGTCAATCTGACTTTCAAACTCGATGCCTCCAGACTGGTATCAATTACCAAGGTCAAGAAACAAGTCAATGAGTCATTCAGAGAGTATGCCCAAAGATGGAGGCATCTGGCTGCTCAAGTTATAACATCTATGATAGAGTCTGAAATGGTGATGACCTTCATAAACATTCAAGAAGCTCCATTTTATGAGAGGGTCCTAGCTGGAATAGGAAAGTCATTCTCAAAAATGATTAAGCATAGAGAAATGACTGAAATGGGATTGAAATATGGGAAGATTCAAGACCTCACCGCATTAAAAGTCGTGGCTGAGCACATCAAATTTGGAAGTTATGGGAACAACCCCCGGAGGGTCCATAAGAAGAAAGAAGAGGATGTTTCCTTGATACTACAAGGACAAAAATGCAATCAAAACTTGCCTATTCAAAGGAGAAACTATTCCCCTTTTCAAGCACAGTCTTCAAACCCGCCCTTGCCAAAGAGTGGAGAAGTCAGACGTACAAGAGTGTTCACACCCTTGGGGGACTCACTCAAAAATATTCTCAAACTTCTGACAGTCAGAAGAAAATCACTCATCTCCTTCCACCAGCCAACCCGAGTGGAAAAGGTTTCAACACAAGCAAAAAGTATGTTTATCATGCTGGAGCTCCAGGCCATAACACTCAGGATTGTTGAGCCCTTAAGTAGAAGATCCAAGATTTAATTGACAGTGGTGAGATCGTAGTGGTCAAGCCCGATCAACCACATGTTCAAAACAACCCTCTCCCTCAACACAAGGAAGAGGAGGTTAACATTATCAACTGGGGCAGTGGAGAGAGCTCCAAACACCTCAAATATGTGGGGGGGTTTATCCCAAATCAGCAAGGATAATTCCGACATATGGGATTATTCAGTGTTTCAGTTCAGGATGGAACAAGAGTTAAAGTCTCTTGGCGAACAAGTCACTCAATTGGCAGATTTGGTGATTCACCAACACCAAGTCACACGTCAGTTATTCAGTCAGGAGCATGCTAGCCTCCTTTCTCTTATCACAAGTACTCCACAATTTATGCAAGAAAGTGAAACATTGGAAGAAAAGATTACTAGAAAAGTAAAAGCTAAAGCCTGACAGGACTTCGACAACAAATGGGAGTTCACCTATTTAGGCCAACCGATGGAAGAAATATTGCAGATGCTGATTAATGAGGGAAAAATCATAGCACTGCTGTGACACCCCCAAAATAGGTATACATAACCTATTCTGAGTTGCCAAAAACATAGTACATAATTTAAATACAAACTTAATTTATACAACTGTTAATTGTCGTGCAGAATATGACAAAACATAAACTGAGAGTTTTAACACAAATATTGTCTCGTAGACAATATCCAAACTCAAATGAAGTCCTTATTACAATTATTATCACACTATTTCATAGAATAGTGAGGACTACTATAGCCACCATCTTGGACCATCACTCCATTCCCCGACTAGTCACAGTTATATTCTCATTTCCTGAAGAGACAAAGAAAGAAAAGGGTGAGCTCAACTAGCCCAGTAAAGAATATTATGACTAAGAAAATGTAGAATAAATTGTCCTTGGTCTTCAACAGTATAAAAACTGATAGAATACAATAGACAACAAGTTTTAGATCAACAACTGCAGCGGAAATAGCAATCCATTAAAAGAGTCAAGTTGAGTATGATGTCTACTATCTTCTATGATTTAAAAGTTCATCATCAATGTTTTATCTCTGTAACACAACTCAATAAATAATCCACATAATCGAATTATCCATACACTACGGGCCAATGATATTCTTTAGTATCACATCCACATCATCGAATTATCCATGCACTACGGGCCAAGGATATTCGTTAGTATCACCAATGGTCATGATCATGCCAAACAACTGTCCATCAATGCACTACGGGCCAATGAGGACTTTTACCACATCATTTGTAATATTACAGGTCATGATTATACTGATACATAATTCCTGGTCATAATCATACCAATCAACAGTCCATCTATGCACTACGGCCAAAGATGACTTTCATCATAATATAAGCATGAGGATGATGACAATGATATAAGAATTCAATTAAGTGAGATCAATGATAAATTTTAAAGATTTATAATTCAATTTATCCAGAGTTTAAGAATGTCCAAATTGTCAACATGATAACTGCTTTATGGAGTAAAATTCAAGAATAATATTCATGTATCAAAAATAATTTGGATAGAAAAGAAATCAATTTTTGTCGTGAATTACTATCCCGGGTGAATAGTACCTGAGTGAATAGTAACCCGTGAATAGTATTTCATGAATAGTGCCGTATGTATGAATAGTACCATATATATGAATAGTGCCGTATGTATGAATAGTACCAATGAATAGTATTCCGGCATGAAAAGATTAAAATTTAACAAGAATGTCCAGAAAAATATTTTAGTGGAACAATACTAGATGAAGCGCAAATTTCAAAGATATTCTACTAATTTCAAGGAGTATAGAAGCAATACTTATCAAAATAAGTGTAGAATTAGGAATATAAAACGAAATAATATTATTTCTTACGAATATTGAACAAAAATAATATCCCTTACGAATATTGAATGAAAATAATATTTATTACGAATATTGAAAGAAAACAATATCCCTTACAAATATTGAATGAAAATAATATTTATTACGAATATTGAACGAAAAATAATATTCTTAGGAATACGAAAAATAATATCTCTTCTGAATATGAAATAAAAAATACCCCTTACCTTAAAAGGAGAGTATGTGACGCCCCCAAAATTAGGTATACATCACCCATCTTGAGTCGCCAGATACATGGTACAGAATTTAAATACAACTTAATAATAAAACTGTCGTGTACAATACGACAAAACATAAACTGTGAGTTTGAATACAAATATTGTCTACTAGAGAGTATACAAACTCAAAAAGAGTCCTCATTACAATTATTATCACACTATTTCACGAATAGTGAGGACTACTAATGCACCATCTAGGACCATCACTCTCCCCCAGACTAGTCCCATTTCGTTCTCATTTCACGAAGAGAACGGTAAAAGAAAGGGTGAGCTCAACTAGTCCAGTAAGAAATATTATAACTAAGAAAATGCAGAATAATTTATTGTTAGCCTTCAATAGTGTTAAACCGATAAAATATAATAACTATCAAGTTTAATCTGCAATGAACAAGCAATCCATTAGAAGAGTCAGTAGTAGGAATAAAATCTACTATCTTCTATGATTTAAAAGTTTTTTCATCACTTTTATCGCTAGGACTCGACAATAAATAATCCACATCATCGAATAATCCCCGCACAACTATGGCTAAGGATATTCTTTAGTATCACGACCATGAATTATCCATGCACTACGGCTAAAAGATAATCATGTTTTCATCAATGGTCCCGATCATGTCATAAAACAATTCATCTTTGCACTACTGACCAAAGAGAATCCATAGCCATAATCATACCAAAAACTGTCCCATCAATGCACTACTACCAACCAATGACGACTTTTTCCACATCATTTGTAACATTACGGTTATGATTATCTTAAGAATAATCCTCAGTCATAATCATACCAAGTCCATCTATGCACCACTGTGCCCACAGATGACTTTCAAAAAATATAAACATGAGGATGATGACAATGATATAAGAATTGATAAAACAAGTTCAAGAATTAATTTATCTAGGAACCGATAACGTCCAAATTGTTAACATGATCTTGCTTTGTAGAGTAAAATTCAAGAATGCTCGGAAAAAATATTTCCATGAAAAGATCTTTGGATGAAGCACAAATATCAAGGATATTCCACTAATTTCATGGAGTATAAAGTCAAAGTTTTAACCAACCGAGTATAATAAAGAATGGAATAACAAAAGAAATCACCATGCATGCGATAGATCCAAGCAAAGAGTTATTTCAACGAATAATAAATAACGGAACCGTGTCCCGTGTAAAATGCATTGCATGTGATATTCCAATGAATAATAAAAAATGGAACTGTGTCCAATAGAAAGCTTAACGCCTCGGCATGATATTCCAATGAAATAATAAATAACGAAACCAGTCCCACGTAAAAGCATGCATGAGGATATTCAACGATGAATAATAAAGAATGGAATATTAGAATAATTTCACCATGTATGCGATAATTTAGATGAGGCAGGTTATTCAACATAATAATAAAGAATGGAATAATGAAAGAATTTCACCAAGTATAGGGTAGCAGCGTATCTGAAGTTATTCCAATGAATAATAAAGAATGGAATAACATAAGTTCTCTTCATGAATACAAAAGAATAACACCCTTTACGAATACAACAAATAATATTCCCTACCTTAGAAAGAAGAGTACTGGATATAGAAGTAGTGAAGTAGCAAAACACTTTTTTTCTTTCTCTCTATAGTTTCTCTCTCTAGAGTTTCAGTGAATTCATAAGAAATAATGAATGAATGAGCTTCTATTTATAGAAAAATGGATCGCATAATAACTAACTCATGAAACGGTCCGTATTGATTTACTTTAATCGACGGTCCATATTTAAAGCAAAATCTTTTAAATAAAATATAATATATTCTAATTATTGTCTAATAAAATAGATAACTTTATAAAAGTATTACATTTTATATAAAAAAGATTTTACTATACAAAACACTATCGCAGTACTATGCAACACCATGCATAATAAATATATAATATATTCTATTTATAGAATAACTTTATAAAAGTATTACGCTTTTATATAAAAAGATTTTCAGTATTATTACATTAATAATACCAATAAAACAAAAGCGAAAGTGACTTATCACGTAAGCATCAATAATCAATACAAAGTTGCTACTATGCAACCACGCGTATTCTTCGTACTTTTTTACTACCGAAAGTAGTTCAATAGTATTAACGGTAAAACTTCCGCCGTTATTTTCATAAATTATTATTGTCATTTTCCCAATCCGACAATAATTCCGTTGTGGGGTCCACCAATGATTGTGTCGTTGTCCGAATATTCCCTGATAAAACGAATATTCCCCTACCAATCGAATATTATATAACAACTTGCGTACTTTGCAAAATTTATAAATATTACCCACAACTATAACATTATATCAAATCCACACCATAATATTAAAAAAAATATTTTGAGAAAATTAAATCTTTATTCATAAAATCTGGGGTCTCACAATCTCCCCTCCTTATGAAATTTCGCCCTCGAAATTTACGTACGTACCTAGTATGCCGAAGAGGTGAGGATACCTCAACTTCATTTCAAATTCTAACTCTTGAGGTATAACCTTTGAGTGTTGAATACGATTCTTCTTATCCAAGATTTTAACACGTATCTCCTCAAACGTTAAATCATATGTTATCTTGTCCGGTTCTAAATTAATAATGTGGTTCGGGTCGTCCACATATTTACGTAACATCGATACGTTAAAAACGTTATGAACACGCGACATACTTGGCGGTAAAACGAGTCTATAAGCCACAGTTCCTACTCGATCGAGGATTTCAAATGGGCCAATTAAATCGAGGGTTGAGATTTACTCTATTTGTCGATTCTTGCTTCTAGAATAACGCTCTCTTGAACCTTCTTCTTCACATTCATCAGCTCCGGGTGTGTAGCTTAAAAGGCTTTAACTTTATCGATTAAAGTCGATTCTACTCTTATATTCGTTATCTTCACGTGGGTTCGTAAATTCGCAGTTGTAACCGCATACGATCTTCTACTCAACGCATTAGCTACCATGTTCATTTTTTCTACGATGGTATTGAATGGTACGATCATAATCTTCAACAGCTCGAGCCAACGTCTTTGGGCGCATGTTACGTTTGTTTTAAGTAAAAATATTTGAGGTTTTAAGAAATGGATTTTGTACTCGGGTCAATACAAAATTCGATTTCACGCTCTAGGAGTAGGCTAAGAAGTCTTCAAGAATACGTCAGGAAATTTATTAACTATAGAAATATCATTCAAAACTGTGACCCTCATCCAAGACTTGGATAGTACGTCACATTGATACCTATCAACTTGCCATCGTCATTCACGACATCGCCTACAGAAAGTTTGGCTTCGGTGCATTCCACACAAGAAAGTCAATAACAAAAGGATTGGGGCTCTTTACTTATGGCTTGATATGACAATGATTGGCTTTAGTAGTTTGGTTACTTTGAATTCGCATAACAGGTTAGTTAGGAATATGAAAGCTAACAACCTTACGAAAAGCATGATGAGTAGTTAACCAATCGATTTCTAAAAATTGCATCAAAGGCAAGTATTTTCAAAGAGATAAGATTGACAGGTAACATGAAAGTGTCGATTTGAATCAACAAGATTTATAAATAGTGGAGGTAATGAAGGTTTCTACTAACGAAGTTTCAACCAATAAGTCAAAGTCTAACTTCTCCGGAGTTAAATTTAAACGTTGAGCGCAAGCAAGAGAGATAAAAGAATAGGTAGAACCTGGTATCGAATAAGGTATAGACTTTGAAAGAATTTATAACTAACCCTTGATAACTTCGTTCGATTCCTCGTCACAAAAAATGCTCTCCCTTAAACTACCAAATTTGGCTTGTTCGGGACAGTCTTTGGTGTCGTCATTACCACTGGAATTAACTTTTGCTATAGGGCATATTCCACCCTCAACTGCTTCGTCGTACTCCTGCTCCATAATCTGAATCATTAGCCTTCGATCCATATCGAATTGGGGTTGACCGCTATGTACAAGGTAATTCCGAATTCGATGTTGGATTCTCCCAATTGTTGTCCAAAAAGAAAAATCCATTTCATCTATTTTGGCTTTATTGGATCAGACGTCTTTTTCTACAATATCTACACGTCGTGCGGCTTTTACCCATGCGTCATCTATTCTCCTTCGTTCATTTGTTTCTACTTTCATCAGAACTTTGATCATCACATTCTCAGATTCCAGCTCTAATATCTTATACTCTGCCAAAGAGTGCTTCTGTTCAAGCATCGCACATCGGGTAACACAATTTTGAATTGTTACATCTCTTTGCTCCACGACCGCCTGCCATTCTTCAGCCTGCTCTTCTAACTCGTGAACACAATTTTGTAATGCTAAATTTTGATCATAAAATTCTTCTAACCAATTCTCCTCAGGTTCCTCTTCTTCCTCTTCTTCCTCACTCTCAGCTACTACCTGTGCAACTAGCTCAGGTGTAACTATTAGTTCTTCATTCACCACGTAGATATCTCTAATTTGTTCTTCGTCTCGACAATCGCATTAACTTTGATTAGTGACTAAAGGTGTCTCAACGGTCACATTCACTCCATTGTGAACATTTTCAGCTGCCATTTCCAAACACTGCCACAAAACAAAGGTTAATTGACATGTAACACATTATCCATATATTCTGACCGACCAATTAAATATCAAATAAACTTAGGTAGGTCATACTAGCGAAAGAATTCCACGTCTCTCCCCTCCTAGTTCTATTCTCACTTCCTAGCCAGGGATCATATCCCTAAGCTTTGATACCAACTATGACGCCCCCAAAATTAGGTATACATCACCCATATTAAGTCGCCAGATACATGGTACAGAATTCAAATACAACTTAATAATACAACTGTCGTGTACAATACGACAAAACATAAACTGTGAGTTTGAATACAAATATTGTCTACTAGAGAGTATACAAACTCAAAAGGAGTCCTTATTACAATTATTATCACACTATTTCACAGAATATTGAGGACTACTAATGCACCATCTAGGACCATCACTCTGTTCTTCGATTAGTCCCAGCTACGTTCTCATTTCCTGAAGAGAACAGTAAAAGAAAGGGTGAGCTCAACTAGCCCAGTAAGAAATATTATGACTAAGATAATGCAAAATAATTTATTGTTAGCCTTCAACAGTGTTAAACTGATAAAATATAATAACTATCAAGTTTAACTGCAGCGGAACAAGCAATCCATTAGAAGAGTCAAGTAGGGAATAAAATCTACTATCTTCTATGATTTGAAAGGTTTTTCATCACTTTTATCATTGGGACTCGACAATAAATAATCCACGTCATCGAATCACCCCCGCACTGACCCAAGGATATTCTTTAGTATCACGACCACTAATTATCCATGCACTACTGACTAAAGATAATCATGTTTTCATCAACGGTCCCGATCATGCCATAAAACAATTCATCTTTTTACTACGGCCAAAAAGAATCCATAACCATAATCATACCAAAAAGCGTCCATCAATGCACTACGGACCAATGACGACTTTTTCCACATCATTTGTAACATTACGGTTATGATTATACCGAATAATCCTCGGTCATAATCATACCAAGTCCATCTATGCACTTCTGAATACGAGATGACTTTCAACAAAATATAAACATGAGGATGATGACAATGATATAAGAATTCAATAAAACAAGTTCAAGAATTAATTTATCTAGGAACCGATAACGTTCAAATTGTCAACATGATCTTCGCTTTGTAGAGTAAAATTCAAGAATGCTCGTAAGAATATTTCCATGAAAAGATCTTTGGATGAAGCGCAAATATCAAGGATATTCCACTAATTTCATGGAGTATAGAAGTCAAAGTTTTAACCAACCGAGTATAATAAAGAATGGAATAACAAAAGAAATCACCATGCATGCGATAGACCGCATGAGGCGAGTTATTCCAACAGAATAATAAATAACGGAACTAGGTCGGTGTAAATGCACATGAGCATGGATATTCCAATGAATAATAAAAAATGGAACTGTGTCCCATAAAACGCACCGAAATATGATATTCTAATGAATAATAAATAACGGAACCCGTGTTCAACGTAAAAGCGTCTGAGACGGGATATTCCAACGAATAATAAAGAATGGAATATTAGAAGAATTTCACCATGTATGCGATAATTTGCATGACGAGGTTATTCCAACATAATAATAAAGAATGGAATAATGTAGAATTTCACCAAGTATAGGGTAGCTCAGCGTATCTGAGTTATTCCAATGAATAATAAAGAATGGAATAACATAAGTTCTCTTCATGAATACAAAAGAATAACACCCCTTACGAGTACAACAAATAATATTCCCTACCTTAGAAAGAAAGAGTCTTTGGATATAGAAGTAGTGAAGTAGCGAGAACACTTTTCTTCTTTCTCTCTATAGTTTCTCTCTCTGGAGTTTCAAAGAAATTCGTAAGAAATAATGAATGAATGAGCTTCTATTTATAGAAAAATGGATCGCATAAGAACTAACTTTCATGAGCGGTCCAGTTGATTTACTTTAATCTGACGGTCCATATTTAAAGAAAAATCTTTTAAATAAAATATAATATATTCTAATTATTGTCTAATAAAAAAGTATAACTTTATAAAAGTATTACATTTTTATATAAAAGATTTTACTATGCAAAACACTATCTGAGACACTATCTGACAACACTATGCATAATAAAATATAATATATTCTATTTATAGAATAACTTTATAAAAGTATTACATTTTATATAAAAAAAGATTTTACGTATTATTACATTAATAATACCAATAAAACAAAACTGAGTGACTTATCACGTAAGTATCAATAATCAATATCGTAAGTACTATGCAACTACCGCCAGACATCGTATTTTTTTACTACCGAGTAGTTCAACAAGATAACGGTAAAACTTCCGCCGTTATTTTCATAAAGTATTTTTGTCGTTTTCTCAACCCGACAATAATTCTATTATGGGGTCCACCAATGATTGTGTCGTTGTACGAATATTCCCTGATAAAACGAATATTCCCCGACCAATCGAATATTATATAATAACTTGCGTACTTTGCAAAATTTATAAATATTACCCACAACTATAACATTATATCAAATCCACACCATAATATTAAAAAAAATATTTCGAGAAAATTAAATCTTTATTCATAAAATCTGGGGTCTCACAGAGTACTTCTGACTGGTATAGCGGGGATATTCTTGAAGAAAACTTGTACTATTTGCAACACTCAACGTTTCCTTAAACTCAAAAGAAATACGCTCACTATTATAGACGAAGAATTCTCTGATTCTGGTGTGATTTTCATTTCTAAACTAAGCATCCTATTTATAGGAAAATGGCAGGACACTATTTGGACGCACAATAGATAAGGTTCACGGGTGAAGTTCACAGACGATTCGGCAAGATTTTTTTTTGATTTTACTATACAGCACTATACAAACATTATGCAGTACTATGCAATAAAATAAAATATAATATATTCTATTTATAAAAAGTATTCTGTTTTATATAAAAAGTTTTCTGTTTTATTACTATTATAATAATAATAAAACAAAAATTGAGATAACTTTCTACCGACGATTTTAAAAAATGAGTAAGTGGGGGTCCATGTAATAAGCCAAACTTACAACAAATACTTCATAAAAAAAACCCCTCTATTTATCACCAATTACTTATCTTCAATAAATACATTTTTAATCTTTGAACAATTATTCATCAATAATATTATAACTCACAATATTAACAACCAGATCATTCCCAGGAAAGAGGGGGCTTTCCGATAAGGACTTCTCCTTATTGGCGCGTAATTAGATGACCAAACCCCTTTCCTCGACAGAACTTTTTAGACATTGTCAATAATGCAAATAATAATACGAATAATTATGTCGTCTCATTTATTGATTTAATAATATAAAATATTATGCAGATGATACTGTGATAATAATTGGATCAATAATATGAGATACTATGCATCAACTACTGTTGCAATATTTGAATAAAATTGAGTGACTTCTCAGGTAAGCATCAATAATCAAAGATATTGTGCAATACCGTGTAATACTGTGCAACCACGCGCATTACTATACTTTTATCACCGGGTATTTCAATATTTAACGATCAAAGTTTTGCCGTTATTTTTATAAAAAGGTTATTTCTGTCACTTTCTAAATCTGACAGTAATTCCGTTGTGGGATCCACCAATGATTGTGCCGTCGTACGGATATTCCCTGATAAAACAAATATTTTATGATAACTTACTTACTTTACGAAATTTGTAAATATTACCTACATGTAAGACCCCAACTTTCATAAATAAAGATTATTTTTCTCTAAATATCATTTTGAATATTATGGTGTGTATTTGATATAATGTTATAGTTGTGGGTAATATTTATAAATTTTGCAAAGTATGCAAGTTGTTATAAAATATTCATTTGGTTGGGGAATATTCTTTTTGTCGGAGTATATTCGTACGATGGCACAATCATTGGTGGACCCCACAACAAAATTATTGTCGGAGTTAGAAAACGACAAAAATATCTTATTATAAAAATAATGGCAAAAGTTTTACCGTTAACTGTTGAAATACCCGGTGGTAAAAGTACAGTAATAGGCGTGGTTGCATAGTAGCACACAGTATTGATTCTTGATACTTACGTAAGAAGCCACTCAGTTATACTCAATTATTGCTACAGTAATTGCTGCATAGTATCTCATATTATTGATTAAATTATTATCACAGTATCATCTGCATAATATTTTATATTATTAAATCAATAATTGTGACGACAAAGTTATTCATATTATTATTTGCAATATTGACAATGTCTAGAAAATTCTGTCAAGGAGAGGTTTGGTCACCTAATTGTGCGCCAATAGGGAGAAATCCTTATCGAAAAGCCCCTCTTTCTTGAATGATGATCTGGTTGTTAAATATTGTGAGTTATAATATTAATGATGAATAATTGTTGAAAGATTAAATATGTGTTGATTGAAGATAAAATGATTTGTGGTAATATTTATTCAAGTTTTGATATAAATAAGAAGTCGGTTATGAGACGTCTATGGTAAGTTTGGTTTATTCAATGGGGGCCCATATGTCATCATCTAAGAGTCACTTTTGCCAATAGTAATTGCCTTTACCAGACGTAAAACCACTTGTCGTTTCATATTAAAGGCGTCGAACCAATTGTCGTTTCACATTACAAGCGTCGAACCAATTGTCGTTTCACATTACAGGCGTTGAACCAATTGTCGTTTCACATTACAGGCGTCGAACCAATTGTCGTTTCACATTACAGGCGTCGAACCACTTGTCGTTTCACATTACAGGCGTCAAACCACTTGTTATTTCACATTACAGGCGTCAAACAACTTTTCTTTTCACATCACCAGTCGTCAAGCCACTTGCCTTTGCACATTGCAAGGGCTAAGCTAGAAATGTTCTATAAATAGAAGCTTAATTCTTCTTTCATTCTCACCAATTCACTACAACTCACAAGAGAATTCTATAGAGAGAGAATCGGAGAGAAAGAAGAAGAGTATTCTGTTACTACACTATTTCAGTAAACAATCTCCTACTAAGGTAAGGGGTATTATTTCTTTCGTATTCATATAGGGATATTATTTTTGTTCAATATTCGTATGAAATAATGTTTTCTTCTATACTTTGTAGTATGTAAGTAATATTATTTCATTTCAGATTCTAAATTCTACACTCATGTTGTTAAGTATTACTTCTATACTCCTTGAAATTAGTAGAATATCATTGGAATTTGTGCTTCATCTAGTATCGTTTCACAAGGATATTTTTCTGAACATTCTTGTTAAAGTTTAATCTTTTCATGCCAAAGTACTATTCACGGGGTACTATTCATGAAGTACTATTCACGGGGTACTATTCATTACGAAAAATAATTTCTTTTCTGTCCAAATTATTTTTGATACAATATTATTCTTGAATTTTACTCCACAAGCAGTATCATGTTGACAATTTGGACATTATTGAATTTAGGATAAATTGAATTATAAATCTTGAAAATTTTTCCTTGCTCTCATTTAATTAAATTCTTATATCATTGTCATCATCCTCATGCTTATATTATGATGAAAGTCATCTTTGGCCGTAGTGCATAGATGGACTGTTGATTGGTATGATTATGACCAGGGATCATTCAGTATAATCATGACCCGAAATGTTATAAATGATGTGGTAAAAGTCATCATTGGCCCGTAGTGCATTGATGGACAGTTGTTGGGATGATTATGACCATTGGTGATAAAAATGAATATCCTTGGCCCGTAGTGCATGGATAATTCAGTGATGTGGATTATTTATTTAGCTGAGTCCCAACAATAAAATTGATGATAAACTTTTAAATCATAGAAGATAGTAGATATCATGCTCTACTTGACTCTTCTAATGGATTGCTTGTTCCGCTGCAGTTAAATTTGATGTTTATTATATTTTATCAGTTTAACATTGTTGAACTAATGATAATTTATTCTGCATTATCTTAGTCATAATATTTCTTACTGGGCTAGTTGAGCTCACCGTTTTTCTTTCATTGTTCTCTTCAGGAAATGAGAATATAGCAGGGACTAAGTCGGGAAATGGAGTGACGGTCCAGATAGGTGGCTATAGTAGTCCTCACTATTATGTGAAATAGTGTGATAATAATTGTAATGAGGAATTCATTTGAGTTTGTATACTCTCTACGAGACATTATCCGTGTTGAAACTCTCAGCTACGTTTTGTCGTACTGTATAATAGAAGTATGTATTTAAATTCTGTACCATGTATTTGGCGACTCAAGATGGGTGATGTATACCTATTTTGGGGGAGTCACAGTTGGTATCAAAGCTTAGGGATATGATTCCTGGCTGAGATGTGAGACTAGAACTAGGAGGGGAGAGACGGGTAATTCCTTCACTAGTATGACCTACCTAAGTTTAATTGTTATTTAATTGGTGGAATCGAATATATAGGGATAATATGTGGCATGACAATTAACCCTTGTTTTGTGGCAGTGTTTGAAAATGACATCCGAGAATGTTGAGAATAGCAATGGAGCACAGGAGACCGTTGAGTCACTACAGATCAATACCCAGGATAATGTGCATCAAGAAGGCAATAATCCTCAGGTAAACAACACAGACCAAACCAAATGATGAGCAGCGGAATGTTGGAGGCTTTACGCAATTCATGCAACATCGGGCGAGAGAGACTCCTGTCCAAAATACAGGTGGAAACACTGGCAACTCACGGATGGTCACCGCTAAGCAGTTTAAAGAACTGGGACCACCGGAGTTTATTGGAGAGCCAAAACCACTTAAGGCAAAGGCGTGGATAAAGTAGATCACCAAGATATTTGATGTCTTGGGATGCTCCGAGAAGCAAAAGATTCCCTTTGCCACCTTCATGTTGCGAGGAGAGGCAAATTACTGGCGGGAATTCGTATAACGTACCCAACCTGCCGCACTGAAGATGTCTTGGGAGAAGTTCCAAGAACTGTTTAACGACAACTACTTTCCCGAAAGTATTCGTCACATGAAGGAGGTGGAGTTTATCAAGCTGGAGCAAAACAATATGACCGTGTCACAATACGAAGCTAAGTTTGCCGAGTTGTCCCGATTTACGCCCCACTTGGTTGATAATGAGGAGAGAATAACACGGATGTTTCTAAGAGGTTTGAAACTTGAGATACGTCAATACCTAATTTCTCACAAACTGTGTTTGTATTCAGATGTTGTAAATAGGGCTCAATTATTGGAGCGCGATAATGAGTTAACCCAACCAAGAAAGAGCAGCCGACAAATCGATAATACCAGTGGTAGCAGTCATCGAAGCGGTGACAACAAACATGGAGGGAATCAACATGCGAAAATGGTAACCACTTGGTGGTAATCATGGCGAAGATAATAGAAGTGGAAATTTCAAGAAGAGGAAATTCAATAATGATGGAAAGATGTCGATTACCAAAGACATGTTGTTAAGGAAGGAGAAACGACCACCGATCGTATGTTACAAATCACGGAGGAGAGGGACATCGATCGATCAAACTATACACGATGATCAAAGCATGTTACAATTGTGGATGAGAAGGTCACCTAGCCCGATTTTGTCGTGCACCAAAGTCAAGTCCAGCTGGGATGGAGGCATCAAATACCGTCTCAGACAAGAGAAAACCAGTAGTTCAACGGAGAGCGTTTGTCCTAACCTCCCAAAAAGCGAGGAATCCGAACGAGGTGATCACGGGTAAGCTAATCATAAACTCTAGCGAAGTCTATACCTTATTTGATACCGGTTCTACCCATTCTTTTATTTCTCCTACTTGAGCTCAACGTTTAAATTTAACTCCAGAGAAATTAGACTTTGATTTATCTGTTGAAACTCCGTTGGGAGAAACCTTCATTACATCCACTAATTATAAGTCTTGTTGGATTCAAATCGGTGACCTCACGTTACCTGTCGATCTTATTTCTTTGAAAATACTTGCATTTGATTTGATTTTAGGGATTGATTGGTTAACCACTCATCATGCAAAAATTGATTATTTTTGTAAGGTTGTTAGGTTTCATATTCCTAACCAACCTATTATGCGAATTCAAGCAACCAAACCACTAAAGTCAGTCACTGTCATATCAAGTCATAAAACTATTCGTTTATTAAAAAACGGATGTCAAGTTTTCTTAGCCCATGTCACAGATTTAAACAAAAATACGTCAGATTTGAATGATATTTCTATTGTTAATAAATTTCTGACGTATTCCTCGAAGAACTTCACAGCTACCCTCGAGGCGTGAAATCGAATTTTGTATTGATCTTGAACCCGATACAAAACCCATTTCCAAAGCCCCATGTCGAATGGCTCTATTGAACTTGAGAGTTAAAAACCCAACTCCAAGAATTGTTGAACATCGGTTTCATTCATCCTAATCGTCTCCTTGGGGTGCTCTGTTACTATTAAGTAAAAAAAAGAAAGATGGAAGTATGCGACTTTGTATTGACTATCGAGAGTTGAATCATGTCACCGTCAAAAATAGATACCCGTTACCTCGAATTGATGACCTGTTTGACCAGTTGCAAGGTGCTAAATTTTTTTCAAAGATCAATCTTCGTTTCGGATATCATCAGTTAAATGTTAAAACTGATGACATTCCAAAGACTGCTTTTAGAACTCGGTACGGGCATTACGAATTCCTAGTCATGTCTTTTGGATTGACAAATGCTCCTACGGCCTTCATGGATATGATGAACCGAGTATTCAAGGAATATTTGGATTATTTTGTTGTTGTCTTTATTGATGACGTCCTCATATACTCCAAAAGCCGTGAAGATCATGAGCAACACTTGAGGCTAATACTCCAAAAGCTTTGTGAAAACAAGCTATATGCCAAGTTGAAGAAATACGAGTTCTGGCTTGAGGAAGTAGCATTCCTTGGGCACGTGATATCAAATCATGGGATATCTGTTGACCCGGCAAAGATTGAATCAATTCAAAGCTGGGAGCAACCTAAGTCAGTTACCGAAGTACGTAGCTTTCTGGGCTTAGCTGGTTATTATCAAAGATTCGTGGAAGGATTTTCTCGAATCGCTACTCCATTAACTCACCTGACTTGAAAAGATACAAAATTTGGTTGGAGTGAGGAATGTGAGAAGAGATTTCAAGAACTCAAGAGGAGACTCATTTCAGCACTTATTTTGACAATACCATCTGGTACGGAGGGATATGTCATCTACAGCGATGCTTCAGGCAGAGGTTTAGGATGTGTTCTCATACAACATGGGAAAGTCATAGCCTATGCCTCGCGACAACTCAAAGAATATGAGCGGAATTATCCTACTCATGATCTAGAGTTGGCAGCTATTGTTTTCGCACTTATAATCTAGAGGCATTACCTGTATGGGGGAGAAGGTGGAGATCTTTACGGATCATAAAAGCCTCAAATATTTCTTCACTCAAAAGGAACTCAACATGCGGCAACGACGTTGGCTTGAACTGTTGAAAGATTATGATCATACTATTCAATACCATCCTGGAAAAGCGAACGTGGTAGCTGACGCATTGAGTAGAAGATCATATGTAGGTACGAGTGCGATATTATCAACGCAAAGGCCCATTTTGTATGACTTGCAAAGGATGGAGATAGAGATAAAGACTACAGGGACCCACGTGATGATGGCAAATAAACGAGTATAACCGACTTTAATCGATAAAGTTAAAGTTGCTCAAGCTACGGACCTGGAGTTGATGCGTATGAAGAAGAAAGTGCAAGAAGGTGCTATTCCAGAAGTAAGAATTGATGAAGAAGAAATACTTTGATTAAACTCCAGAATTTGTGTTCCTAATGACCCTGATTTAAAGTATAAAATCATGATGGAGGTGCACAACACACCATTTGTAATTCATCCTGGGAGTACTAAAATGTATTATGATATTCGATAATATGAAGAGAGAGATAGCAGAGTTTATCTCAAGGTGTTTAACGTGTCAACGTGTTAACGTGTCAAGGCAGAGCATCAAGTGCCAAAAGGTCCATTGTAACCACTTGAAATTCCAGAATGGAAGTGGGAGCACATTACCATGGATTTTGTTACCAGTCTTTCCAAGGTTTCTGAAGGCATAGATGCAATTTGGGTCATTGTTGATAGATTAACCAAGTCTGCTCATTTCTTACCTATACAAGAAACTTATACACTTGAACGTCTTGCTCGTATGTACATAAATGAGATTGTAAGACTGCATGGTATGCCAATATCCATAGTTTCTGATCGAGACCCAAGATTCACTTCACGGTTTTGGGTTAATTTGCAAAAAGCTATGGACACAGATTTACGATTTAGTTAAGATATATCATCCTCAAGCGGACGGAAGGCGATCGAGAGGACTATTCAAACTCTGGAAGATCTATTAAGACTCTGTGTCCTTGACTTCAAAGGAAGTTGGGACAAGTTCTTACCATTGGTGGAATTCTCCTACAACAACAGTTATCAAGCAAGTATCGACATGGCTCCGTTCGAGGCCTTGTATGGAAGAAAGTGTCGTTCTCCAATATGCTGGGATGAGGTGGGTGAAGCAACGTTGTTGGGACCGGAATTGGTACGTATGACTACGGAAAAGATTCAAATGATCCGACAACGTATAAAGACCTCACAAGATCGACAAAAGTGTTATGTTGATCTTCATCGAAAGGACGTAGAATTCAATGTTGGAGAACATGTGTTGTTATGTGTTGCTCCATGAAAAGGTGTTACAAGATTTGGAAAGAGAGAAAAGCTCAATCATTGATTCATTAGCCCATTTGAAATCCTTGATCGAGTAGGAACTGTAGCTTATAGACTCGCCTTACCGCAAGTATGTCTCGTGTTCATAACGTTTTTCACATATCCATGTTATGTAAATATGTGGAAGACCCGAACCACATTATTGAGTTAGAACCAGACGAGATAGCGGAAGATTTAAAGTACGAAGAGGTACCTGTTAAAATCTTGGATAAGAAGGAACATATTCTACGCTCCAAGGTTATACCTCAAGTCAAAGTTTTGTGGAGAAACCACGATGTTGAGGAAATGACACAGGGAGTTAGAATCAAAATGAAATCAAGGTATCCTCACCTCTTGACATACCGGTATATACCCTAATTTTGAGGACGAAATTTCATAAGAAGAGGAAGTTGTAAGACCCCAACTTTCATAAATAAAGATTATTTTTCTCTAAATATCATTTTGAATATTATGGTGTGGATTTGACATAATGTTATAGTTGTGGGTAATATTTATAAATTTTGCAAAGTAAGAAAGTTGGTATAAAATATTCGTTTGGTCGAGGAATATTCTTTTTGTCGGAGAATATTCGTACGATAGCACAATCATTGATGGACCCCACAATAGAATTATTATTGGGAGTTAAAAACGACAAAAATATCTTTTTATAAAAATAACGGCGAAAGTTTTCTACCGTTAAGCTGTTGAAATACCCGTGGGTAAAAATACGATAATAAGCGTGGTTGCATAGTAGCACACGGTATTGATTATTGATGCTTACGTGAAAGCCACTCGATTATACTCAATTATTGCTATAGTAATTGCTGCATAGTATCTCATATTATTGATTCAATTATTATCACAGTATCATCTGCATAATATTTTATATTATTAAATCAATAATTGAGACGACAAAGTTATTCATATTATTATTTGCAATATTGACGATGTCTAGAAAATTCTGTCAAGAGAGGTTTGGTCACCTAATTGCTCGCCAATAGGGAGAAATCCTTATCGAAAAGCCCCCTCTTTCCTGGGAATGATCTGGTTGTTAAATATTGTGAGTTATAATATTAATGATGAATAATTGTTAAAAGATTAAATATGTGTTGATTGAAGATAAAATGATTTGTGGTAATATTAATTCAATTTTTGATATAAATAAGAAGTCTGTTATGAGACGTCTATGGTAAGTTTGGTTTATTCTATGGGGGCCCATATGTCATCATCTAAGAGTCACTTTCGCCAATAGTAATTGCCTTTACCAGACGTCAAACCACTTGTCGTTTCATATTACAGGCGTCGAACCAATTGTCGTTTCACATTACAGGCGTAGAACCAATTGTCGTTTCACATTACAGGCGTTGAACCAATTGTCATTTCATATTACAGGCGTTGAACCACTTGTTGTTTCACATTACAAGCGTCAAACCACTTGTTGTTTCACATTACAGGCTTCAAACCACTTTTCTTTTCACATCACCAGTCGTCAAGCCACTTGCCTTTTCACATTGCAAGGGCTAAGCTATAAATCTTCTATAAATAGAAGCTTAATTCTTCTTTCATTCTCACCAATTCACTATGACTCACAAGAGAATTATATAGAGAGAGAATCAGAGAGAAAGAAGAATAGTATTTTGTTACTACACTATTTCAGTAGCCAATCTCCTACTAAGGAAAGGGGTATTATTTCTTTCGTATTCATATATAGGGATATTATTTTTGTTCAATATTAAGTATGAAATAATATTTTCTTCCATACTCTAGTAGTATGTAAGTAATATTATTTCGCTTTGATTCTGAATTCTTCTCATGTTGTTAAGTATTACTTATACTCCTTAAAATTAGTAGAATATCCTTGAAATTTAAGCTTCATCTAGTATCGTTTCACAAGGATATTTTTTAAAACATTCTTGTTAAAGTTTAATCTTTTCATGTAGGAGTACTATTCATTCATGACAAAAATTAATTTCTTTTCTTTTCATCCAAATTATTTTTGATACAATATTATTCTTGAATTTTACTCCACAAAGCAGTATCATGTTGACAATTTGGACATTATTAAATTTTGAATAAATTGAATTATAAATCTTGAAAATTTATCCTTGCTCTTATTTAATTAAATTCTTATATCATTGTCATCATTATCATGCTTATATTATGATGAAAGTCATCTTTGGCCGTAGTGCATAGATGGATTGTTGATTGGTATGATTATGACAAGGGATCATTCGGTATAATCGTGACCCAAAATGTTACAAATAATGTGGTAAAAGTCATCATTGGCCCGTAGTGCATTGATGGACAGTTGTTGGGATGATCATGACCATTGGTGATAAAAATGAATATCCTTGGCCCGTAGTGCATGGATAATTTAGTGATGTGAATTATTTATTTAGCTGAGTCCCAGCAATAAAATTGATGATAAACTTTTAAATCATAGAAGATAGTAGATATCATGCTCTACTTGATTCTTCTAGTGGATTGCTTGTTCCGCTGCAGTTAAACTTGATGTTTATTGTATTTTATCAGTTTAACATTGTTGAAGGCTAATGATAATTTATTCTGCATTATCTTAGTCATAATATTTCTTACTGGGCTAGTTGAGCTCACCCTTTTGCTTTCATTGTTCTCTTCAGAAAATGAGAATATAGCAGGGACGAGTCGGGAAATGGAGTGACGGTCCAGATAAGTGGCTATAGTAGTCCTCACTATTATGTGAAATAGTGTGATAATAATTGTAATGAGAACTTCATTTGAGTTTGTATACTCTCTACGAGACATTATCCGTGTTGAAACTCTCAGCTACGTTTTGTCGTACTGTATAAAAGAAGTTTGTATTTAAATTCTGTACCATGTATTTGGCGACTCAAGATGGGTGATGTATACCTATTTTGGGGGCGTCACACACAACTATAACATTATACCAAATCCACACCTTATTATTCAAAATAATATTAAGAGAAAATTAAATCTTTATTCATAAAAAGTTGAGGTCTTACAACTGCTACTTCTAGTCAATCCACGCTCAAAAAGATTTGATGCTAGTGGAGTATGCCAATATCACTCCCACTCTCGCGATCACAGCATTGAGGAATGCAGGACACTCCGCCACCTTATTCCAAACATGATCGACAACGGTGACCTGCAAATGGCAGACAATGACGGTGTATCATTTGAGAGTGGGAACACCTTTCCTCCTGGATGGAAGGAAGTTGTAGTAGTTATATCCTCTGAAGGAGACTTGACTGCCACACCCCTTACAATTCCACCAATTCATCTTAAAGGAGTTGAAAATCCTTTGAAAGTGGCTACACCAAAGCCAATCATATTGCCATTCAGGCCACAATATCCTGTCATCAGCCTTAAAAAAGTCCCATGGAATTATGGAGAGGCTGAAGGATTAATATCAAATACAACTGCTGCAATGTCTAAAGAAAATCCACTTTATCTTCCTCAACAAGTGATGAAACCTATCATCAGGTCTAAGGGGAAAGTCCCCAAGGAGAAGATTGAAGAATTCCTCTACAAGATGGGACACAATGAAGTCAAGGTAGTTCAAAGCTTGAAAGAAGCTCCACAATAGATCTCTATTATAGACTTGGTTTTCTCTTCAGAAGATCACCAAAAGGTCTTGCTGAAAATATTAGAAGAAGCCCACTTGCCAAAGATAGTGGATGTTGAAAAATTCCATCATCTGGTAGATCACATCTTCAATAGTAATGTGCTATCCTTCACTGATGATGACATACCTCCCGAAGGGATGGGTCATTGTAAATCATTGCACATAGCGGTCGGAGGAGAGCAAATAGAAGCAGTTGGAGCGGGAGCCGTAATCGGTACATCCTCCTCCTCGTCCTCAACATCCGGTACCTCAACCCGGATAGGACGAATCACTGACTCCGTCAACCGACGAGGCTGTCGAGATGGGCGAGGCTGAGACACATTAGAAGCTCTCCTCCTCACACCTGAAGAGGTCCTATGGGAGCTACTCGGCTGGTCTGGATCCATATATCTGGACAAAAGTCTCCAAATCACCTCAGAAAGGGTATGGTAAATTCTAACCTGGAGCTCATTAAATGCATTTCATGACCATATGCATGCATGCGTTACTTTAATATACGACTACGGTAGAGTTAAAAATGCATGTTCATTCAATGCCTAGACTCTTGGAAAAATTTAGCCAGAGTCTCCATTGTAAAAAGGACTATCCACATGCACGTAGGCATGACTAGGTGGCCATTTAGTAGCACACCAACTCACAATCATAAACATTCTATATGCATGAAAATGTCAAAGTCATAATCCATAAAGGTAGTCTAATTACCAGGATTACTTTGTTTTGTAACTTTTTCTCATTTGTCCTAAAATAAGATAACAAATAGCAAAAAAAGGTGCCAATTTGGCTGCTTCAAAAGTCAAAATTTTTCACATCAATATGTTTAGCATGGTTAAATACTAACATTTACTATGTTGAATATTTTTTATCAAGTCATATGAGCATGCATAATCACTACTATGTGTTTAGAAGCATTTTATGTGATAACTCATTTTCCAAGGAACAAAAATGGAAAAGAAGACATGCATACATTACTAGGATAGTGCAGAACACTTGTACGGTGACGGATTCTGCAGAAAATAGCCCGAAATCAGTACATCTGAAGAAGAACTCTCGGATTCTCTATGCGGCTTCAAACTAAAAATGACTTATGAAAGGGAAAGGAGCTTGACGTAGACCCACGGATGGCCGTGGGTCTACCTGCGGCTGTCCTAGGTGGGTCTTACCCCCTCCGGCTGGATCAAATTTGAGTTGCAAAGGAGGACCCACAAGCTGAAAAGTCAAATCAGGAAAAAAGACGCTATGTGATTAAGTAAAAAAGCTTGAAATCCTGATTTTCAGAGACCAAACTGCGAGTCTATATATCACTCATTGGTATTCACTTAAACACAGGGTTCACAATATCGATGATCATAGCTGTTGCAAGTTACACTGGGTAATACCTTGCGAAGGTCCAATGCCATCAAGTTGGGGTCGTAACTCCAATCACGAACATACATTTCATTAAAAGTTTCTCCCCAGCAGGGATTTTATAGATGTTCATTCGTTGAAGAACATTTCAACGAAGGTCAAGCAGCCTTGATGTTATCTGTCGTTGGCAAGCAAATCCAATGAAGCATCGGAGGTGGTTCGATGATGTTTATCCTTTGAAGTACATTTCAACGAAAGTCAAGCAGCCTTGACGTTTTTAGCCGTTGGTAAGTAAATCCAACGAAGCATCGGAGGTGGTTCGATGATGTTCAGCCATTGAAATACATTTCAATAAAGGTCAAGCAGCCTTGATATCATCAGCCGTTAACAAATAAATACAGCAAAGCGTCGGAGATGGCCCAATGATATTAGCCGTTGAAGCACATTTCAACGAAGGTCAAGCAGCCTTGATGTTTTTAGCCGTTGGCAAGTAAATCCAGCAAAGCATCAGAGGTGGTCCAATGATTTCCAATAATGGTATCCATTGAAGTACATTTCAACGAAGGTCAGGCAGCCCTGACAACACAGATTGTTGGCAGTAACTCCAACAAAACACTGGAAAGACCTAGCGATACAAACCAGGGAAAACCATCCTCATCGGGGAGAACAGATGATGGAATCTGTTATACAAATCTATATCAAACAGAGCACAACTCCCCAAGAGTCTCTCGTATAATAGAAGAACATATTCGGTAAAAAGTCTGCACTGAGGGTTAAGGACTTTGATGATAGCCCCAATGTTAACATCATATGGTCTCATTTATGGAGCAGCCTCCATTCCCTACACTCAGCATACATTTGCATCATGCTGCATTATATTTGCATCATGATCATCTTGTCATATTTTAAGTTTCTAGTAATCTTTATCCTATCCATGCCATTACATTGCATGAATATGATAAAGAAGGGCATCTCTAGACACTCAAAATTTTGCATTCCTGTTACTAACCCTGCAGGAGGGCAAAAATGTATTCTAGAGATAACCCTGGAAGTCAAAATAGCTCAATCCCGAAGATAATCTTGGGATACTCAGTTTTCAATCTCAGAGACAACCCCGAGATACTCAGTTGTAATCCCGTAGATAACCCCGGGAGATTCTGTTCCAACCTCGAAGATAACCCCGAGGGATGCAGTTCAAGTTCCAGAGATAACCCCAGAATAGTCAGTTTCAACCCCAGGACACTCAGTTCCAACCCCGAAGATAACCCCGGGAGGTCAAGGCAATCTCAAAGACAACCCTGAGGACGTTCAGCACTCATAACAACCCAATCTCAGAAATAATCCTGAGCAACGACTACTACATCTGCATAGAGCTGGAAATAACCCCGGTGAGGGGCAAAATTGTCATTTTGCCACCTCAATACTACATTCACGTCATCTCAACATCATTTCATCCCATACGTCATACGAAGATGTTCCACAAGAATCAAAGCTCTAATCCCGAGTGACTACTACACAAGACAGCACACTGGATGGAATTTGAAGACTTGAAGATCTAGTAATGGACCCATCTTCCCGGCTTCGTACAACCATGTCATTGTGTAGCTCTCGACAACAACATTCTGGAAACGTATAGTACGCCTCAATTGGATGCCTGGATTGAAAGTTATGAAGGTTCGAGTGGACAGCACGTTGCACGAGTGCACGTTCTTCGAGCATGCGGGACCCATATGGCCCGGGGCAACCCGGGAAGCCACAGGTAGACCCGCGGACATCATGTCTATAAATAGAGGCCTTGGGTTTCTTATTTTAAGAAAGAGAAGAGCGAGAAAACCCTATCCATTTCAATTCTTAAACACTTCTAGAGTGCTCTAAACTGAGTGATTCTTCTTTCTGAACTCTTGTAAGCTCATGTTTTGCTACATACTAAAATTTAACCGGTGGAAATCGAGTTTTCAGGCGTCAAAAGCTATCTGAAGTCTTCTTGGCAGCCCATTGTAAGATATTTCAGATTTTAAAGCTTTTCATCACTTCTTTATATATATATCTACTCACATTGAGAGTCACGTCGTGTGGGTATCCCCGAATCGTCGACCCGTGGCTTTTCATTGCTTATATATATATATATATATATATATATATATATATATATATACATCAACTGCCACGAAGTAGACTCCAAGTACAACTTAAAATGTATATATATATATATATACATACATACAACAGTTATTTAGCCTACGGGTTAAATTTGCCTAAATCTGGCTATTTCTCCCTTTGACCGGTTTATGGTGACTAAACTGGAACCGTTGAAGCTGGAATACTTAGATTTACTCAAATCTAATTCGTTTTCTAGCTTTTGCTACCGGCTAGATTTGTCTCAATCTGGCTATTTCTCACTTTAACCAATTCATGGTGACTAAACTGGAACCAATGAAGCTGAAATATTTTAGATTTATTCAAATCTAGTTCTTATTTTAGCTTTTGTACATATTACTTGTTTATGTGAGCCTAGGAATCATGTGATCACAGATTCAATTTCTGAATCTCGATTCGGTTCCCGTGATGGACATTTTCAACTGCAGCCAACTTGTAAATTATTCACGGTGTCTGAACTTCCTTAGATGGCTCCCATGCTCACAAGGAGTTCAGCACTTCTATGTATCATATTTTCTCAAAGATGCTTCGCATCTTGAAAATAAAAGCAACCAAGCTGAACACATAATAAAATGGAAGTATCAAATGCCTTAATTACTATTGAGCACAAGAGTTTGAAAAACCTATTTTACAAACATCACTGCCCTATCTCGTTAAAATTAAACTTTTATACAAAAGTCAAACTCTTTGTATATAGGTGCAAACGAGGCATCTACTTCCAAATAACTGCACATAGACCTACTCACACACACATTTAGAAAAAGTTTAAATTGGAAAGTGGCGGTAACCGTGTTATCACGGAAGTCGTGGGGTGCCTAACACCTTCCCCCCGCTTAATCAAAGCCCCCGGACCCTAACGAATTTTGATTTTGCAGACCAGTTAAACAATGTCACATCACTAGGTCTATGTGCAAACCTTTTCTCGGTTGAGTTGGTGCAACCATTTAAAATACCAACTGGCGACTCTTATAGTCAAATCGTCGACATATACATGTCGGACCTTTTCAAACTTGTTTTTTAAAACAAATCTCACCTAACATGAGAACACCAAAAGATAAGAACAGAAAGGGACAAATAAAAATTCTGACGTCGACAATTCTTATATGGAAGTAATATTTCTAGGAACATTGTTACGTAAAATATTAATTAATCTTAAATTTATTTTAAGTAGTGAGCATAATATTATGAAGTGAAAATTTTCAAAGAGATTTCAATTATTTTAAAAGTGTAGGGGTGATTCTTTAACATTTTTATTTATGGACTAAATTTGGCCTTTGAACTATTTGGAGCATAATTTTATTTATGTAAGAAATAGTAAGGCTTATGGATTTCTTGTTGTGAAATTCAATTTGATTATGTAGTATTATGAAATGAAAGTGTTTGTAACACAAACTTATGAATAATATTGAAATGTGAACTTATTTCACTTAATTAATTATCTAAGTTTCTACAAAGTTATAAGTTGAACCTAGAAGGAACAATATTGATTTGGTGAAAGAAATCAATATAATAATTTGGTAAATAAAATACCTATTTTATTAGCCTAAATATGATCCAAAATATTTACAGGGATTTAGTTAAATAGTGAGATTGAAAATAAAGCTATAAATATTTATTTGTTTACACTAATAATATAATTGTATAAACTATAATGTAACACCCCCTTCTCGAAAAAGAAAGGGAGGTCATGTGCGAAGCACAACAAACCTCAAAATAAGTAAACAGAGCACAAACAACTTCAAAATATTAATAGTGATATCCATCAATGAAGTACTAAATACAATTCTCCAACTAGAGTCAAAATAATCAAAACTAAAAAAAATTGAATCAACCTAGATGGTCAAGACAACATTCTCATCACACTAGCCCTTAATCACCCCTGCAAACCTGCCAAAAGAAAAACACAGCATGAGCCAATTGCCCAGTACGGATACAGATATACAAAAGATATACAACTGATATACGAAAATAATTGAGACAAAATACTAAACAAAGCCTCAAGTGTAAATACGGACGAAAATATAATCTCCAAAGATCTGAATGGAATATATCTGAATAAAAAAAATTGACGAAACCAATAGAAGAATAAAGAAATAACGAACTGAAGTAACTAACTCAATGAATTGAACTGAACTGAAACAAACAAAACTAATACAATAAAATAATAGGCTGAATCAAATGGTTGAGTTTTATTTCATGCCGAGTGAGCTTAAAAATATATATTGCCACACAGGTAAGTCAAAACAATGCCACACAGGCAATTGTCAAAATAATGCCACATAGGCAAGTCAAATGATGCCACACAGGAAACCAAAATAATGCCATACAGGCAAATCACACATTGGACCGCGAATCCAAATGTATGCAAATCGGATATGTGTGTTTGGCACAACATCACAAATCCGGAGAACAAAAACTAGGGTTAACACATACGCCTCCCACAACAAAACACCAAATGGCCCACTTCCTCCGAGACCCCAAAGCGAGACGCCAGGACTAATCACACCGCCACGAAAAGTGTCATGCCTCTCGTGCCAAGACGACATACCTGTGGTACCCCCACAGGTGGTTATAGCTCATGTATACCCTACAGTATATTCTAACAAAAATAATATGTCACAACACATGCGACATAATACCAACAAAAGGGTTCTATATGTACATGTTAAACCAAATCAAATTATAGTCACAAGGTCTCAAAAAGAAGGTAGCAACATGTACCGCTCTACAATTATCAAAAATAAATACTAAACATGATATCCTAATTCAAAGAGTACAAATACGAGTCATGTGTATCAACTCCAAAATGAAACTAATATATATATTTCACGGGAACAATTTATGTGAAATCATAATTCGAAATAAAGAAACAAACGAACAAATCAAATTTAACAAGAGTATCGCTGAAAGAGTATGGAATCCGTACCTGATACTTCCAAACCATTTATAGCACACTCCACAAAATCTTACCCTCAAATGCCAACGATATCAAATACGAAACGTTATTCATCACCTAAACATATTCACCTCAAATTAAATATAATCCAATTCAATAATTCCAAAATAATTCATAATCTATTTAATATGCCTTTAATCATCGCCTTATATCAATTATTAATACTCTAAAATTTATATTCAAATATAACTCTTTAAGTTCCTTTCGTCCAACTAATTACACAAATTAATAATACTAAATGTAAGTACATTTATAAAAATATGAACACTTCTATTTGATACGACTATAAAATATAATTACTTATAATATTAAGATTTAATTCATTCCATATAATCTCACATATTTATTTGTATAACATCTCTTGCAAATTATGCAAGTTTTCATAAACTTTAATTACTACTGCTATATATTTTTTTTTTTTTTTAAAGAAATCATCAATTTATTATTTTAGGATCTCCAAAATCAATCACGTACTACTCCTCCGCTTCAATCTGATTGGAATAAAGTGATTATAATAATAAGTACATCCGTATAAGTATTACATTAATAAATAAACTCTCCCATCTTTAAAGATCACTCTTAGTTCTTGAATTACAAAAGTACTTGCTCATGATGAAAAAAAACAACATACTAAATTTAATAATTTAATATGGAACCACGTGATTTATCCCCACTTTATATAATGTATAATATACTTACTTATTACTGATGAAATTTCCCCACTAGTGATCAAAATCTCTAGTCTTTCTTCACCCGAGCTCCCTTTGTAGCTGTTCCCTTTATCCCCAAAGTAGCCACCTCTTCTTATTCAGTTTGTATAATGAAGTAATATTAGGTTTAGCTATTTATTAGTGAAGTTGCCCTAATAAACTTTTATTTGGGTTAAATTAATATTAAGGCCCAAGTTTTAACCACATAATATTATCTATCACTTATTAATATTTATTAGCCCACATAATTTAAATGACTACATTGACCCAATTTAAAGACAAAAAAAATTCAAACAATATATTTAAAACACAAACATAAATACTTCTTCTTCTTTTTCCGGGTATTACATATAATGTGATAGTTTTTGTGTATATTAATCAAATGTTGATCATTTTACTTAGTATTGTTAAAGTAAACGAGTTTAAGACATCATTTTTTTGTCTTTATGATGAAAGACCTGTAAAATAGATGTTATCTTATTATCATGTGAAAATTAGTTAGTGTTTCAACTAAACCAATTTAATTGTATTGATGAACTAAGTTTGATAATCTTGAGATTGAAGAATTTAGTAATTCTTTAATAGTGGTGGTACACTAGAAGTTAATTCTGATATAGATATTGCAAAACTGAAGTACACATGCGCTAGTGAGAGCCTTATGTTTGATATGAAATGCATGAGATCAAATATTACCTATTGTTTTAAAATTAGTATACTAGTGTGGTTTAAAATTGGTTTTTGTTAGATTTCTCAATATTTTAATTAATCACATAAATGTCACTTATATTTTAGTGAGGGAAATTATAAATTCACAAGTAGGTGAATTTTCACTCAATATTGAGTATTGCTTCTTAGATGAGTAAGAAACAAATGAGTATTTCTCATTCAATATTTGTATGGGTCTAATGTGTAATATCCCGAGTGTTAATGTAATTAAGTATATGGAAATGATCCTTAGAAAAAGAAATGAATATGTTAAAGAATATGTAATATTTAGTATCGAGTCCAAATAAAGGCTATGAGAATAAAACTTATAGGAGGTTGTTGAGGAAATCAAATGGAATAGGAAATATAAAATTTATAATAAAGTGATGTGTTGAAACTATTCAACGATAATTTCAAAAGAGAATGGATAATTTCAAAAGAGAATGGATGAAACCCGAGTAAGGAAGGTTGCGATAATTCCGAGGACGAAATCTTTATAAGGGGGAAAATATGTGACAACTCGAATTTTCAAAAATTATTAAAATAAGAATTTATTAAATAAAATTCTTATTATGGGATGTGTTATATATTTTGAAATATTTGATTTTGTGTTAGAAAATTAAATGGATATGAGATTTAACAGTTAAGTAAACTATTAAAGAAAATGAAGAAAGTTAGTTACAAAAAAAAGAAATTAACTGAATAATAATGATTATTATTCCTTGATTGGCAATTATATGAATTAAGTTTCGTAAATAATGTGGGTGATTCACTTAATTGAAATAGTGAATTAATGTGAATATATTTGTTTTAATAATATGAGAATTAATATGTTGCATATAGTGTAATGGCTTAATATATTATATTATGCGAAGGAAAAATGGATTGATCTATGTGATGAGAAATAACCAATATATTTATAAATAAATATTGGTGTTAGGGTTAATGAATTAAATTAATATTTAACTCGTGACTAGATGTACAGATTAAATGAATTGTCTTGGGACAATTTATAAAAGGAAAGAAGTTAAATGATTATATATAATAATTGTATAATTTATTAAAATGATTATTGGAATAAATAGTAATTATTCTAATTGAAATGTTTATAAAGATTCATAATGTATGGTATAATAATTATACATAATATATTTGTGTAATTATTCGGTGTAGCTAGCTAAATAATTTAGCAGTATAGTAAAAGTGTGACACTTAGAGGAGAAGGGGATATATTATATAGTATGAAATAAAATGAAAACAAATTAGTAAAAGGTTATTTGAGTTCTAGCCAAACATGGCCTAGAGACCCTTTGTATTTCTAACTGACAAGTCCATTTGTTTTGATAACTGGCTAAACCACGTTAAAGTGGTGGTCAGTTTATTTGCTAAAACAGAGGTAGAGAGAGTATTTGAGAAATTTGAGAAGAAGCTTGGAGGAATCAAGGAAGAAGAAGAAGGTTTCTCATCATCTAATCAAGTTTAAGAAGAATCAAAGGTATTCATCTAGTTCTAAAATTCTAATTTATATAGTTTCTCAAGTTCTTCACTTAATAAGCTATTTTGGTTGGGTGATTTGAAGATATGTTGTTGATAAGTAGGTTTTATACCTACTTATTGGTTACCAACTCATGAGAATTATGATCAACTTAAGTAGTTTTATTGTGTTTTATTTGCAATTTATGTTTATTTTGCAGTATGCACAGCTGGAACTCCCATAGAAACATAGGGGCATGCAAAGGCATGGAATGGCATGAAATGGCATGGAGATAGCATTAACATAGCACGATGGACTTGAGCAAGAATGTAGATAGCAGTTGGACGTGAGCAGGTGAGAAGGAAGATCAAGTAAGAAGTAGAGTGGAGAAGGAAAGAGTTGAAGAAGAAGGAAGCAACAAACAGCAGCAACAACAAGAAGCTAACAGATTGCAGTTAGCGATAGCAGTGGCCTTGGCTACCGCCATTACAAATCAAACATGGCGCTACCACTAAAGAGAAATCTACAGAGGCGATAAGATACCACGCTACCGCTCCTCAAGAATAAAGGGTCATGGCGCACCCACGCCATGCATACGCCAGACTCCTCACAAAGACAATCAAGGCCGATCTACAAAGATACTACTTTATCTTGGCCGCCGCTTAGTCATATTCTATTTAAATTGCTGACTTTTTGTAATTTGAATTGGAGCGTGTTTTGCTCATCTAAAATGATATGGTTGGTTACCAAACGTGGTTTTCAATGATTCATTACTGTTCTTAGGTTTAGACTACTCTAGAGAGAGTGAGAGCATTTGATTACTACTTTAAGCTCATCTCTTTAATTAGATTGCTTAATAATTATTAGTTTTGCATTCTGGAGATTTTTGTTGATTTGAACAAGCCTAGAAACAGACTTTGCAGCAAGAATTTATAGATTTGATTTCTCAATTCTCTTTAATCTCTTGTTTACATTGTTCATTTCCATGTTTTGCTTAAATCTCATAATGGCTTTTGGTTCAGAAATGAACTAAGTTTCATTATGGGATTCTAATGGATTTTGATGCGTTGTTTAAATATGTATACCTGATTGTAATGTTGCATATTTATCAGTGGCATGCCCATTATGATTGTTCTAAATGCTTGATCACCATTCATACTAATTGCTTGTATGGATTTGGAAAATGAAATATAAGTGTAGATTAAATCAAAATGGCATATGTTCATGAGGCTGATTTGTTTAAGCTTTGTGATTCGTGGCCTGGATAGGCATATACCGGTCCACCTTGTGTAGTCATGAAGAGAGCTTGCACTTAAAATCATTATTGTTGTAAATTCAAATAGACATATAGTGAGTTTGGTAGTTGTGATGCTTACATGAATTTTATCAATTTTGGATTTTGTGTAAATTGGACATAGTTCATTGAGAAATGGTTATGTTCCACTTTTGTGCTCTTGACTAGCTTTCCATAATAAATAATTAAACATTAAATGATATTAGAATCCCATTTCTCTCCAATTTGATTACATTATTTTAGTATTTATAATTTTTGTGTTGATGATTAATTTAGAATTTAATTTAATTGTAAGATGATCATTTAAGCATACAAATTCAGTGATTAAGTTGTTGCATGATAATTTAGATTTATCACCTTTCTCCGTGGGATCGATACTTTCTTACTTTGTACTACTTGTTGACCCATGTATACTTGCATGAGTTAGAGTCCGTTTTGATAAAACAAAAAGGAGGCAACAAGTTTTTGGCGTCGTTGCCGGGGAAAGGCGTTTATTTTTAATATTGTCGTCATCAGCTAAAGCTAAATTTGTGTGACTTAGACAATTCTATTCTTTTCTTATTTCTATTTTATTTTTGTTTGTATTTTAGGTACTTGTGTACATTTTATGCACACGCGATCGACAAACTCTGAATTGGTGTCTGCACATGATAATATCAACGACAGAGGTTGGAAGTCGAAAGCACATAGGAATATACAAGTAGATTTTGAAACTTCAACATCTAATATGGCAGAAGAGCCTAAAGAAGAACAGCATAGTGCCTTAAGGGACTACTCGATGCCTAAGATTAATGAGTTGCAGTCGAGCATAGTAAGGCCAGTTATAGCAGCCAACACATTCGAGATCAAGTTGGGAGCTATTCAGATGGTTCAAAATATGGTTCAGTTTGGAGGTGTTGCTGCAGATGACCCGATTGAGCATCTATTGAGCTTCATAGAGATATGTGACATTTAAGTACAATGGGGTGTCAAAGGATGCAATTAGACTCAGGCTGTTCCCATTCTCTTTGCGGGATAAAGCTAGAAGTTGGATTCATTCATTGCTAGTGGGGTCTATCACTACATGGGAGGACTTAGCACAGAAGTTCTTAGCTAAATTTTTCCCAATGGCTAAGACAACAAATATGAGGACTGCGATCTCCCAGTTTGAGCAACAACAGGGTGAATCATTATATGAAGCCTGGGAATGCTACAAGGACATGCTAAGGAAATGTCCCCATCATGGAATGCCGGATTAGATGGTAATCAATACTTTTTACAATGGATTGGGTTGGCAGTCTAGGCCGATAGTGGATGTTGCTGCGGGAGGAGCCTTATGGGCTAAGAGTTATGAAGAGGCTTATGATCTTATAGAGACAATGACAGCTAATGATTTTCAGAATCCTACAGCCAAGATGTCACAGCCTAAAGTTGCGGGATTGTTAGAGAAGGATGCTATTACGCAGTTGTCAGCTCAGATGGCAACTATGGCAAAGAAAATTGATTCTTCGGCAGAGAGTAAGGTAAATCCAGTTGCTTATGTATGCGAGATATGTGCGGAGTCAAATCAAACCGATCAGTGTGATATCAGTTCAGAATCGGTGCAATTCGTGAGTAACTACCAAAAGCCTCAGAATTAGTTTTAGAACTCTTACCACCCCCAACAACCGCAACCATCCCAATTTCAGCTGGAGTAACAACCAAAACAATCAACATAAACAAAATCAACAATTTCAATCTCAAAATCAGTATCAATCACAACCATCTCATCAACAATATGCACCGAAACCACCCTACCCTCCTGGATTTCAACAACAACAGCAACATCATCAACCACATGCACCTCAGATAGAGAAAAAGTTAGAAATGAAGAAGATGATGCTCAAGTACATAGAAAATACATAAGTGATGATCAAGAGCCAAGCAGTGGCTATAAAAAATTTGGAAACTCATATCGGCCAAATGGCAAATTCACTGAACAACAGACCACAAGGGACATTGTTGAGTACAATAGAAGCCAATCCAAAAAGAAAGGGTAAAGAACAGTGTCAGGCCATTACCTTAAGATCAGGGAAGCAAACTGCATGATTGCAGCATGGCGCGCTCGCGCCACTTTTATAAAGGGAAGACGCGCGGCCGCGCGATGATGAAGGTGGTTCTGATGAAAGTTTGTGTAAAGGAGGTTCTGAACAAGGGGAAGTAGAGAAGAATAGTGAAGACTTAACTGAAAAACCAGTGAATAGACGACAACTTGCACATCCCCATGTTCCATATCCACAAAGACTACAGAAACAAAGGGAAGATAAGCAGTTCAACAAGTTTTTGGAGGTGTTCAAGAAGCTACAAATCAATATACATTTCGTTGAGGCATTGGAACAAATGCCAAGTTATGCAAAGTTCATGAAGGGGATATTGTCAAGGAAGAAGAGATTAGAAGATTTCGAGACTATAGCTTTGACTGAAGAATGTAGTGCAGTGCTTCAACGCAAGTTACCTCCGAAGCTAAAGGATCCGGGCAGCTTCACGATACCTTGTTCAATTGGAAAGATGTCTTTCAGTAGATGTCTGTGTGATTTAGGGGCGAGCATCAACTTGATGCCTTTATCAGTTTTTAATCAGTTGGGATTGCCGGCTCCAAGACCAACAAATATTTCTTTACAGCTTGCTGACAGGTCCATTACTTATCCAAGGGGTATTGTAGAAGATGTGCTGGTTAAAGTGGACAAATTCATTTTCCCAACTGATTTCATCATCTTGGATTATGAAGAAGATAGAAGCATACCTATCATCCTAGGGAGACCATTCCTAGCCACAGGACGCACTTTAATAGATGTTTAGAAAGGTGAGTTGACAATGAGAGTTCATGATCAAGAAGTCACCTTCAACGTGTTCAAGGCTATGAAGTTTCCTACAGATGAAGAATAATGTTTTAGGATTGATATGGTGGACAAGATGTTGAATGATGAAGTAGAGAATTTGGTGGAAAATGAGCCTTTAAAAAGTGTTATTTTGGGAAATTCAGAGATGGAAGATGATGAGGTTGCAGAATTTGTACAGATACTTGACACAGTGCCACGATTTTGAAAAATGAATATTCTTGTCGAGCCACTAAAAAATGCTGGAGAGACATCAGCAAGACTCAAGTCATAGCTTGAGATACCTCCAGAACTTGAATTGAAACCTCTTCCAGACCACTTGAGGTATGCATTTTTAAATGATAATTCAAAGTTACCTGTTATTATTTCTTCTGCACTAACATCTTATCAGGAAGAAAAGCTGCTAAGAGTTCTAAGAAAGTTTAAATCAGCCATTGGATGGACCATAGCAGATGTCAAAAGGATCAGCCCATCATTCTGTATACACAAGATCCTGCTGGAAGATGATAGTAAACCCTCAGTGGAGCAACATCGGAGACTTAATCCAATTATGAAAGAAGTGGTAAAAAGGAAGTTCTGAAGTGGTTGGACGCAGAATAATATATCTGATCTCAGACAGCTCTTGGGTGAGCCCGGTACAGTGTGTGCTAAAGAAAGGGGTAATGATCATAGTCTCCAATGAGAACAATGAATTGATACCGACTAGGACAGTGATGGGGTGGAGAGTCTGCATGGACTATCGCAGACTTAATAAAGCTACAAGGAAAGACCACTTCCCACTTCTATTTATTGATCAGATGTTGGACAGACTAACAGGTCATGAGTACTATTGCCTTTTGGATGGGTATTCAAGCTATAATCAGATTGTGATAGCTCCAGAAGACCAGGAAAAGATAACTTTCACATGTCCATACGGAACATTCGCTTTCAGAAGGATGTATTTTGGGTTGTGCAATGCACCGGCCACATTTCAGAGGTGTATGGTGGCAATCTTTTCGGATATGGTGGAGCATATTTGGAATTTATTTGATTTGTGTTTAAAGAATTTAGTGATGGTATTGAAAAGATGTGTTGAAACAAATTTGGTTTTGAATTGGGAAAAGTGCCATTTTATGGTACAAGAGGGTATCATCTTGGGACACAAGGTTTTGAAGAAAGGATTAGAGGTGGACAGGGCCAAGTTAGAGACAATTGAGAACTTGCCTCCACCCACTTTTGTTAAAAGTGTTCGCAGTTTTTTAGGGCATGCAGGCTTCTACAGGAGGTTTATTAAAGACTTCTCCAAGATCACTGCATTTGAGCATTTGAAAAGAAAGTTAACTACCGCACTAGTGATCACAGCACCAGACTAGGACTTACCGTTTGAATCAATAATTGAGACGACAAAGTTATTCATATTATTATTTACAATATTGACAATGTTTAGAAAGTTCTGTCAAGGAGAGGTTTGGTCACCTAATTGCGCGCCAATAGGGAGAAATCCTTATCGGAAAGCCCCATCTTTCCTGGGAATGATCTGGTTGTTAAATATTGTGAGTTATAATATAAATGATTAATAAGTTCATATTGATTAAAGATGAAATTGATATTTCTATTATATTGGGATTATTAGTGTTAGTGGAAATCGACATCTATTTCGATAATAATGGTGTCTGGAGGTTATATTAACCAATCGGGTAATTAATCGGATAAATGAGCAATTAATTGCTATTAATTCACATGCTTATAACTATTTTTTCACATGTGTGTACTATTGATTCATATGTATGTACTATTACGGGAGGTGGTGCAAGATTGATAATACTTGCATTACTAAATTAAAAATGGAGGTATAGATGAATGTACTATACTGTAATTATTTTTTTCACATGATTGTACTATTGATTCACATGATTGTACTATTGATTCACAAGATGTACTATTAGGGGAGGTGGTGCAAATTTGATAATACTTGCAGGACTTAAAAATGAAGGAAAAGATGAAGGTATTATACTGTAATATTTCGAGCCCCAAAACGTGCAATTATCGAAACTATATTTTCCTATAAATAGAAGCTCATTCTTCTTTCATTCTCACCAATTCACTAAGACTCACAAGAGCAATTATAGAGAGAGAAGCTATAGAGAGAAAGAAGAAGAAAGTCCGATACTTCACTATTCCAAAGATCCAAATCTTCTTCTGAGGTGAGGGATATTATTTTGTTCAGTATTCATAGGAATAATATTTTCTTCCATACTCTGTAGTATGTGAGTAATATTATTTTGTCTTGTATTCCTGATTATACCCTCATTTTGTTAAAGTATTGCTTCTATACTCCGTTAAATTAGTAGAATATCCTTGAAATTTGCACTTCATCTAGTATCGTTTCATAAGGATATTTTCTATACATTCTTGTTAAATTTTAAGCTTTTCATGTTGGAGTACTGTCCATGAGTAGTATTCATTTTTACGGTACTATTCACAAAGTACTATTCACGGGGTACTATTCACAAAGTACTATTCATAGGGTACTATTCACGAGTACTATTCATAAAGTACTATTCACGGAGTACTATTCCCGAAGTACTATTCACGGGGTACTATTCACTCGGGCACTATTCACCCGGGGAATTATTCATGACAAAAAATGATTTCTTTGCTGTCCAAATCATTTTTGATACAATATTATTCTTGAATTTTTCTCCACAAAGCATTATCATGTTGACAAATTTGGACATTATTGAATTCTGGATAAATTAAGTTATAAATCTTTAAAAATTTATCCTTTGCTTTCTTTTAATTGAATTCTTATATCATTGTCATCATCTTCATGCTTATATTGTGATAAAAGTCATCTGTGGCTTACATGCATAGATGTACTATTGATTGGTATGATTATTACCAGAGATTATTCGATATAATCATGACCGTAATGTTATAAATGATGTGGTAAAAATTCTCATTGGCCTGTAGTGCATTGATGGACAGTTGTTGGTATGATTATGACCAGGGATTATTCGGTAAAATCATGACTATTGATGATTACATGAATATCCTTGGCCCGTAGTGCAGGGATGAATCGATGATGTGGTTTATTTATTAAGCTAAGTCTCAGCGATAAAATTGATGATAAACTTTTTAAATCATAGAAGATAGTAGATATCATGCTCTACTTGACTCTTCTAATGGATTGCTTGTTCCGCTATAGTTAAACTTGATGTTTATTATATTTTATCAGTTTAACACTGTTGAAGGCTAACGATAATTTATTCTGCATTATCTTAGTCATAATATTTCTTACTGGGCTAGTTGAACTCACCCTTTGTTTTCATTGTTCTCTTCAGGAAATGAGAATATAGTTGGGACTAGTCGGGGATCGGAGTGACAATCTAGATGTTTGAATTAGTAGTCCTCACTATTCAGTGAAATAGTGTGATAATAATTGTAATGAGGACTTTATTTGAGTTTGGATACTCTCTATGAGACATTATCCGTGTTGAAACTCTCAGCAACGTTTTGTCGTACTGTATAAAAGGAGTTTGTATTTAAATTCTATATCATGTATTTGGCGACTCAAGATGGGTGATGTATACCTATTTTGGGGGCGTCACAATTGGTATCAAAGCTTAGGGATATGATCCCTGGCTAAGACGTGAGACAAGAACTAGGAGGGGAGAGATGGGGAATTCCTTCGCTAGTATGACCTACCTAAGTTTATTTGGTATTTAATTGGTCGGTCAGTAGTATAGGGATAATATGTGACATGTCAATTAACCCTTATTTTGTGGCAGTATTTGATAATGGCATCCGAAAATGTTGAGATAAGCAATGAAGTACACGAGATTGTTGAGTCACCAATGATCAATACCCAGGATAATGTGCATCAGGATGGCAATAATCATCAAGAAAATAACAACGCTGACCAAGTGATGAACGATGGGATGTTCAGAGGCTTTATGCAATTCATGCAACATCGGTAGAACAACTCTGTTCTCAAAATACGAGTGTGAAACACCGGCAACTCTCTGACGGTCCACCGCTAAATGCTTCAAGGAGCTGGGACCACCGGAGTTTATTGAGAGCCAAAACCACTTAAGGTGGAGACGTGGATAAAGAAGATCACCAAGATATTTGATGTCTTGGGATGCTCCGAGGAGCAAAAGGTTCCATTTGCCACCTTTACGTTGCGAGGAGAGGAAGATTACTAGTGGGAATCGGTAAAGCGTACTCAACCTGCCGCATGAAGATGTCTTGGGAGAAGTTCTAAGAACCTGTTCAATACAAGTACTTTCCCGAAAGTATTCGTCACATGAAGGAGGTAAAGTTCATCAAGTCGAGCGAGAACAATACGACCGTGTCACAAAGACGGGCTAAGTTTTTCGAGTTGTCCCTATTTATCCCACTTGGTTGATAATGAGGAGAGAATGATGCTGATATTTCTAAGAGATTTGAAACCCGAGATAGGTCAATACTTAATTTCTCACAAACTGTGTTTGTATTCAGATGTTGTAAATAGGGCTCAGTTATTGGAGCGCAATAACGATTCAACCCAACCAAGAGAGAGCAAATGAGACAAAATGATAATACTAGTGGTAGCGATCCATCAAAATCGGTGACAACAAACGTGGAGGGAATCAACATGCCCAAAATGGTAACCACTTCGATGGTAATCATGGCCAAGATAATAGAAGTGGAAATTTCAAGAAGAGGAGATTCAACAATGATGGAAAGACGTCATCACCAGCACCTGTTGTTAAGGAAGGGGAACGACAGCCAATCGTATGTTACAAATGCGGAGGGCAGGGACATATCAATCCGAACTGTATGCAGCAATCCAAAGCATGTTATAATTGCAGAAGAAAAAGTCACCTTGCCCGATTTTGTTGTGCACCGAAGTCAAGTCCAATTGGGATGGAGGCATCAAAGGTCGTCCCAAACAAGACAAAACCAGTAGTTCAAGGGAGAGCGTTTGTCATAACCTCCCAAAAAGCAAGGAATCTGAACGAGGTGATTACAGGTAAGTTAATCATAAACTCTAGTGAAGTCTATACCTTATTTGATACTGGTTCTACCCATTCTTTTATTTCTCCTACTTGCGCTCAACGTTTAAATTTAACTCTAGAGAAATTAGACTTTGACTTATCTGTTGAAACTCCGTTGGGAGAAACCTTCATTACATCCACTGTTTATAAGTCTTGTTTGGTTCAAATCGGTACCCTCACATTACCTGTCGATATTATTTCCTTAAAAATACTTACATTTGATGTGATTTTAGGGATTGATTGGTTAACTACTCATCATGCAAAAATTGATTGTTTTCATAAGGTTGTTAGCTTCTATATTCCTAACCAACCTATTATGCGAATTCAAGCAACCAAACCACTAAAGTCAATCATGGTCATATCAAGCCATAAAGCTATTCGTTTATTAAAAAATGGATGTCAGTATTCATAGGAATAATATTTTCTTTCATACTCTGTAGTATGTGAGTAATATTATTTTGTCTCGTATTCCTGATTATACCCTCATTTTGTTAAAGAATTGCTTCTATACTCCGTGAAATTAGTAGAATATCCTTGAAATTTGCTCTTCATCTAGTATCGTTTCACAAGGATATTTTCTACACATTCTTGTTAAATTTTAAGCTTTTCATGTCGGAGTACTGTCCATGAGTAGTATTCATTTTTATGGTACTATTCACAAAGTACTATTCACGAGTACTATTCACAAAGTACTATTTATGGGGTACTATTCCCGAATTACTATTCACGGGGTACTATTCACTCGGGCACTATTCACCCGGGGAATTATTCATGACAAAAATTTATTTCTTTGCTGTCCAAATTATTTTTGATACAATATTATTCTTGAATTTTACTCTACAAAGCAGTATCATATTGACAAATTTGGACATTATGGAATTCTGGATAAATTAAGTTATAAATCTTTAAAAATTTATCATTTACTTTCTTTTAATTGAATTCTTATATCATTGTCATCATCCTCATGCTTATATTGTGATAAAAGTAATCTGTGGCTTACGTGAATAGATGTACTATTGATTGGTATGATTATGACCAGGGATTATTCCGTATAATCATGACCGTAGTGTTACAAATGATGTGATAAAAATCCTCATTGGCCTGTAGTGCATTGATGGATAGTTATTGGTATGATTATGACCAAGGATTATTCGGTATAATCATGACCATTAATGATTACATGAATATCCTCGGCGCCAGTAGCGGGGATGATTCGATGATGTGGTTTATTTATTAAGCTGAGTCTCACCGATAAAATTGATGATAAACTTTTTAAATCATAGAAGATAGTAGATATCATGCTCTACTTGACTCTTCTAATGGATTGCTTGTTCCACTACAGTTAAACTTGATGTTTATTATATTTTATCAGTTTAACACTGTTGAAGGCTAACTATAATTTATTATGCATTATCTTAGTCATAATATTTCTTACTGGGCTAGTTGAGCTCACCCTTTGTTTTCATTGTTCTCTTCAAGAAATGAGAATATAGCTAGGACTAGTCGGGGAATGGAGTGACGGTCCAGATGTTTGCATTAGTAGTCCTCACTATTCAGTGAAATAGTGTGATAATAATTGTAATGAGGACTTTATTTGAGTTTGGATACTCTCTACGAGACATTATCCATGTTGAAACTCTCAGCTACATTTTGTCGTCTTGGATAAAAGGAGTTTGTATTTAAATTTTGTATCATGTATTTTGCGACTCAAGATGGGTGATATATACCTATTTTGGGGGCGTCACAATATTGGTTTGAACTTTCTTATTAAATTTTAAACTTTTCATGTCTAGGTACTATTCATACATATGGTACTATTCACGAGTACTATTCACAACAGAATTTAATTTTCTTTTCTGTCCAAATTATTTTTGATACATGAATATCATTCTTGAATTTTACTTCACAAATAGTTATCATGTTGAAAATTTGGACATTTTTGAACTCTGGATAAATTGAATTAGAATTCTCTAATATTTATCCTTTTTCTCACTTGATTGAATCTTTATATCATTGTCATCATCCTCATGCTTATATTGTACTGGAAGTCATCTTTGGACCGTTGTGCAAAGATGGACTGTTGATTGGTATGATTATGACCAAAAATTATGTATTGGTATAATCATAACCTTTAATGTTACAGATAAGGTTTGTGGTGAAAGTCCTATTTGGCCCGTAGTGCATAGATGGATAGGTGTTTGGCATGATCATGACTACTGGTGATACTAACGAATATCCTTGGCCTGTAGTGCATAGATAATTCGTTGATTTGAAATATTTATTGAATCATGTTACAGGGATAAAATATTGATGATGGACTTTTAAATCATAAAAGATAGTAGATAGCATGCTCTACTTGACTCTTCTAATGGATTGTTGTTTCTGCTACAGTTGTTGATATAAAACTTGTTGTCTATTGTATTCTATCAGATTTTTCCCTGTTGAGGACTAAGGATAATTTGTTCTACATTATCTTAGTCATAATATTCTTTACTGGGCTAGTTGAGCTCACCCTTTTCCTTTTTGTTCCATTGTTCTTCTCAGGAGGCGAGAATATAGCTGGGACTAGTCGGGGTGTGGAATGATGGTTTAAGACCGTTATTATAGCAGTCCTCACAATTTTGTAAAATAGTGTATCAATAATTATAATGAGGTCTTTATTTGAGTTTAGATATTATCTACAAGATAATATTTGTATTAAAACTCATAGCACATGTGTTGTCGTATTTTGCACGACAGTTGTATTAATGAAGTTTGTATTTGGTTTATGTACCATGTATTTGGCGACTCAGAATGGGTTGTGTGGACCTATTTTGGGGGAGTCACAGTTGGTATCAAATCTTAGGGATATGATCTCCGGTGAGATCCGGGATTAGAATTAGGAGGAGAGACGAGTAAATCCTTCGGCCATTATCTACCTAAGCTTATTTGTTATTTAATTGTTCTACGTAATATAGGGATTATATGTGGCATGTTAATTTCATTAATTAACCCTTTTTATGGCAATGTTTGAGAATGGCATCTGAAAATTTTGAGATGAGCAATGGAGCACATGAGACCGTTGAGACACCGCTAATCAATAACCAAGATAATGTGCATCAAAAAGGCAATAATCCTCATATAAACAATAACACCGACCAAATAATGAACGATGGGATGTTTAGGAACTTTCTACAATTCATGCAAAACCAGACGAGAGAGACTCCTGATCAAAATGCAGGTGGAAACAATGGTAACTCACGACTTGTCACTGCCAAGTAATTCAAGGAGTTAGGACCGTCGGAGTTTTGGGGGAAGCCAGAGCCACTTAAGGCAGAGGCATGGATTAAGCATATTACCAAGATATTTGATGTCTTGGGATGCACTGAAGAGCAAAAGGTTCCCTTCACCACCTTCATATTAAAGCGAGAGGCGATTACTAGTGGAAATCAGAAAAAGCGTACTCCATCTGTCTCAACTTTAAGATGTCTTGGGAGAAGTTCCAAGAATTTTTCAACAACAAGTACTTTCTAGAAAGTATTCGTCACATGAAGGAGGTGGAATTTATCATATTAGAATAGAACAATATGACTGTATTGAAATACGAGGCTAAGTTTGCGGAGTTATCCCGGTTTGCATCCCATTTGGTAGATAATGAGGAGCGAATGACGCGAATGTTTTTGAGAGGTTTGAAACCCGAAATTTATCAACATCTTATCTCTCATAAACTTTGCTTGTATTTAGATGTAGTGAATAGGGCTCAGTTATTGGAGCGGGATTATGAGTCAGCTCAACCAAAAGACAGCAACCGACAGCACGAAAATAGTCATACCAATGGCAACAGTAATCGAAGCGGTGATAACCAACGTGCCAGAAATAGTAACCACTTCGGTGGTAATCCGGACCAAGATAATAGGAGAGGTGAGTCAAGTGGAAGTTTCAAAAAGAGAAGATTCAACAATAACGGGAAAACATCGGCAGCAGCACCAACACCAGTAACAAATTCTAGGGGAGGAGAACGACCTCCATTAAGATGCTACAGATGCGGAGAGGAAGGACAAATAAGTCCAAACTGTTCACAACCTTCCAAGGTGTGTTTCAGTTGTGGAAAGGATAGTCACATAGCCTGATTTTGTCCGATAGCGAAGTCAAGTCCAAATGACTATGTGGCACCAAAGCGCGCTACGACACAAAACAAAGCTCGGTGATTCAAGGAGAGCGTTTGTCGTAACGTCCCAAAAGGCGAGGAATCTAAACGACGTTGTCACGGGTAAGCTAATTATAAACTCTTACGAAGTCTATACCTTATTAGATACCGGTTCTACCCATTCTTTTATTTCACCTGCTTATGCTCAACGTTTGAACTTGACCCCTGAGAAATTAGACTTTAACTTGTCTGTTGAAACTCCGTTAGAAGAAACCTTCATTTCATCCACTGTTTATAAATCTTGCTTGATTCAAATTGGCACCATAACATTACATGTTGATCTCATCTCTTTAAAAATACTTGCATTTGATGTGATTTTAGGGATTGATTGGTTAACTACTCATCATGCTAAAATTGATTGTTTTTGTAAGGTCGTTAGTTTTCATATTCCTAACCAACCTGTTATGCGAATTCAAGCAACCAAACCACTAAAAGTCAATCAACGCCATATCAAGCCATAAAGCCATTCGTTTATTGAAAAATGGTTGTCAAGATTTCTTAGCCCATGTCATGGATTTAAACAAAAATACGCCGATTTGAATAATATTTCATTGTTAATGAATTCCTAACGATTTCTGAAGAACTTCATGGCCTACCCCGTAACGTGATATCGAATTTTGTATCGACCTTGAACCTAAGACAAAACCCATTTCTAAAACCCATATCGAATGGCTCCTATTGAACTTCGTGAGTTAAAAAAACAACTACAGGAACTGTTAGACATTGGTTTCATTCGTCCTAGTACATCTCCTTGGGGTGCTCCTGTTTTATTCTTGTATAAATTGCACAAAGATAATATAGAATTGCTTGTTTTCACTCCTTGATTCTTCAATTTGGCTTCTCAACTTCATAAACTCTCAAATTTCTCTCTAGTTTTTCTCTGACTTAGCAATTGAACTGACATACTTAATATGCATATATAATATAACGGGAATATACATGGGTATCAATTGAGCGCATCATGGCCTTAATTGATCCCATGTTCTCAAGACCATGTTTGGATAGCCTTTAAAAGGCTCCTTTTTAGTTTATTTTAATTAAATCACTTATTATATAGTTTATTTGTCACACTTTAATTAATCAAATTTTAATATTTAAATTTAATTAAATTAAAGTCAATATAACCCATTAAATTAAATTACCACATAATCATAATTCTTATTTATTAATTATAATTTCACTTAAAAATTTATTGATTCTCTAATTTAATTAGAACAACTCGTTTAATTTAATTATCCCAATTAAATTAAGACTTCGAACTATAAAATTATCCAACATTAATTTAATAATATATTGAATTTAATTAAATTAATCTACAACAATTCTATCAAATATTTATTTAACTTAATAAATAAATCAATAAAATATTTATTCAATTCAATATATATTTAAAATCAAATACAAAAGTCTCGTTACATTCTGCTTTCTAAACAAATGCAAGTTGTACAAGGATTAGGACTAAGAGTCAATGTGATTACATTATATATGAAATTGATGTATGTGTATATGAACTTTTGAACTGTTGTAGGATATACGCAAAGCGGTTAAGCTGTAGTTAGTAATCTGCGAGCCACACAAGTCTTTCAGTTCCTATCTGTTATTATGTGAACTTGATGATGAACTGTTTTAAATCTGAATTATAAATAGCATGATGTGTTACATATGTTGTAAGTATGAAATGTTAAAGTCAATTTATGACTACATTGATTGACTAAAGAATGTTGATTGAGTAAAGAACTCAATCTTTATACTTGTTATGTGAACTGCCGCATGTATGATATGTCAGTTTAATGATTATGAGATGTATGTTGAGCATGTTATTATATGTTATGTGGTGTATGAAAACTGTTAGATTTTTTGGGCTGTCGAGCTCAATCTTGCAAATAACCACTTTTGCAGGTTAAGGATTCAAGGTAATGCTACGTGTTACTTGAATGATAAGGATCAGGAGTAATGCAAGGAGATTAATTGCTTTAGATGAAGTTATTATTTCTAACGATGTTTAAGGTTTTGATAATGTATGATGTTTAACAAATGTTGAGTTGTAAAGTTTAATTTTATTCGATGTATAAAGAGTATTGAACCTGGATGTAAGTTTTATTTATTAACTCTGATGAAGTGAATCATAAAATGCAAATTTGATTCAAGGATATATAAAAGATAAAATTGTGATTCAAGAAATTACAGAAAGAAGATAGAAAAGTTTGAAACTATTCCACATTTTATTAATTTAAGCATCAAAAGATGATGTAAAATTCGTAGTTAGACGTATCGTTAACGACCAAAGTCGAGAGTTTAATTGTATGAATTTTGGGGTCGTTACAATTGATATCAAAGTTGTAGGTTATAAACCTTAGGTAGGAGTGCCTTAGGCCATAACCTCAGAGAAGGAAGGTGAAGATGATAAAGAATAAACTCAGATAGAGTTTGAACAATAAAAGATAAATTTAGAAAATGTATAGGGAAGAGATTAAAATATATACGAGGAGATTCAAAGAAGAATCTTGAAGACATATACAAGACAAGGATTTGGAGATACCTAACTCCAATAATGAAGATGTTAAATGTTAGTAAATAGACAATGTCTATAAGATGAAGACTATAAAAATAGTAAGAATAAACTCAATAGGGTTATGTTGATAATACATGAATTCGGAGAATGCTTTTGAACCAAGTTAAGATAAAATGATCAGGTTCAAAGAAGAACCTGAAAAGTCGAAGAATCGGAGAATGCCTAAGTTGAAGAACCATAAGATAACATAATTAAAGAGGAAAGAATCAGGATTATAAAACCAAAAGATCAAAGATAAGAAAAGAATCATAAGGGAGATGATTGTAGAATATGATTACGACGTGATCTGTTTAAGTCGTAAATGACAGATGATATGTAATAATTGAATGGTTATAGTTGTTGGAGTTTATGCCCTAGAGGCCAATTATTTGATATAATTGCTTAACATTTTTTGATATTATATTTGATTGAATAAATGAATTATTTTATTATGGGTTTTTTACTGCGTTATATAAATGTTAGCATAATAAAAGTCCTTAGAATAGTGATACAAATTATAAAGCTTCAAGTATGCGACTTGAACATGAGATTATATAATTACAATTAGTATTATTGCTCTTAAATATCCCTAGTCGAGTATCATTGTTAATGGGACAAAAATGATACATTAAGACTAGTATGTGGATTGACTGATGACCAAATCTCATTGGTCATAAATATATGAGATATTGAGTAAATGCATAGGTACATGTTAGAGAACGATGTACTGGACAGACCCACCATGAGAATTCTACGTGGAGCATTATGCAAAGTGTCATTAGCGATTCTCATAGTGACAATAATGTAATGATCCTCCGACCTGAAATCACTATATTACTACACGGGAATTTATTTACTTTGATATCATCAAAAGTCACCTTTAATAGGGTGGACAATAAAGGTGATTATTGGGTACATCATGAATCGTGTGAGGAATATGAGTGATCTAGATGGAATTTAACCCTCCTATATATTAGGGGTGATATCCATAGGCCTCTTAATTGAGTAAGACTATGAAATGCATGGCCATGCTCAAATAGTGATTTGTTTCATATAATCTACTCATTGATCAAGAAAACTCAGATTAAATTATTAAGAGTATGACACATTCCATGACTCGAGTTTAATCTAGGATGTCAAGGTTAAAAGGATTAAATTACATTGAAACATTGGTCACGAAAAGGTTGCATCGAATCATCAATCTTATTATTACTTGGGTAGCAGTGATGCATTACTAGATGTCGCTCACTGTTTATAATTTTATAATATGATTTTAAATTATTGCCAACGTAATAATAACATATAGGGTCACACACATAGAACGTAATTAAAAGGGAATTAATTTATATTGTAAGGATTTAAATATGTCAATATGATTGATAGTATTTAAATTACGAATTTAAATTAATAGGATAAATTGTATATATGTATATTAATTAAGTAAGACTTAATTAAGATATAATATATATAAATTCAGGTTTTATTTTTTCTAATTAGATTAGGTTTTGATTAATTCCTTTTGGCTGCTATATATATGACATATCAATCATTTTGGGAGACACATCATTAACCTAAAAAAAACCTAGCCGCTCTTAGAGAGAGACTAGAATTAATATCTAACCACTGAATTAATATGTTTTCGCATGGATCCTGTTTTAGGGTTTCGAAATTGTTTTTGAAAACTTTATATTCCGCTACTTTTATGTGCCGAAATCCCTACAATAGCTTGATGCTATAACGAGAAGGTACTATAAGGATTAAGCATGTGAATGCTATTCCTATTTATATATGATTCCTATTATGATATATATGTATATATGTATATGAATGAATAATATGCAAGTATGCTTGCATTAAAGAAAAGTTGTAAAGTCCTTTGATAGATAATAGAAATATATGTACAAGGACTTAGAATGAATTGATCAAATATGTTAGGTTGATCCTACATGAGAAAAATAGCTTTATAAAGTCCTTAAAAAGAAATGATGTACAAGGACTATAAATATAGAAAGATCAAGCTTGTTAGGTTGATCTTATGATGTAATAGATAGGCTAGTCTGATCGTCGAGCACTGCACCAGAAGTCGTAGTCTGCCAGGTGAGTCAAGGTTAACTCGGGAGCTATCAAGGCAGAATAGGAGTATACAAGATAGTAGATCTCGGAGTTCGTAGACTGCCATGGGAAACAAATAAGGATCGTAGTGTAACGAGAAGAGCTTCCTCGGGATCGTGGTGTCTTTGAGGAAGTCGTGTTCGTAATCGTGAGAGACAACTGCTTAAGAGCCGAACGATCATCTCGCCAAAGCCAAGTCCGAAAACGTAGACTACACTCAGAGTCGTAGAGCCTAGTGATGCCGGAGCCAAGTCAAGGATCGTAGACTACACTCTGAGTTCGTAGAGTCCATTGAGTGCATACAGAGATCGTAGTCGGGCAAGATCAGATGAAGACAACAAGCACAAGGCAGAAATCGTAGAGTGTCAAGATCTGATCTCAGGATCGTAGTGTCTCGACACCCAAAGTCAATCGTGAGAGTGCGAACTACGACTCCAATGTAAGTGCTCACAATGCCAAATCGTAATCATAGAAGCGGAATACGGTTCTCAAAGAATGAGCACTCCCGAAATATCCAAAGGTAAGAAGCCTCTGGGTTGGCACTCGCAAAGATGCAATCCACAGTAAGGGAACCAGAGAGCACTCAACGAATGGCATGCAAGCTAGCAGAAGAACTAAGCACCAATCCAATCAGCATCAAGATTGAGTTGAAAGGCCATTCGTGATGAAGTCTTCCATAAGATGATTTAAAGAAGACTTCAAGCTGACTAAGGAAAAGTCGACTAATGCGATTCTTGTCGAAAGAATGAAGACAACGATCTTGGAAGCAACCAGGATCGTAGTGTTTGTCAAACAAAGAAAGAACTGATGGAAGGTGAACCAAGATATTGGTCAGCTTCTAAAGAGCAAGGCTAAAGTGATTAAGTGCAGGGTCAGTTCATTAATGATAAGTGATCGAAAGATCACCAGGAGAAAGCAAGATGGACGCGCCACAAATCTGAAGTGTCTTGATATTCAGAAGGGGACCAAAGCAAGGAATTAGGCCATCGATGATCTAAGAACGAAATCGAAACAAAGCGAATTATTGAAGCCTTTGCATAATCAAGGAAGAGGTGTTCTACATTAAAGATCCAATCAACGCTCTTCAGGATCGTAGTGTTAACTCTACTAAGTCAACGAGCAACAGTCAGCAAGACACTACGATCAGGTCCTTGAAGACGTGCATCAGAATCGTAGAGTTTGGTTACCTGAAGACTGAAGCATTGGCAATGGTTCAATCTGCAGGGTAATATTCGGACAAGTGCTTATTGAGAGCATCGATGCAAAAGGACAACCTCTGATCAAGATATCAGAAGAAATAAAGTCTTCAACTTACCCAAGATAATAAAGTGATACATCTGACAGGGTAGGTGAAACAGTAGACTGTAGAGTCAAAAAATGTATGACATGTCATATCAAGCAGTCTACCTCAAGCAACTCGAGATCTGTGAAGACATTTGAATAGCTTCTAACGGCTACTTTCCAACGGAAGGATTGGGAAGATGTTTAAATGTAGAAGAGCTTCAAAGATCAAAGGTTGCTGGAGTTGTGTATTCCTGGAGAAAAGGTGGACTAATCCAACCGAGTAATAGTGAGTCCGAAGGCTCACTCTACGATCCACCAAGAACACTCAGAAGTCAGATCAAGAAAGAAGTAGAAGTGTGAATTCTACTATGTAGAAGTGAGAGTTCTACTACATGAAGAGTGTTCTGAACTGCCGAGAGAAAGAAGAGCATAATGTCATCTGGATGTCCATCTTGGGAAGACTCTAAGTACAATAGAGAAGAGCTTACGGTCACCTTAGCAAGTCCATCATGGGAAGGCATCGAGTAGCAAGAAGGGAGATCACAAAAGCCATCTTGGTGTCAAGCATGAGAAAGCTTCTAAGTACCTTACAGAAGAGCTTACAGTCATCTTAGAAGCCTCTCATGTGCAGCCATCAAGTATCAAAGAGAATGATCTTCAAGGCAGTTCATCAAGGGATCATCCTGAGTAGTTGAGCAACCTAAGAAGCTGAGCATCATGCAATACTCAACTGCTCCTCAAGGATGATCAAGCCAAGCTGCTAAGGATAGAAGATGTTCAGAGCATGAAGACATCTTAGCAGCTCAGCACCGACTCCAACAACAACAAACAAACAACTCAACGAAGCTAGGGCCTGAGGGGTCCTTGTCCGGAGGGACTAAACAAAGCAGGGCCAAAGGGTCCTTGTCCAGATGGACTAAACGAAGTTCCAAGCCTGCTGGCTTGAAGAGTTCCTTGGGAACTAGAAGATTCCCAAGGTCACGCGCCTTGAAGAGTTCTTAGTGAATCAAGTTCCAAGGTCACGGCCTTGAAGGAATCGTAGAGATTGGTCTTTGCCGCTTCCTTAGTGGAAATCTCGCTAGTTGAAAGCGGAAAGAGTGGATTAGGAGCTTGAGTCTCTACGAACCACTTAAAACCTCTTGTGTCTTTTTACATTATGTCATTTACATTATGTCTATAAGCGCTATAAGCTACTATGTATGTTTTAATCGCTTCTAACTAAACTAACCCAACGAACAATGTATGTATGATTATGAATATATCAATGAAGGGAATCTTTTACTTATTCATTGTGGCTTGAAAAGATTCTTATGTTTGTCATATACTCTAATATGAACAATACATCATAAACTAGAAAAAGTTATTTGAAATAAAAAGGATCTATTCAACCCCCCCTTTTCTAGATCTATTGTGCCCTCTCGAAACTAACAATTGGTATCGAGTAGGTTCTCGTGCTATATATTCAAAAGCTAATCGCTTTGAGTCGATCCCGAGCACTAACATTGTTCTAAACTTAGTTTAGTAGTAAGTAACTTGTTATATGCAAAAGAGCTCACACGTTGGAAATATTGTGTATAGGTAAAATGTGTATACACACAAGTCGCTTTCAGTTGGTCCATATCCTCTATTATTATATCAACAAGACCAATCCTAGCCTGCAGTCAATCTTGTAGTCTGAAGATCAGATGAGAGAAAGACAGAAAGAGACATCAGTAACAAAGAGTAAAGCATTCATCAGTCTGAAAGATGAAGAGGTCACGCGTTCTAAGAAATGTTGATTAAGAAGAGAGAGAAGATCTTCTCAAACCTATGAGTGACCAACCATCAACTGGGTGCTATCTTTGTAAACTCAAAGATGTCAAAGATCTTAATGCCATAATTCCCTTGATCTACATCTTCAAATCCACGACTGATTGATGAAAGGCCAACAAGAGCATTAAGCTGAAAGGAGTAAAAGTAAAAGTTATGCACATCAATACCTGAACTCAGTATATCTAAGGTAAATGACTGCTTCGTTACTGACAATAAAAAGGTACGGTTCCTCATTATTAAATGTACATCATTATTGCATCTTCTTATGAACTATAATAGCATTCTGTCAAGGAGTCATAATCTACCTAAAAAGGTGAATAGAGAAAGTAACATGAGGATAGAAACTCAAATGACTATAAACTTTCTCTCCATCCAAGTTTTAGGTTGAAGATGATATCTTGAAGGAAGTCTGACATGGGTCATAAGAGCATCACAGACCTAATGAACGTTATGTGAAGTAATCTCTGCTTGATGGGTTAGTATGTATGTACAAGCCTATGTTCTAAGTGTTTGACAACACACAGAGCATGATCAGTTCTGCAAGAGGATCTTGCTGACTTGTAGAAACTGATCACCTCAATGAATCAACTAGATACTCCTAAAATCGTAGAGCTGATTCTCACTCTGTGAACACTTAAACATTGTGAACATAACTCAATGAATGATGAAACCATCATAGATAGTGTGTTATTAATGCCATATTCCACACACACTCATCCGCATGTATCTCGAAATATATTATCATAAGATAGTTGCATGTATGGATATGTTTGTTGATGATAAATATGATGATTATCCAAATAAGAGGAACAGGGGTTTAGAAAACTAACCTAGCAGGACCCATTTAACTATGGGTACCAAAAATAGAAATATATTTAAACTGCGGTATATTTGGTCATTCGACCACACTAAGGAATGATGAAGCGAAGACTTGATCGAGAAGATACAACCAATGAAGGCTAAGGAGGTGCTCGTAAATGAGTCTGATAAAGTTCCTATATTATGACCAAGCCTGTCCTTGAAGACCCTCTGAGCTAACCGGAATGGAGCTCACATGGCTGCACATCTGTATATGGGAGCATGCCATGAAACAGAAGATAAAGAGGATTCTATGTGCCCATATCAAGAAAGACATGCTTTATGGAAAGGTTCCTCGAGGAAGGTCACAAAGAAGATCATTGAGCTTAAGACAAAAAAGAGTTCTTTACTGAAGCGAACTTCTCAAAACAAAGGACTATCAAAGAAGACTACGTTCGTAGTGATGTCAAATGATCGTAGAGTGATCAATCCACGAAAATACTCATCTCTACGATCTGAGGAAAACTAAGCAACGATGATGATTCCAGTCGAAAGAGAAATGTTGGGGAGCCTTCAAATAAACATGAAGAAGGAATCACATCTATCTGAGGAGACAACATCAACAATGGGGGAGCAGTGATCTGTTAAGGAATAACAACACTATTAAACCTGGAAGAGATACACCAGCTACAGAGTCTCAAAACTTTGTGGATGATGAACCAAATGAAGATCCATAGTCATTAGGAACGTCTCAAAACGTACTACTGATAACCCTTCAGCCACCCAATCCATAATCGTGAAGTGCCTACGATCAAACATATGATCGTAGTGTAAAAAGCAAGAGGACACCATGATTTCAGTAATACAGTTGTCTAAAGCTGGTAGAAGACCTCCCCACCAGAAAAAGGTCTAATGAGATGTTTTTGCAAATCAGTGTCATAGCACTTCATCTGAAAGCGCCTCGGGACAAACTCGACCTTTAGCTCTCACTAAGAGAGTTGGCCCTTCTGAAGCTACCTTATCCCGGAAGGAATACTTGATCTAGTTCATCTCGAGAAGAATCAAGTCGATCAACGATCGTAGAATTGAGTTTGAAAAGGACTAAATGATCGTAGTCTGAATCTGCGGCGATCGGTGAAGACAACTCAACGATCGTAGTTCTACCAAAGGGTACTCCAGTTCACAAGGAGCATGAAGAATGAGACATCTGCTAAGCCATTCAAGTTAAGGAGATAAGTTCGAATACATCAGTGATTGAGCTATGCTGCATCGAAGTAAGGAGGAAAGACGAAGCCATCCACTGCAAAGATCTCTCGTAAATTGATCGTTGAGTAAACAAATGAAATCGTAGAGTCTATAGCTAACTCATCATGTTACTCTACGAATCAAAAGGTCAACGGTCAAAGCCACGTCAATTAAACGTCCACTCCTCTAATAACTGAAAAGTTGTGGGGAGTTACAGCTCATTACTGGGCAACGTGCAACCAATGGACAGTTGACACATCACTGAGTATGCAGAGTTAGAAGGAACTGCCATAAAAAACAAGTTCAAATCTGCGAGACGAGCTACCAAAAGATATCGAACCTTTCTCCTCCCATTTTCAAAACCCTAGAAAGCTTTTCAAGAGCAAAATCGGTTAATCTTCCGTAGTCTTACCAAATCTCGATTGACCATCTCGCATAAATCTCTAAATCAAACACCCACGGTCTTGAACGATTCTAATGGAGAACTGCGGCAGTTATCACCCACATTCGACTTGGAACCAAATCGTTTGTAAATTCGAGAGAAGAAGTTCGAGGACATCCTTGGACTCGTAAAAGGAAGCTGGGTTTTCGAATGTCTCGAGGCAAGTACTGTGTATACATTGACTGGTTAAGGAGTTCTACTCAAACGTCTCCATAAATTCGAACTCTATCTACCAAGGTTAAAGGTCGATTCGTCAAAATCTTTTGACCTTAATCAATGCCTAGGTTTCCCTAGCGAGGGATAAAAACCTTGAAGATGTCAACATTGAGCAAAGCGAAGGAGTTGATGGGATACCAAAGAAACCCTAGCTTCAAAGACATGAAGAAGAAGGAGTTCCACTGAAGAGTATGAGTTCTAGCTAAAATTGTAGGAAAGTGCATCTTGTGCAAAAAACACTGCACATGATACGGTGATTGATCAACAACTGAAGATAATGGCAGCTATAGTTCTGAAGAAACAAATTGACTTTGGAGCTATTTTGTTTGATCATATCTCTAAGTGGGTAGAGAAGGCTGAGAAGAAGCCACTGACCAAAGTATTTCATGGAAGGTTGCTGAGTATCATTTTGAAGAAGAAATTAGGAGGAAAAATCAAGGAAGATGAGGGAGAAGCCTTGAATGTGCACAAGGTGATGTCTCCACAGCTATTTGAGAACTGGAAAAAGAATCCCAAGGAGAACAAAAGGCTGACAGCTGGGAGCAGCAGTAGAGCCTCTGCAAAGAAGAGAAAGATAGTAAAGATAGAGAGCTCTGAGTCCAATGACTCTGCAGCAGCTGAAATCACACCAGCCAGGAAGAAATCAAAAGTGGTGAAAAGAGCTGGTGATGTGAAGAAAGCCCAGGCCCCACCAAGGAGAGTCTCCTCCTTGAACAAGAATGAAGAAGAAAAGGCCCAAACTGCTGAAACCACAAAAAGAAGAAGCAGCAGGTTGCTTCAAGGGCCAATCAGCAAGAAAGTTAAGATGGATGACAAACCAAATTTTAGCTTCTCAAATCAATACATCTCTATCAAGAAAGGGACGTGGAGTCGTGAAGGGGGAAGAAATAGAAGAGGTAGTCCAGTCCCCACAATCAGCATCCAGCAATGAGAATGAAGCAGATGTGATGAAGGAAAGTCCAGAAACTGCTGAAGAAGAAAAGTGCTCAAGCCCCATGGCCAATCCTCGGAGCGCTCACTCTGATGAAGAAAAAGAAATTCATGATGATCAAAGTGCATCCCCAAATGCAACTGCCCCAACCAGCCCAAGAGAATGGGTCGAAAAATGCTATTCAAGAAGAAGAAGAAGAACATGTCCCTCAAACCAAGAATGCTCTCATGATGGCTCGAGAAAGTGATGAGGCCAAGAAAGAAGAGTCTCTCTCGCCAATCTTGATCTCGAAAGAAGTTTATCGATGAGCAAGAGAGGAGTCGAGAAAAGAAGAAGAAGAAGAAGAAGAAGAAGAAGAAGTCTCCAATAATTGAACCTCCATAAGAAGGAGAAGCTACAGTACAGAAGCCCAGTTTGCCTCCAAAAGGAACAGTGGCCAATCAAATGCCATCATTGAATTAAGTGATGATGAATCTGTATCCCCAGGAGAAGATGCTGAAGAAGAAGCCAGCAGTGAAGAAGAAGAATCTAAGGAAAGACTTGCTGAAGAAAGTTCTGATAATGAAATTCAGCAAGAAGGTTTTTCTGTTGAAGATGCTGAAGAAGGTTTTGATAATGAAATGCAGCTAGAGGAATTCCCTGCTGAAGAAAATCAAGAAAGTTCAAGCTCCGAGAGAGAAGAGATTAAAGGAGATTCTGGTTCTGCACCTCAAGAAGCAGACGAACAAGAAGATTATCCAGTTCCCTCTCCTGAAAGATTTGACAAAAGTATCGTAGAGGAAGTATCAAATGTTCTGACAGATGCTCCACCAGAAAGATGGTTCTTCCAGTGGATGCCATGGCTAAAGGCCTTTACTGAAGGAGATGGAAGTTACTTCAGCTGGTGTTACAAGACTTTTCCAAGCATGGAACTGGTAGCCCAAAACTTTCCAAGGGTGAAAACTTATGCTACCAAGATGATAACAAACCAGCCTCACTTCAAGGTCTATCGACAAGTTGAAAATCTCTACATCCCCTACGATCGTAGAGTAGATTCGAAGGAAGGAAGAAGGGTTAACGACCAAGGAGTTGATCGTAGAGTCTGTTCATTCTACGGCTGATGGTGTTCAAGCCCAATCTCAGAAGCCTCCTTATGATCAAGCACTGCTATCAGTCACTCCATCATCCTCCACAAGCAATTGGTACTCCACGATTGTTCAGATTATCCAAACTTTTGAAAATCTGTCCAAAGATGATGATCGTAGAGTCCAATCCATTGCTCAACCTGAAGCTGCCAATCAAGAGGATCAAAATGCTTTGGAGCAGGAACTACTGAAGAGCTCTGATGATCTAAGCAAGAAGATATCTATGCTCACTGAAGAATCATGAAGCGGAACAATGCAGAGAGATGATTCTTTCCAACACAAGCTTCAAGCTATCTTGGCTGATGTATCTCTCAAACTCCAAGAGAGAGATAGCATCTATCAGAAGGCCATCCAAGATCAGAAGGCAGTAGCTCTACAAGTTCAGGAGGCTAATGCAAAGCAGATCGAAGCCCTCTCTGACAAGATTGACGATCTAAAATAGTCCTTCTCTGTGCAACTTGAGCTCGGCCAGCAAGAACTAAAGTTTGAAATTGCAAACTCCTCCTACCTGATGGAGCAACTTAATTCCAACATGGAGCAGCTGTCTCAAATGATTAATGACAAAAAGGGGGAGAAAAAGAGGCATAGAAAGAAGAGGAGCAAGGGGCATCAAAAGAAGAGCAAAGGGTCAAGAGGAGAGAAGAAGTCAAAGAAGATAGTAACTGCTGAAAGAGTATCATCATCTGAGGGGGAGCCGAAAGATGATGATCCCATGATAGAAAAGTCTGAAGGGGAGCCAGATAAGAAAGATGATGAAGGGAAACCAAGCAGAGACAAAAGGTCATCATCAGAGGGGGAGCAAAAGCAAGAAGCAGAAAAAGATGAGTAGTTGATCAACAAGCATCCTGGAAACACAAGGAGCCAAGGAGGTACATCTCTAATCTGTTAGAATGTGTTCGGATCCGGATGTAGAATGTCTTAATGTATAAATTGCCATATCAATATAAATGACATTCATGATTAACTATTTTAGAAATATAAATTTGCTCATCAGATATAAGATTCATTCATAACATGCATATGCACTTATTATTTTTGTCATAATCAAATAGGGGGAGATTGTCAGGAATAAGCATGTGAATGTTATTCCTATTTATATATGATTTGATTATGATATATATGTATATGGATGAATAATATGCAAGTATGCTTGCATTAAGAAAAGCTGTAAAGTCCTTTGATAGATAATAGAAATATATGTACAAGGACTTAGAATGAATTGATCAAATATGTTAGGTTGATCCTACATGAGCAAAACAACTTTGTAAAGTCCTTAAAAAGAAATGATGTACAAGGACTATAAATATAGAAAGATCAAGCTTGTTAGGTTGATCTTATGATGTAATAGATAGGCTAGTCGATCGTCGAAACCGCACTGAAGTCATAGTCTGCCAGGTGAGTCAAGGTTAACTCGGGAGCTATCGAGGCAGAATAGGAGTATGCAAGATAGTAGATCTCGGAGTTCGTAGACTACCATGGGAAATGAAGAAGGATCGTAGTGTATCGAGAAGAGCTTCCTCGGGATCGTAGTGTGCTGAGGAAGTCATGTTCAGAATCGTAGAGACAGCCTGCCTAAGAGCCGAACGATCATCTGCCAAAGCCAAGTCCGAAACGTAGACTACACTCAGAGTCGTAGAGCCTAGTAATGCCGAAGCCAAGTCAAGGATCGTAGACTACACTAAGAGTTCGTAGAGTCCATTGAGTGCATACAGAGATCGTAGTCGGGCAAGATCAGATGAAGACAACAAGCACAAGGCAAAAATCGTAGAGTGTCAAGATCTGATCTCATGATCGTAGTGTCTGAACAGCCAAAGCTGAATCGTAGAGTGCAGAACTACGACTCCAACAGAAGTGCTCACAATGCCAAGTCAGAATCGTAGAGCAGATACGGTTCTCAAAGAATGAGCACTCCCAGAATATCCAAAGGTACGAAGCCTCTGGTTGGCACTGCAAAGATGCAATCCACAGTAAGGGAACCAGAGAGCACTCAACGAATGGCATGCAAGCTAGCAGAAGAACTAAGCACCAATCCAATCATCATCAAGATTGAGTTGAAAGGCCATTCGTGATGAAGTCTTCCACAAGATGATTTAAAGAAGACTTCAGCAGCTGACTAAGGAAAAGTCGACTAATCAGATTCTCTTGTCGAGAGAGCATAAAACAACGATCTTGGAAGCAACCAGGATCGTAGTGTTTGTCAGACAAAGAAAGAACTGATGGAAGGTGAACCAAGATACTGGTTACTTTCTGAAGAGCAAGGCTAAAGTGATTAAGTGCAGGGTCAGTTCATTGATGATAAGTGAGCGGAAGATCATCAGGAGAAAGCAAAATTTGGGCGCGCCACAAATCAAGTGTCTTGATATTGAGGGGGACCGAGCAAGAAATTAGGCCATCGATGATTCGAGAACATTCGAAAATGACGAAGTATTGAAGCACCGCATAATCTGAGGAAGAGGTGTTCTACATTAAAGATCCAATCAACACTCTTCTTGGATCGTAGTGTTAACTCTACTAAGTCAACGAAAGCAACACTCAAGAAGACACTACGATCGAGTCCTTGAAGACGTGCATCGAATCGTAGAGTTCGGTTACACGAAGACCGAAGCATTAGCAACGGTTCAATCTGCAGGTAATATTCTTGACACAAGTGCTTATTGAGAGCATCGATGCAAAAGGACAACCTCGATCAAGATATCAGAAGAAATAAAGTCTTCAACCTTCCCAAGATAGTAAAGTGATACATCTGACAGGGTAGGTGAAACGATGAGTATCGCAAAGTCGAGAAAATGTATAACATGTCACATCAAGCAGTCTACCTCAAGCAACTCGAGATCTGTGAAGACATTTGAATAGCTTCCAACGGCTACTTTCCAACGGAAGGATTGGGAAGATGTATAAATGTAGAAGAGCTTCAAAGATCAAAGGTTCTTTGGAGTTGTGTATTCTGGAGAAAAGGTGGACTAATCCAATCCGAGTAATAATGAGTCAGAAGGCTCACTCTACGATCCACCAAGAACACTCGGAAGTCGGATCGAGAAAGAAGTAGAAGTGTGAGTTCTACTATGTAGAAGTGAGAGTTCTACTACATGAAGAGTGTTACGAATCGCTGCCGAGAGAAAGAAGAGCATAATGTCATCCGGATGTCCATCTTGGGAAGACTCTAAGTACAATAGAGAAGAGCTTACACGGTCACCTTAGCAAGTCCATCATGGGAAGGCATCGAGTAGCGAGAGGGAGATCACAAAAGCCATCTTGGTGTCAAGCATGAAAAACTTCTAAGTACCTTACGGAAGAGCTTACATCATCTTAGAAGCCTCTCATATGCGCCACCATCAAGTATCAAGGAGAATGATCTTCAAGGCGATTCATCGAGGATCATCCGAGAGTAGTTGAAGCAACCTAAGAAGTGAGCATCATGCAATACTCAACTGCTCCTCAAGGATGATCAAGCCAAGTCGCTAAGGATAGAAGATGTTGAGAGCATGAAGACATCTTATCGGCTCAAAGACCGACTCCAACAACAACAAACAAACAACTTCAACGAAGCCGGGGCTCGAGGGGTCCTTGTCATCTAAATGAAGCGAGGGACTAAACAAAGTAGTGTCGAAAGGGTCCTTGTCCAATGGACTAAATGAAGTTCCAAGCTCCTTTGTGGCTTGAAGAGTTCTAAGGAACTAGAAGATCCCAAGGTGCTTTGGCCTTGAAGAGTTCTTAGTGAATCAAGTTCCAAGGTTGTTGGCCTTGAAGGAAATCGTAGAGATTCGAGGTCTTGCCCTTCCTTAGTGGAAATCTCGCTAGTTGAAAGCGGAAGAGTGGATTAGGAGCTTGAGTCTACGAACCACTTAAAACCTCTTGTGTCTTTTTACATCATGTCAATTACATTATGTCTATAATCGCTATAAACTTGTGTGTGTTTTAGCTTTTCTAAACTAACCCAACGAACAATGCGTTTGATTATGAATATATCATGAAGGGCTTTTACTTATTATAAGCTTGAAAAGATTCTTATGTTTATCATATACTCTAATATGAACAATACATCATAAACCAAAAAGTATTTAAAATGAAAAGGATCTATTCAACCCTAACTAGATCTAACCCAACGAAACTAACACTTTGTATATGATGATTATGAATATATCACATCGATAATCATTGGAATCTTTTACTTACTTATTATCAATGTATATATTGAAAAGATTCTTATGTTTGTCATATATATCTGATATTAGAATAATACATTATAATACTATTAAGATTAAGTGCGAGTTCTTAAAACTATTTAAAATAAAAAGATCTATTAGTTTGATGAACTAGACTGGGTATATAAAAGTTATGAAGCAAGAAGTATGTATTTTTGGTATAATGAGTGTTGATGGTGCTAAAGATTGGTAGAATGATTAAGCAATGAAGCGATGGAGTAAAGATTTAGATTGATGGAGGTAAATTGGATATTCTAAATCTTCTAGATTTTTGAAATTTATTGACTTCGTGCTGATATTTGCACTTCTGAGTCTTTTAAAAAATGTTGGATCAAATGATTGAACTAGTGGATTTTGAAAACAGTGTTATAATTCACATGTCTATGCTAATTGTTTCAGCTAGACAAAAATGATTTGACATTTTCAAAATGTATTTTATATAATTATATGCATCATTTGATATGGTGTAGAAATAATAATCGAGAAAGTCATCAATACAGTTGAACCTACTGTTAGATTTGAATATAGGATCATCAACCCACTATGGTATGATGCCGCATAACAAAGTCATATAATGACGGAATCCTCAACGTGCCATTAAGACGATATGGTATCATGATATCATAAAAAAAATAATTTTTTTAAACTAAGAAAGGCATGCCAATTGAATTGGTTTATAATATATACACACACACACACACACACATATATATATATATATATATATATATATATTTCGAGCGTTCTTTGTTAAACTATGCCAAACCAAATTATTTTGGTGCGAATTCAGATGTTAAAAGGCTAAGGTGAACAACCATATAAAAGAAGACATGTTATCGGAGATAATGGTTCCGAAAGTAACGCATATAGTCGTTACTATGTTCCGATGTAATACGTTGTTCACAACGTAGTGGTACGATAAGCTGATCACCTAGAGTACTTGCAGATAGTATTTTCAGTCTTTGTGATTGTTAAACATTCTGTTAGAAGGGTTTACGGTGATGAAGCACTATTAAACCTAGAGAAGAGTTCAAGGTCTTGAGACTCCTCAGCATGTTTTAGAATCTTTTAAATTTCTGAGTTATTCATATCGCTTCCCAATTATTGAACAATTGTGGAAGATCATTTCTATTATTCTAAAGGGTGAATGTGGTAAGGAGAATATTCCTTAGAAAGAAGTAAGTTGTAGAACGCGACATGTGATGACAAGTAAATTGAGCAAATTATGATAATTCCAAGAAAGAAATGAAATTCTGAAAAGAGAACGAATGAAGTTATCTAAAGAAAATGGGAGGATTTGGTCATAGAACACAATAAATGAATAAAGACTAATGTAAAATCTATTTTAATAAATTGAATGAATGAAGATTAGTAAGTTAAATTATTAGAACGAAATTCTTAGAAAAAGAGGTAAATGTAATATCCCAAGTGTTGATGTAATTAAGTATATGACAATGATCCTTAGAAAAGGAAATGAATAGGCTAAAGAATATGTAATATTCATAATAGTATCGAGTCCAAATAAAGGCTATGAGAATAAAACTTATAGGAGGTTGTTGAGGAAATCAAATGGAAGTGATGTGTTGAAGCTATTGAACAATAATTTCAAAAAAGAATGGATGAAAATCGAGTAAAGAAATTTGTGATGATTCCGAGGACAGAATCCTTATAAGGGTGGAATGTTGTGACAACCCGAATTTTTAGAAATTATTAAAATAAGAATTTCATAAATAAAATTTTTATTATGAGATCTGTTATATATTTTGAAATATGTGATTTGGTGTTAGGAAATTAAATGGATATGAAATTTAATAGTTAAGTAAACTATTAAAGAAAATGAAGAAAGATAGTTACAAAAAAAAGAAATTAACTGGATAATAATGATTATTATTCCTTGATTGGCAATTATATGAATTAAGTTTCGTAAATAATGTGGGTAATTCACTTAATTGAAATATTGAATTAATGTGAATATATTTGTTTTAATAATATGAGAATTAATATGTTGTATATAATGAAATGGCTAAATCCGTAGAGGCTTGTTGCATTCTGCTATAAAGTGACCAGGCTTTTTGCAGTTGAAGCACAAGTTCTTTTCTTGTTCTCTGTTGTAGATTACTTTGCTAAAATTTCTTCTTGGTCGCCAGGTGCTGCCTTTTCTCATGAATTTTCTCAATCTTCTAGCAAGTAAAGCAACATCATCATCATCACCATCAAGCCTTCTTGATCATCCTCTTCGGTTTCGACAGGAATTTTGGATATTCCTTCAAATGCTTTGAGAACAATGCCTTTGTCTTTTCTTTTATTTTCAGACAGAGTATTTGCTCTTTGATTCGGCTTCAGCTCATAGGGAAGTAGATTATCATAGAGCTTTTACACAATCATTTCGTGCAGATTCTTTGATTCTCGGACTGCTGTGATTTTGGCATCCCATTTACTAAGTAGGGATCACATGAACTTAATCATATTCAAATCCTTGTTTGGGTATATCTTTCCTTATTCAAAAGAACATAATCTACTGTGTTTATTTCAATATCATTTGATAAAAAGAAATTTTAAAGATCTATTCAACCCCCCTTCTAGATATACAAGTGCCTTTGGGAAATAACACATTCCCATTGGGATATTTTCATAACCCATGGAGGTATAACATACTCCTTCCAAACTAAATTTTTAGTCAAAAAACATAACCACAAATTGTCCTTAAATCAGTCCATTATTAAGTCCATTGTTCATCCTTTATGATTAGGTTCATTTTCTTTCACTTTCTTACATTATTTCATGGTTTAATTATACTATCATCATCATACCTTCCTTATAACTTCAAGACCCTCCATGATCTTCCATCACAACAACAATTAACCAACAATCAAAGATTCAAAATACAAAAGATAAAGAGGTTAGAGTTTTAGATTAACCTTTTGTTGTTCTTCTTTTCTTGTTCCTTGCTTGCTAATGGATAATCAATGCTTGATATTCCTCTTCTTCCTCCTTCATTCCATCCGTAGGTCTCTCTTTCTTCTCTCTTACTTTGATGATTTTAATGAAATAAATAAAGGAGAAAATGCAAGTATACTTGCATTAGTTTATTTAAGAGACTTAACCATACATTAGTTAACTCTCACCAACTTCTAACTTATCCAAAATTCAATCAGCCTCGTGTCATTTAATTTGCAAGAGACACACACCCCTTCCTAGCTAGCTCATGACTCACCTCTTAGCCTTTTTCATTCTCCTTTATCCCATGTGTTAATTATGTTTGCAAGACATTTGGTTATCAACTTATTTAATCAAGTGACACGTGGAATTGCAAAGTTTTGGCTCCAAGTTTAGCTACTCTTTGGCTCCAAGCTCAAGTCTTCCATTTTATGCTTTGACTCCAAGCTTTACAAGAATTGGCTTAAGTCTTCAAGCCATGGCTTCAAGACTTAAGTTACCCTAACCTAGCCAAGCCCCTTTCATTTTCTAACTAAGCCATTTTAATTCCTAACCAAGCCATTTAAACCCTAGGCTTAGTTAATTCAACTAAATTTAATTAGTCCAACTAAATTTAATTAGTTATTTTATTTTCTAGTTTCTTTCTAGTTAACTTACATAATTCATTTAGTTAGCAAAAAGTCCATTTTGTCATTTCATACAATTGATTAGGGTTTAATTCTCGAACTAAGTCGGTTACCCGGTTTCTTTTTAGTTAAATTTTCCTAACTCGTTCAACATACAAAATTGCAAAAATTTCTTTCGTTGATTTAATTGGAGATTAAGTCTCACTTCCTCAAATAAATGTTATGTCGTAATTGGAAAAGTCGAAAAAACTTATTAATTTGCGTTTTTAGCGTGAATATTGTTTTTACGATTTTTTCTCAAAAAAAAATTTTATTTCAGATTTCATCTCTCGTTCTTAAATAAACACTACGAAATAATTTGAAATTTTGAAAAAGAACGTTTATTAGCGTTTTCTATGTTTTATAAATAGTGTTTTAGCGTTTTTCTAGAAAAAAAATTATTTTCTCCCAAAAACTCCTAACACTCATACATAATTATGTAACACATAAATTAGGTCATTAATCGACCTAAATCACATAACACATAATAATATCAATAAAATTTAATTTTATTAGATATTTACATCGAAAACCTAATTACAAGGCTATCCGAATTCTCGGGTCGTCACATTCTTCTCCTCTTATAAGGATTCTATCACGAGAATCATAATTACCGAAACATCATTACTCGTTCTACGCCCACCTTCTTCTGAAATTCTATCGCTGAATAATTTCAATAAACTATTTCAACTTAGGTGTTATATTACCTATTTAATCCATTTTTCCTCAACGAATTCTTGTAGGTTTTATTTCATAACCTTTATTAAACTTAATTATATTCTGAGTATTATCCCATAAATTTTTTTTTTCTAAGGATCATCATATACCACAATCATCGTAGTAGTTTAACATCATGATTTACTAAACTCATTCTACTCATCAAAACTAGGTCTTCAAAACAACCTTTCCATGACTACTCAACTAGTTCCTCCTCTAAGGATTTCTTTTTCAATCATCGCATTCTATCATCACTTTCCTCTAAGGAATTAATACCTTCTAAACATCCAATTTCCAGAATAATGGAATATCTTTTAGGAATCTTCACAATTCTTTAATAATTATGAAGTAGCTTGAACAAACATGAAATAAAAGAAACTCCCTTGATTTCTTATTTTTGAAACGACATACTGAAAATATCCTCTACAAGTACTCTAGGTGATCCACCTATCGTACGACATTCTACTGAAGTGACTATATGCATTTGTTTGACCACCTCAGGGGTCTGTCGGGATTTTTTCGACGTAAAATACCCCAATATTAGGGTTTTTCTTCTCAGACTTAGTACAAAATTCAGCACCAAAACAATTTGGTTCAGCATAGTTCTAAAATAACGCTTGAATTTCATAAACAGATTATAACATTCGTCTAGCCGAATCAAATAACTTAGAATTTCATTAACAATTCAGATGTCAATCGAAATATTTTATCCAGTTCAATTGGCAAACTTTTCTTTAAATAGTTAAAAATACTGAAAATCATTTTATGACTTTGTCATACTATAACATACCATAGTGAGTTAACGATTCTATGATCACATCCAACACTAGGTTAAACTACATTGATGACTTCATCATATGTCATATCTACACCATGTTCAATAATGTATTAATGACTATGAAAATACTTTTTGATATTTTCAAATCATTTTTGTCTTAGCCGAAACAATTAGCATAGACATATAAATAATAAAAGTTTTAAAACTTATTGGTTCAATAATTAAATCTAATACTTTTCCAAAATGTAAATATCAACTTGAAGTCATTAAATTTTGAAAGCTAGCATAACTAAAAGATTTGGAATATCCATTTTGCTCCACTATTTAATAATTCTATTTATTTCTAACATCACCAATGCTCATTATATTGAGAATTTTCAATTCTCAATCCACAACCTTTCTATACCCCAGTATAGTTTCTCAAACATTCCACACATTATGAGTTTAGGAACTTGCCACAATAATATAAGTTTAGAAACTTGTCTAAGCAGTACGTAGTCCAAGAATAAATCGGGGACTGTCCATAAGCTTAGGGGCTCAAAAGCATAACATATGATTATGAGTCACAAACTTACCATAAGCATAAGTTTTAAGAACTCTCACCTAATCCTATATTCTTTGACTATCAAATATATACATGAAAAAAGAATCACATTCTCACCATATGTATATCGATAGCTCGACACCAACATTTCAACGATAATTAGGTGGTCTTTAAACCGAGCACAAAACCCCTTCCCATACAAAGGTTTGTACAACTCAGCTATCACATGAGTCCTCAATTGAAATCTCACACAATCCTAGTTTTCTCTTTGCTCAATACGAATTTTTTTTAATCTGTATCTAATCATCTACAACTCTTCTTGAGTTTACCTCGTACTATTTCATAGTACCCTCTCTTTATAGCGTTCGGCTATAACTTTTCAATCGTTTAACAGAACATCTGTCATTTCACTATTCAATCTGATTACGTCGTAATCTTATTTTAAAATCGTTTTACATTACAACTTTTCTTACCTTACGATCGCTTCATCCTACGATCTTCTTACTTTTCTTTAATCATGTTATATTATTATTTTATTTACGCTTTTCATCTTATATATATCGTCTATTTATCATCACTTTTCAGCTTTATTACTGGAGTCAGGTAATTCCTGATTCTTATCTTTTATAACTCCTCAAGATTCTTCTTTGAATCTTATCATATATATCTTAATCCCTTCTTTATTAATTTAATTTTCTAAATTTATTTCTTATTGTTCAAACTCTATCTGCGTTTATTTTTTATCATGATCACCACCTTTATCTCTAAGCTTATAGCCTAAGGTACTTCCGCCTAAAGTTTATAACCTATCAACTCTGATACCAACTGTAAAGCCCCCAAACCCCGTGTCTGCCTTTAAGCCCGAGTCCGGTGCTTCACGGTACTACCCATTCAACATAATCTTAAGACATGAATGTAATTACAATATTATTATAACATATAACTTCTAATCCTATGTACGAATACCTTAACTAATACATCATCTAATATAATTTTACAATATTACAACAGTTCTACTTACTACAATTAATACACATCTGCGTCTATCATAAAGTCTTCGTCTTCTTTTACTTTACCGCATCCTTCGCCGTTAGCTTAACTAAAACACATTTATATATAGCAAGGGCGAGCAACTACATTACCCATCAAGTCTAACAGTTTTCATATTTCACGCTCCACGTTTCATACATAATATGCATTTTAGTAATGCATCATGTTTCTCATGCTATGCATTTTATACATGCATCATAAATCTTATGCAATGCATCTACATATATTTCATACATCTCATAGTATGAATTTTATATGCGTCAAATATCTCATATTGTAATTTTATTACATAGTTACACAACGTGCACACTTTAATCATGCTCACATGTAATCCACATAATAATGAAATATTGACACATAATTGAGCAATCAAATCATGTATATCGACCTATTCAAATAATTCAACAAGTTACCGAAAGAACTTGCCTTTATTTTTGCTTATCCCAAAACGTTCATCAAACGTCCATTGTGTAACCTCTTTCATCGCTTAACATTCTTCGGACATCATTCTTCATTGCATATCCTATATATATTATCAAATTATAATATGAATATAGGGATGGCCATTTTACCCTTGCTTAGTCTTGTTCGTCCATTTTTATTGCAAATAAGTTGAAAAATTACATTATGTAATGTAATTTTTCAATCGATCTTTAATTATCTTTCTTAACTTTCTGGACCCTAACATATTTATCAAAGGCACTTAGATACCTTATTATTTTTATCTCTTCTGGCCATTCTTAGTTAATATTATTTTACGCGTAAAATATTTTCTCCTTAATCTTTCAGCGTTATTTAATATTTTTATAAAGATCATTTATGCTCAAAATTGTAGTATTTTTAATAAATTGAGTTTTTATCCAAACGTCCTGAAATTTACACAGAACCTTCTTCATATCAGTACACATTTCCAGTAAAAATTTAATAATTTTCTGGGTTGTGTAGCTTCATATTTATCAATTTCAAGTTTTCATTCCTACAATTTCATTTGGTCATAACTCTCGCCTCAGAAGTCGAATTGAGCCCATTTTTGGACCAGAACTTTCTGGTACTGTGTACTTTCAGCACACAAAAGGGACTAATTTTTGGTACATGTTAACTGGCCGAAAATAGTCACACAAAATTTTGGACAGTAGGGTTATTTAATTTTTTTTCCAGCTTTACCCTTTCCCGTTAGAACAGTCATAACTAATTCGTTTCAAAACATTTTTGAGCGATTCTTGTGCCCACACGTAGCTCACTTCTGGGGTTACAACTCTTATGCTTTAACTATTTTCAAATTCTGAACACATAATTTCAGAAAATTCATACAAAAGGAAGGTCCGAATATGATTTTTCATATTTGACAGTTTCGACGCACCTAATTTGGCACGTCATAACTCGATCGTACGAACTCGGAACGAGTCTGTTCTGGAGGCTATGGCTAGATGGGATTGCACACTACAAAACTCCAGAAAATATTAAGTTTCTAGTAAGTCTAACTAGCCGAAATAGTGAGCCCAAAAGTCCCCTCCTGAACTGATTACTAGCTTGGATAGTTTTGATGTGCTAACTTTGGAATGCCATAATTCCCTCCTCCGAAGTCGGAATAAGTTTGTTCTCGCGTCAGTTTCTTCCTCGTAACATCCACTACAAATTCCCCTGGGTTGAAATTTTTTTCATTCTTATTTTCAGGACAAAACAGTGGCACAAAAGTCCCTACCCGAAACATTTTTCTACTTTGGCAGTTTTGACTAGCCTCCTTCCAAAGGGCATAATTACCACCTACGGACTCAGAATGAGTCCGCTCTGAGGCTATGGATTCCTTATTCATTGTACTATACACTCTTAAAAACCCAAAATTTTCTGAAATATCTAACCATCTCCGAAATTGAACTAACAATCAGTCTTCCAACTAGGTTATTTTTTAGTTTTTAACCTCTTTTACTAAAACATTTACAATAAATTAATTTTAGCTTCTTTTTGATTCATTCCCATTGGGATATTTTCATAACCCATGGAGGTATAACATACTACTTCCAAACTAAATTTTCAGTAACAAAACATAACCACAAAAGGTCCTCAAATCAATCCATTAACAGTCCATTAATTATTAGTCCATTGTTCATCCTTAATGATTAGGTTCATTTTCTTGCATTATTACATGATTTAATCATACCATCATCATCATACCTTCCTTATAACATCAAGATCCTCCATGATCTTCCATCACAACAATAACTAACCAACAATCAAAGCTTCAAAATAAAAGAGATGAAGAGGTTAGAGTTTTAGATTTACCTTTTGTTGTTCTTCTTTTCTTGTTCCTTTTTTTGCTAATGGATGATCAAAGCTTGATCCTCCTCTTCTTCTTCTTCCTCCTTCCATCCGTAGGTCTCTCTTTCTCTCTCTCTTCTCTCTTACTTAGATGATTTTAATGAAATGAATAAAGGAGAAAATGGCATTAGTTTATTTAAGTGACCTAACCATTAATTAGTTAACTCTCACCAACTTATAACTATCTGAAATTCAATTAACCTTGTGTCATTTAATTTGCAAGAGACACATGCCCCTTCCAAGCTCCTGACTCACCTCTTAGCCTTTTTCATTCTCCTTTATCCCATGTGCTAATTATGTTAGAAAAACATTTGGTTATCAACTTATAATTAATCAAGTGACACATGAAATTGCAAAGTTTTGGATCCAAGTTTAGCTACTCTTTGGCTCCAACCTCAAGCCATGACTTCTATGATTTGACTCCAAGCTTTACAAGAATCGGCTTAAGTCTTCAAGTCACGGCTTCAAGACTTAAGTCACCCTAACCTAGCTAAGCAACTCTCATTTCCTAACTAAGCAATTTTAATTCCTAGCCAAGCCTTTTTTAATTCCTAACCAAGCCATTTAAACCCTAGGCTTAGTTAATTCAACTAAATTTAATTAGTTATTTTATTTTCTAGTTTCTTTTTAGTTAACTTCCATAATTCATTTAGTTAACAAAAATTCCATTTTGCCCTTTTATACAATTGATTAGGGTTTAATTTCCGAACCAAGTCGGTTTCCCGATTTCTTTCTAGTTAGCATTTCCTAACTTGTTCAACATGCGAAAATCGCGAAATTTCTTTCGTTGATTTTATTAGAGATTATGTCTCTCGTCCTCAAATAAACGTTATGTCGTATTTCGAAAAGTCAAAAAAAACGAATTTACGTTTTTAGCGTGAATAATGTTTTTACGTTTTTTTCTCGAAATTTTTTTGTTAGAGATTTCATCTCTCATTCTCAAATAAGCGTTATGACGTAATTCAAAATTTTTGAAAAATAACGTTTATTAGCGTTTTCTGTGTTTTATGAATAGTGTTTTAGCCTTTTTCTCGAAAAAAATTATTTTCTCTCAAAACTCCTAACACTCGTACATAATTATGTAACACATGAATAAACTAGGTCATTAATCGACCTAAAATCATATAACACATAATAATATCAATAAAATTTAATTTTATTAGATATTTAAATCAAAAACCTAAGTTTGTGCCTATTTTTTTCCACATTATTTGTGCCTCCATTTCAATCTAGTTCACCTTCATCCTACTAACCTTCACCATGATTAGGTCAACATGATTCTTAAGAGAATTCACTTCTGTGGTGACATCTTTGCGAGTCTCAACCTAACATTTGTAAAGATTATTATAAACTGAGAGAAAAAATTCCTTCAAAGTATTCATATTTGTCCTGACAATGAGTTGATTCTGTGTCATATTTAATATAGGGATCCGGTTAGTATGAAGTTTATTTTTTAGTAAGTTGGTCAATTGACCAATAGAATGCCGACACACATAGAGTCTCGTCAAATGCGTATTAAGACTCTATCGACAATTGACATTAACTTACCTAAAAATAAACATCATGCTAACTAGTTCATAATATAGTTGTGGCGCCCACAAAATAGGTCCAATCCATCCAACCCATTCTCGAGTCGCCAAATACATGGTGCGAAACAACTACAACTTTATTACTACAATTGTGGTGCAAAAACAACAACACATATCTTGTGAGTTTTAATACAAATGTTGTAACGTATATAATATGACAATATTCATACTCAAATTATTACATGCCGTATAAAATCAATGACAAATATTTCAAGTCTCGAAAGGGACACGAGAAGAATTTTGTTCTCTTCTTTTTAATGCGGTGCACTTTTGGCGCTTCTAGGTTGGGTTCGCCTCACCCTATTGTTGTTCACCAAAATCAATTATTAAGTGGCGTATAAAATCGACACATACATCTTAGGTCCTCAATACAATTATATATTGCATGTCATGCCATTTTATAACGTATTGAGAAACTTGGACGATCTCGGACCATTACACTATTCCCTGTTATCCCCGCTCGACCCATGGCTACTTTTATTACCTGAAAGAAATTGTGAAACAAAAGGGTGAGCACAACTAGCCCAGTAAAAAATATCATGACTAAAGATAATTAAATTATCAATAGCATTCATCAGTAATAAATCAGAGATTTAGAAAATATGGTACATGATAAAACTTTTCAACCATAGTTGCGTGGAATGAAGCGATCCATTAGAAAAGTCAAATAGACCATAAAGTCCATTATCTTCTTCATGTTAAAAGTCCACCAACAATATTTTATCCCCTGTAACATCAATCAACAATTCCTTTCCACAATCATATGAATAACTCATAATCATAATTGTGATTCTAAATTTCTCTTCTCCAGATGAAGATAATTTACATTACACATCTTTACTCCGAAACATCAAAGATCATGGTTATACCAAATCACGCTTCATGTTCATAATCATACTAATAAATTCATCTTTTACTTCTGGGCAAAGATATTCATCAACGAAACATCTTTGCACTCTGAGATCAAATATATTCAACAATGTGTCATCTTTGCATTACGGGCCAAAGATTTTCAACAACAGATCATCTTTTTTAGGGCCAAAGATATTCATATCTCAAAGAAATACGTAATGTAGCGCCCCAAAAATAGGTATACATCACCCATTCGAGTTATCAATACATGATGCGAAACAACTACAACTTTATTATTACAACAAGAAAAAGCGAGTTTGAATACAAATATTATCTTACAGACAATATCTATACTCAAATAAATCCTCATCACATTTATTGATATATTATTTTACAAAATGGTGAGGACTACTAAACAACTCTCTCTGTAACCTTCATTCCATACCCAGAGCTAAATACTCATTATATTCTCGCCTCCCGAGAAGAAAAATGGAACAAAAAGGAAAAGGGTGACCTCAACTAGCCTAAGTAAAGAATATTATGACTAAGATAATATACAACAAATTATCATTAGTCTTCAACGGGAAAAATCTAATAGAATCTGATAAAAACAAGTTTTTAAATCAATATTACAGCTGAAATAATAATTCATTAGAAGAGTTAAGTAGAGAATGCAAACTACTATCTTCTATGTATGAATTTAAAAGTTCATCGCCTATCTTTTATTCCCCGTAATATCAATCAATATATATACGGAATCAAATATTCATCTTTACTCTACAGGTGAAGATATTCATCGATTAGTCATGTTCATCTAAACACTGTTCATCTTTGCACTACTGGGCCAAAGATATTCATCGAAATCATTCATCTTTGCACTACGAGCCAAAGATATTCAATAATATCATCATTTAAGATGAGGATGATGAAAAATATTTTTAAAGAAATCGAATCCGGTGAAATAAAATGACAAGGATTAAGGATTAAGGATTAAGTACTTTATTTTATCCACGTCCCAAAAATACCTCAAAATAATCATAGTGGTGTAAAATTCAAGAATGATCAAAACATGGATACTGATCAAAGCTAGTATCCGAATAGATATTTTGGTTGAAAAGAAAATTTTTCATTTTTTGATGAATAGTCTTTAGTATTAAGTGAATAATCTTCAGTATCGTGAATAGTCTGATATCGTAAATAGTAACTCAGACACCAAAAGTTCTAAATTTGATAAAAACTTGGATCAATTTTTCAACATAATGATATTGAAGAAATAATATCATTACGAAAAAAAAAATATCCCTTACCTCACAAAAGACAAAGATTTCTAATTGAAACAGGGATATAAAGGCTATAACTTGAACTTGCCGTATAGCAATACTCAAAGTATACTCAAAATACTCACAAGAATACGCTCGATAATATAGAGAGAAAACTTCAGTTTACGGTGTGATTTTCAATTCGACCTAAGCACCCTATTTATAGGAAATTGCTTAGAACACCAAAGCGAAAATTTAATAAATTAATAATATATATGTATATTTTTCCAACGCACACTTAATTTGCCCAACATCACCCACCAACCAAAGCTACTACAAGACTAACAACAAAAAAACGTTTTTCTAATTTTAAATATTTAAACTTCCAAAATCAATTATTTGAACTTGAACTTCAATAATTCATAATAAATAGCCCTTTTGCGGAAAATTCGAATCTCGCGACTTTTTTATAGAAATTCAATTCTCTACAACTTTGCGGAAGAAATTTTTCCAAATTCCAAACAAAATTGACCAAAAATCCACAAGCAGACGATTTTATAAGCTATAATCAAATTTCATTAAATAAATGGGGTCCAATTTGAAGCATGTTTAACATGTTTTAAACATTTATTGCAACAAAAATACTCTTCCTCCTCAGATACTCATATATCCCACATTCGTTGTAAAAATATCACCATTATTATATTATTAAAATATAATAATATATTTAAATAATTATTTTATCGTAAAAGATAAAATTTCAATTTTCAACAATTGTCACATTAAAATTTTCTCCATCTATATCCACATAAAATTAATATTTTTCTCATCATATGAATCAATAATTAATTATTCACAAATAATATTACAGAATCACAATATTGATAACTAACGCGGTTCAAGGAAGAGGGCTTTCCAATAAGAATTTCTCCTTCTTTGGCGTGCAATTAGGTGACCAAACCTCTCCTTAGGCGTAACTTTCTAGACATTGCCAATAATGTTATCTAATAATATTATTCGGATAATATGAATTATTGCTTCGATAATGAAAAATCTTGTGTAATGATAATTATTGAAACAACAACAATATAAAATATCAACGTGAGCAATTATTAAATCAATAAAATCTTGAGCGATAATTCTCGTAACCATTATTGAGTAGTGCCTTCTTACGTAAGAATCAATAATTGATGCAATATCGTATAATCTTCTTGTGTTTTAACCAATCGTATTTTAAAAGTATTAATTGATAATAACCACTACATTTTATTTTTAAACAACTTATATTTATTGTTTTCTTCATCCAATCGCTTTCAGTTATGGGGCCCACATGGTCGCTGGCAGTAAATGCGAATATTCCCAAAAAGATCTGAATATTCCACGACCAAACGAATATTCCCCACAACAATGAATATTTTATAACCACTTGCTTATTTTGAAATATTTGCGTATTTTACCCCCTAACTATCCACATTAATCAAATCAACCCTTACTATTTCAAAATAATAAATAGAGAAAATTAAATTTCATTAATAATAAGTTGGGGTCTTACAACCTCCCTCCTTATGAAATTTAGTCATTCTCGAAATTTACGTCACGTACTGGTGTTTTCGAAAAGGTGAGGATACCTCGCTTTCATTTCCGTTTCCAATTCCCAAGTCATTTCCTCTATAGCATGATTCTTCCACAAAACTTTAACTTGTGGTATGACCTTTGTCGTGGGGACATGCTCCTTCTATCCAAGATCTTGACAGTACCTCCTCATACGTTAAGTCTTGACTATCTCGTCCGGTTCTAACTCTATAACGTGGTTCGGGTCTTTCACATATTTACTGAAGTACGATATATGTGAAACACATTATGAACACGAGACATACTTTCGGAGGTAACGCGAGTCTATAAAGGCTACATTTCCTACTCGGTCAAGAATTTGAAATGGACCATAAATCGTGGATTGAGTTTTCCTCTCTTCCCAAATCTTGTAACTCCCTTCCATGGAGCAACTCGCAACAATACATGATCCCCTATACTAAATTCCACGTCCTTTCGATGAAGATCTGCATAACTCTTTTTGTCGATCTTGTGCTTGGATTTATATCGTTGTCCGAATCATTTGGATCTTTTCGGTAGTCATATACGTTTAACTTTCGGGTCCCAAATAATGTTGCTTCACCCACCTCATCCCAACATATTGAGAACGACATTTTCGTCCCATATAATGCTTGAATGGAGCCACACCTATACTTGCTCGATAATCTTTGTTGTGGGAGAATTCCACCATGGTAAATACTTATCCCAACCGCCTTTGAAGTCTAGGACACACAGTCTTAATAGATCTTCAAGAGTTTGAATAGTCCTCTCGATTGTCCGTCCGCTTGGGGATGGTATGCTTAACTAAATCGTAAATCCATGCCCATAGCTTTTTGCAAAGCTAACCCAAAATCTCGAAGTGAATCTTGGGTCACGATCCAAACTATGGATCTTGGCATGCCATGCAACCTCACAATCTCATTCACGACATATACTAGCAAGACGTTCAAGGAATAAGTCTCCGTATCGGCAAGAAAAATGAGCGCGACTTGGTTAATCTATCAACAATAACCCAAATAGCATTGATGCCTTGAGAAACCTTAGGAAGACCCAATGAACGAAATCCATGGTAATGTGTTCCCTTCCATTTCGAATCTCAAGTGGTTGCAACGGACCCTTTAGGTACTAGATGCTCCGCCTTTACACGTTAAGCAAGTTAAACACATCGAGATAAACTTTGCAATCTCTCTCTTCATATTGTTCCACCAAAATGTATGTCAAGATCATGATACATTTTCGGTACTTCGAGATGGATTGCAAATGGTGTATTGTGTGTGCTCCATCATAATCTTGTACTTCAAATCGAGTCGTTAGGGACACAAAGTCTAGAGTGGACTCAAGTATTCCTTCTTCATCAATTCTCGCCCTAATAGCTCCTTCTTGTACTTTCTTCTTCATACGCATCGGCTCCACGCCCAGGTGGCTTGAAGCAACCTTAACTTTTTCTATTAAAGTTGGCTCTACGCGTATACTTGACATCATCGCACTCATTCCCACATATGATCTTCTACTCAACGCGTCGCCTACTACGTTCGCTTTTCGGATGGTATTGAATAGTGTGGTCGTAGTCTTTCAATAGCTCGAGCCAACGTCATTGCCAGCGTGTTGAGTTCTTTTCGAAAGTGAAGAAATATTTAAGGCTTTTATGGTCCGAATATATCTCCACTTTCTCCCCATATAGATAGTGCCTCCATATCTTTAGCGCAACGATCGTCGCTTACTTCTAGACTCTAGATCATGAGTAGGATAATTCCTCTCATACTCTTTAAGTTGTCGCGAGGCATAGGCTATGACTTTCCCACGCTGCACGAGAACACATCCTAACCCTTGCACAAGCATCGGCGTAGATAACAAATCCATCCGAACCAGATGGTATTGTTAGAACAGGTGCCAAAATAAGTCTCCTCTTAAGCTCTTGGAAACTCTTCTCGCATTCTTCGCTCCAAACGAATTTTGTATCCTTCCGAGTTAGCCGAGTTAATGGAGTAGCGATTCGAAAAACCCTTCCACGAATCTCCGATAATAACCAATAGAACCCGAAAGTTACGTGACTTGGTCACCGACTTCTTGTTGCTCCCAATTTTGTATTGCTTCAATCTTCACGGGTCCACGGATACTCCATGTTTTGACACCACGTGCCCAAGAAATGCTACTTCCTCGGCCGAACTTGCATTTCTTCAATTTGGCATATAGTTTGTTTTCACGAAGCCTTTGGAGTACCAAATTCAAATGGTGCTCATGATCTTCACGACTTTTGGAATATATGAGGATGTCATCAATAAAAACAACAAATCAGGCCCATCCAAATATTCCTTGAATACTCGGTTCATCATATCCATGAAAGCCATAGAGCATTAGTCAATCCGAAGACATGACTAAGAATTCATAATGCCCATACCGGAGTTACGAAGGCGGTCTTTGGAATATCCTCGATTCTAATCTTCAACTAATGATATCTAGAGCGAAGATCGATTTTTGAAAAGAATTGTGCCCCTTGCAATGGTCAAACAAGTCATCAATACGAGGTAGAGGATACCTATTCTTGATGGTGACATGGTTCAATTCCCGATAGTCAATACAAAGTCGCATACTCCCGTTTTCTTCTCTTCTTTAATAAAATAGAGCACCCCAAGGAGGTGTACTACAGACCTAATGAAACCGATGTCCAACAATTCACGTAGTTGGATCTTTAACTCCACGAAGTTCAATAGGAGCCATTCGATATGGGGTTTTAGAAATGGGCTTTGTACGGGTTCAAGATCAATAAAAATTCAACTTCACGTTACGGGGTGAGCCAAGGAAGTTCTTCGAAATCGTCGGAAAGTCGATAACAACAGAATATTATTCAAATTTGGCGTGTCTTTATTCAAATCCATAACATGGGCTAAGAAAGCGACATCCGTTTTCATTAAACGAATAGCTTTATGATTAGATATGACAATTGATTGATTTTAATGGTTTAGTTGCTTGAATTAAATATAACAGTTGGTTAGGAATATGAAAACTAACAACCTTACGAAAACAATCAATTTTGGCATGATGAGTAGTTAACCAATCAATCCTAAAAATCACATCAAAAGCAAGTATTTTTAAAGAGATAAGGTCAACAGTAAGGTGATGGTGCCAACTTGAATCAAACAAGATTTATAAGCGATTGGATGTGATGAAAGTTTCACCTAACGGAGTTTCCACGAGATAGGTCAAAGTCTAATTTCTCCCAGAGTCAAGTTTAAACGTTGAGCACATGCAGAGAGATAAATGAATGGGTAGCACCCCAGATCAAGTAAGGTATAAACTTCGCAAGAATTTATAAAT